>VYZT01033053.1:0-27212 GCA_013400735.1 Pomatostomus ruficeps | reverse complement strand
CTCACAGCCCTGAGCCCCTCACAGCCCTGAGACCCTCACAGCCCTGAGACCCTCACAACCCTAAGCCCCTCACAGCCCTGAGCCCCTCACAGCCCTTGCAGCCCTAAGCCCCTCAGAACCCTGAGCCCCTCACAGCCCTGAGCCCCTCACAGCCCTCACGGCCCTGAGCCCCTCACAGAGCACACAGCCCTGAGCCCTCAAGCCTCCGTCCTGTGTCTGACCCATCTCCTACATTCTGCTTGGTGACTCTTCCAAGTATGACTTTATTTATGTTTATATTATACCCGTGTGGGAGAAACGAGTGAGCCCATTATTGTGGTGACACTGTTTTATTCCAATGGAAGAGCCCTGACAGAGTTTTTGGACTTACTCTCTCTCTTCTTTTGCTTGCAAGCCCAAAGGGCTTCAGCTCCATTAATGATGAAATATCTTTTTTTTGCTTTGTCTGACTACAGACCACAGCAATAAGCCTCAGGTCTGCCAGACTTCTGAAGGAGTTACACCTAGGGAAAGCTCTATATCCTTCACAGGGAGAGGGGAAGAGCAATGAAGAGGGAGGCTAGATCTTAATGCCATTTTTTTTTCTCTCAGCTAGTTTTACGGGAACTTGTTTACACCAATTTTCACCAGAGAAAGTCAGTCTGTGGCATGGGAGGCTGTGAATTTTACATAACTTCTCTGCACCAATTTCCAACCATTTATTCTGTTAGAGTGCCTCAAAAAAACCCACCCACGTAACAATACTCTTCCCTAAAAGTGTGCATTCAGAGCATTACTGTGAAAAAGCATGTGGCTTGGCTTACTGTACAGCAAATTTCCCACATAGACAAACCCTCTGTCTGAGAGAAAGAAGACAATTGGGGCATAAATCTTTTAAAAGTGTAAAATGATAGCTGTCTTGGCAAATGGCAGATCTGATAAAGTGTATTCCACCTGGTGTGGAAAGGCAGCATATGGCCACAGTAATCTGCAGTTCAATCAGAAATTCAAGGACTTAACTCCTAGCCTGGAAGGATTTCTTGTCGCTGTCTCTCCTCAGCCCTGTCTATGGATAAGTCTGTCCATGTGGCATGAGGCAAAGAAAGGGGACGTTGTTCAGTGGTTGTGCTCTGGGTGTGAGGAGCGCTGGGCTTGGCTGAATTTTACAGAAATTTTCTTTAAGATTTTCTGTGCTACAGGGAAACCTGAACAGTGTTTCCCCTCTACAACCCACCTCCCCGATTTAAAACATCTACAAATGGGTATGCCAAAGCTTTCCTCCCTAGCACCCACAACACTTTTAACACTTTTAATTACTCTTAGTTGCTCAAGGTTGTAATTTTCTATATTGGTAAATCCAAGAATAGATATAAGAGTTGAATACAGGAAATATCTGTAACTGCCACCTCTAGCCTTCTTCCTCCTGGAAGATCTCAGAAGGGTTCTGCAGAAATGTTCCACTATGATTTTTCATGTAGTTATTAACTTTTTCCATTTTCTCCTAGTGTAATTTTTCTTTTGATTAGACAAAGTATACAGAGGAATCCACAAGTTAGTATGTGACTGGAGTGTTTGTATAGGCAATCTGGGAATTTCTTTTCATAACCATATTGAAAGGGTCTACCCAAGCTTCCAGGTAAACCAGACATAGGCTGTGATTAAGTTCTACTGAGCAAGATTGAATGCTCCTGCTGGGAATCTGAAAAGGGAGTTTTAATGGAGTAAGGAGAAGCTCTCTGAAATCAATACAGGAAAGAGAGGCTGTCAGTTTTGTTATTCATTATCTTCTAGTTAAAAAGATGTTTAAGAGTATTCCAGATGCTTCCTAAAATTTAGGAGAGCTATTGATAAAGTTTATGCTTCATGTTTATATTTAGTGAACCTAAAGATGGTTTTATGTTAATATTTCTCAGAAGAGAGGTGACCTTCAGCAAAGGGCTGCATGCAGGATGAGGCTGTGTGTGTGCACACTATAACCCAGGCCCCAGCAGCAGACACTTCACAGCTCAAAGCTTGACCTTCTCTGTGTCTCTTTGTGCTTTCTCCCAGCACTGATGCAAAGCTTAATTCATTGATTTTAGGTGGATCCTAAATGGACTGTAGGAATATCTTCACTGCTTTAAGTTCAGGGTTTCATAAAGGTCCCATTGCTGCAGAAGCCCATGCTGAAAGGCTGACTGAGTTCTCTGTGCCTCTACTGGAGCAGAACCAGGCCAGTTCCAGCACATCTGTGACCTGTAGATGCTCAAAGACATTGCTGTCTCTTGCAAGGAAGAGAAGAAATAATCTGTTGGCATTGGTGGCACTCCAGTGCAAACTTCCTGCTGCTGAAGTGAGATGTGGGAGAAGCTGCTCTCCTCCCATATTGCTCCTCACCCAATGACATGGTTTATAAATCCCAGAGGCTGGGGGCTCTGTGCAGCTGAACAAGAAGGGTCACTAGTTTTCCCTCCTCCCTGTTTGGGTGCCAGGTCTCTGTACCCATTTAGATGTGTTCATTTCTTTACTTATTTTAATACTGTAGAGCACAAGGACCTGCAGTACTTCTGGGTGAAGAGAAGTACTCCAATAAGAAAAGAATCTTATGGGGGTAGACAAATCCACACACCCCCCTAAAACAAAAAAAACCAAAACCCAACAACAATAACCGAAAAACGAACATCAATAGAGACCACTTTTGGCTGCAGCTTAAAGACAGCTGGAGTCACTCTCTATGAAATCAGCTTCTGCATTTTTTAAAAGTATTAGGCCAAAGACAATCTTCTGTCACTACTACTTAATCTTACCCCTCCAAAGGTCATTCAGTGGTACCACTAGGTTTTCGGCATGCCATTAAAAATGGAGAAAAAATGTTCTTATATGGTGATAGCATAATGAAACACAACCTTCCACTGGCCAGTGGGACTCTCGAGGCAGAGATATGTGGGGGTTTTATAGTGTTTGTGAAGGATACTTTATGTTCTGTAACATATGGTATTGTTGTTACTCTTTTGATTTGTAGTTTTGGGCAGACACATTCTCATAACCTCTGTGTGCCTTCGGCTTTGGAGGTCCTAAAGCTGCTATTGTTCAGTCAGTTTCCAAGCTCAAGAAGAATGTTTTCTTCATAAAGAACATGTTAAATATTAGCAGAATTTCAGCATCAGTTTTATATTTCAGGCATATGATTTGGCATGTTCTACAGATGACGGAACATAGCTTTTAAGTTATGATTTAATTTAGATTTTTTAAATTAAAAAAGCAGCTGTTTCTCTACATATGAAATATGAGTCCTCTGTAACTTCACTTACATAAGCGTTGTTTTCAAGGTATAACATATTGGATAACCTAAGAGCAGAATAAGGGCTGGATTCAGTCTAAGATCTGTCTAGCTGCTTCCTACCACTGAGTGAGTGCAAGGCTCGGGTAAGCTTGACAAATCATTGTCAGTCACTTGGATAAAGTTTATTTCTCTCTCTTCACAGTTATCATTCTTTTGCCAGACATACCTGCCTTCCTAGCTGAGTAGAGTCTGCACATTAGTAATTAGATTTATGGGAGTTTTGGTGATGGAATGAGTTTCAATAATGGGTAAACTGAAGGATTGTAAAGGGGAAGGCAGATCCTTTGGATTATATTCCAGATACCACCAATGCTGGGTGAAATGCTCCTAGAATAGAGAGAGTGCAAGATCACTTAGTATATGTTTTAAGAATGTAAGGAGTTAGTGTGTAATGTTATGAAGAACGTAAGATTCCCTCATGTTTATGTGTTGCTGATATTTTGATAAACCAGCCACAGCATGGACTGCAAGATTATGTATGGACACCTTTACTGGTGCCTTGATTTTTCAAATCACATAAAGTCCTTTTGACTTTGCACAGTGCTTGATGTTAAATATTTTTCCTAAGGTTTGTTGTGTTTTTGTTTCTCCCTTTCTCATTTGTGATTTCACAAACTTCTAAAAAACAATGAATGAGTTAGCTGCATAATATTCAAAGAAGAATGCAGACAGGATATCCAAGTGTGTACTAATAGCTTTGTTGCGGGCAGTGCAATGACTTTGTGGCATAAGAAGTCTCTCTTCTAGGAGTGTGAGAAAAAGAAATTACTTAGGATTCAGTTTTTCCTCACTAGACTAAACAGCTGCAACTCTGATAATAAACAGCTACTAAAAATTGTTCTTCTCATTCAGTATCTCTTTTGCTTTCTGCTGTTAGTCAGGAGCAGTTGTGGTGCAGTGTGGAACCAGTGCTTCAGGATTTCTGAACAGGAAGGGAAAGAGGTCCATTTTTCATGCAGCTATCTGCTCTCAGGTTTTCACTCATGTCTCTTCTTGGGGCATCCTATGAAGCAGTGATAAAATGAATGCCCTTGACATTTCCTGCACTTCATTCCAGATATTGCACATCATTTATATGCAGTCTCACAATGCAATAATTTTTCTAACATATTGTGGGTAGCTGAAATATGTGGTACTACTTGTATGAGGACAAAACTTTAGTTTCAACTTTAATGCTGTGTTGTTGGCTTTTTAAAAATCAGATTCTTTCATTGTGCACCAGTCCTTAGATGAGAGGTTCACACACTTTTCCAGGCTCAGATAGATCATGGCCATTATTGCTGTGCCAGTGTCAATTGTGGTGGTTACTCATCCTTGGTTTCGTAGTTCAGTACCAAGGGGAGGTCTGGGGTAATACTGAGCTAGGTAAAAGGCCTCTTCCCATCCCCACCTCCTATTAAATCACCAAATCAAAATAGGTGGTTGAGAGGATCATGGTCCACAATTACTTCCTGCAGTCTTGTTTAAATTCTTTCTTTTGTGGAATTGCTTAAAATTATTTTTGAGAACAACAGCTTTAATATAAACAACTTCATTAATTTGGTTTTATTCTTAAAATGTCTTTAAAATATTTCTTTAATAAAGTAGCTGATCCCATGAGATAAGGGAATACTATGACATCAGCAGATCAAAAGTTTCATTTATCAAATATTTGAATAAAATATTTAGGCATTATTTGTCTATTCCAGTATGCTGTCTTCAAATTACTTTCTGAATTTGATCTGAGTTTTCAAATACTTCTATGTATAGTCACAACATGGCATTTCCTGATGAATATATTATTTTTTCTGAAAAATTTTACCCTGCTGTGTTGGAAATGCCTCATGTGGCTGTAAAGCACTGGCATAAAAGAGGGTTTTGAATAAAGAGCCTGGATAATGCTGCACGCAGGGAATTTCCACCAAGATATTCAGCTAAGAGAAGCGGAGTTGTTAATGCAGACTTTTACTGGGGAAAGTTCAGGATAGAATGAAAGCAATAAATCAGTGATTTAAATCAAGACTAGAAGTCCATAAATTCCTTTTTCAGCAGTAGGTTAAACTGTCAGGTTTAACAAAAGCTTACAGCACTGGCTGGTCCTGGTTCTGCACGTGCTATTGCTACCAGGTGTCCTGCTCCCTTCTGGGACCCACCCCACCAAGGGAACCTGCCTGGGACCTTGCCTGGGTGGGGCAGAGCCTCAGACACGGTGTTCATGTGGTTGTTTTCAGTGCTCCTGTGCAAGCCCTTTGATAGTAAATACCAAACCTGACAGAGTTTCCATGATCATGTGTGACAGACTCAGTGTAAGAAGTCTCATTCTGGAACTACCGTTCTGACTTTTTTTCCCCAAATCTTCTGAATAAAAAGTCACATAATTATTCATATGTAAATATCTCAATAGAAATTACATATATATATATTTGTGCATTTGTGTATTTTTTACAAATTATATATTGAATATATACATATTTCTCAGTATTTTATCTGAGGTTTTTTTTTATTTAAAAGCAGATCACTGAGATGTACAGCATTAAAACACATTTTTTCTTGTCAGGTAAATGATTCCAATTGCTTTATTCCTTCAAACAACCTTTCAGTATAAGTTTTATCACACCAGCTGCTGCTGTATTGTCCTTGTCACAAGTCTCTCAGTGTATCCTACTCAAATCCTTCTTTTCAGGTGTTATAGTTCAGTCATCAAATTAACTTTGGATCATAACGTTTCTTGGGACAGCAACGGCTCTGTGGAATGCATGCTGACAAATCAGCTGCTCATCAAAACGGGCAAGAAAGATGATAGGAATTTCCGGGTACTTGTGGATTTTATCAAAGTGTGTTTGTGTGAGGTTTACGAGGATCAAAAATGGGCTGTTGCTAGAAATCAGAGCAGAGGAGAGTGGACTAACAAAGTGAAATGAACTTCCAAGTTCATTTTTGTGGACAGCATCCGCAGAACCTCACCAGCAGCCATTTTGCCTGATGGGACTTGCACCCTGTGTTTAAAACAACTCCCTCCCTAAGCTGTTACCTGCTATTCCTCCTAATTGCTGCAGTTGCGGAGTGTGGTGAATGTATTGAAACCCTGCCACTAAGGGTAAGCAAGCGCTGTAACTGAAATAACATTAGCAGCAGAACTGGGAGCTGCACCAGGTCCTACAGGCTGCTCAGTCCCTTGAAAAGGAAAGTTAAGCTAATTTTAGGTGTTGCAAATGCCTTCTGTGGGGCATCTGCTCGGCAGAAATTTCCTCTGCACTTCTCAAAGTCTGGCTTAGACAGGTTCATAAATCTCTGCCTCTCTTTGGCTGCAGACGTTTGGCATTTTATAGCTGCAGAAGGTGAAGAAAGAGAAAGTTACATCTTGTATGGAAAGATAATTCTGGGGCAACATCAGAGGAGTGCACAGACTTCTTAATTCTTGATGCACTCTTCTCTGTAGTGGAATGCTTTGTTTTAATAGAAAGCAAAGGCTCAGAGTGCAGAAAGACTGAGAATTGAGAAGGCTGAGTGGACAGAAAGGAAACAGATTTCTTTGCAGAGGAGACTGGGGAGATGTAAGGAAATCTGTATGTGTGTATGTGATTTGTGGCTGTCACTGAAGCTACAGAGTGGCCTAAATCAGATTCTAGAAACTGTAATTTATTCTATACTGCTGATAAATGAACTCAAATAATATTGATTCAAGATATTTTCTTATTTTAATGGGTTTTGTGTACACTCAGTTTGAAATGCTCAACAAAGTTATAAAAATGTCCTATCAAGTTTATGTACTTCTAAATTGTGATTAATTTGATTTACAAAAGACAAAGTCTAAAAAGAATGGGAACAGTCATAATCCAGTGATTTAGTGCAAAACATAAAATTACTGGCAAAATAATACAGTTATGTGTTTAAAAAATGTAAGGAATAAGTTCCAATGATGCCATAAATTCCAGGAAAATATTTTAGGAACTACAACATAGAAATTTATTGTGGCTTGGCTGGAATAATGATTTCTCCTTGGCCAACAAAACACTTTATAGCTTTAAATCTATGGATCAGTATCTAAGCTTATTTTATCAGAGGGACTTCTTTTAGATTTATATGTTACTTCCTAAATTTAAAATATTAAAATAGCAGGTAAATTAGCAGTTATTTTACACTTAAGATGTAATAATTTAAATTAAAAATGAAGTTTATACTGTGCATGGTAAACTTGCAAGGTACGTAGACTCAGCAAGACAATTCTCACTTTTCCCCCTGGGACGGTGTCAGGGGCACAGCTAGCAGTGTCCTGCTTGGTTCTCCAGGCAAACCTGACAGAGGGTGGTGTAGGTTTGACAGTTGCCATTTTGTCTGGCAGTTTGGAGGCTCACAATTCAACTTCTAATAAGAGGCACACCTCTGTAAGCAAGAGAGCTATGCAAGCAGAATTGTGCTATCCCTGATTGCCATGGGCTGGCACAGAGGGAGGTTCTGTTTGTTTGTCTTCCAGGTCCATTTTTCCTTATGCAGTGCAGAGATGCTCCCCTGAACCCCTTCTTCTTAACAGGGCAAAGACAAGGGTGTGGAAGATCTGACCAGTTTCGTCATTCTCTTGTAATGCTGCAAGATCTTTTCTTTCTATTATGGCTTGGGTTGTTTTTGTGATCAGGTGGAGCTGTGGAGCCTGGAATCTATTAATATGGCCAAGTTTTGGCTCTGTTGAACCTTTAATTCGGGTGAGCTGTGGCCAGAGATTGGGATGTTCAAAGGCAGAGTTCTGCACTGCTGAGATCTTCACACTGATCCTCTCTATAATGCTCTAAGTGGGTGGAGGTTTAAGTGACTGTCAGGTTAATAAAACTTGATGTTCCTGCCCTAAGGATTTTACTATCCAAAGTTCAGTTGCACGTTATGACCCAGATTCAAGGACTTTTAAAGCCAATTAAAATTTTTCCATTCATGTCTCCGTTGCTGAAAAACGTTTGAGCTGTGCATTGCAGAGCCATGACTGAGAGTATGCCAGGGAGAGGCAGAGGGGGCATTGTCCCATTCATTCTGCAACCACATGGCCCTCGAATACACCCTGACACTGTCACCCTTACAGGCCTTTCCAGAGATCCTGTGGCTCAGCCCTTCCTGGCTGAAGGTTGATCTGCATGAATTTGTGAAGCCCTTCAGTGCAGAGAGAGGATATTTCATGTCTGCCACATGTCTGCTGAATCTTGCTTTTCTCTGCCTTGTTTGTAGTGTCATGAAAAGGTACAGAGTTCATCATCTTAGGTATCTTGCAGCTTATGACATCTGGAGTGCTCTGTCCATTGCCTCCTTCCCAAAGAAATCGTGGCGAAAAAGGTGGGGATGTCACAGAGGCATTGAAGTGCAGCATAGGTACATCCACACCAGCATTAAACTGCCGGGCCCGTGTGAGGGTTTGAGTCCCACTGGATCAGCACAGGAGTCAGGGCAAACGTGAGGATCTGCTAAAGTACAAGAATAAGTGTTTGAGTCTAGCTACTCCAGGTACAATGCCATAAAATTATATGTATATTTATAGATAGATAATGCTCTGTCCAACTGCTTCAAAACACGGTGTGCCTTCACCACACGTCTGGCACAGGGCTCACTTGAAGCTTGTGTTTGCAGCTAATGCAAAGGTCTGTGCAGGTAGTGTGGCTGCAGTGCAATAAACGGCCTGAAGAACTGCAAAATCACTGCCAGGGCTGGCTGCCTTGTCATTTAATGGCTTAGTTTTAGGGTAATTCAGATCGGAAGCTAGACTTAAGAATCTGAGTTACCTCATTTGGTAGTGGAAATGTTGATCTGGGACCTGCTTTTATCTGTCCAATGTTTCTAGTCTTCAATATGGGTTACTCACACTTGGCCAAGAACTGAAATGGTTTCATTGTGGCTATGTGAGAGAGGAAAAATAAATCAAAGGGCCTAATTCTGAAGGAAGCAGCCTATTCTCTTGTGAGAAGTCTTCTCTCTCTTATGAGAAGTCTTTGCTTTCATGTAGAGAATCATCCTAGAGTTCTGGCAAACTAAGTGAGGTTTTTCTGGGTTATTTGCTGGGGAAAAGGCCAATAATGCAATTTAAAACTGCTCAGAGTCCAAACCTTATTTTTATCTAAATCTCCCAAAAGTGTTGTTTTTTGCATTCATGTCACTTAATAATTCAGTCCTGCTCTTCCAGTCTGTCTTTATTTTCTGTCCCATTTTGGGGTTTCAAATACCCTCCCTTTTCCTCAAACATCCTGTCACACACCACAGGTGTAACCATATCCACTATCTTAACTCCAGGTGGCTGGAAGCTGATTCTGCATAAACTGGAGAGAAAAGCTACATTTGTCTCTTCTTTCTGAGATAATTACCCAAAATTAAACTTATAGACCAAAACCTGGCCACAATAAAGCCTTCATCTACCTCTTCTCCATATTTAATATTCACACAAACAAAAACGGTTTTCAACTATCATTGACTCATTCCTTTTCCTTCCTCTGTAGTTTTTGAAGCCCAGATTTCAGCATAACCTGTTACATGCAAGAGAACTAAACAACCTCACATTCATTAACAACTAAAAACGCAATGCAAAGGATTTCAATTACAGAAATGGAATCTAAGAAAAGGTGAGGCTCCCATTACCACACAAAATTTAACTTTACATCATGTAGCACAACCACATAAAGAAAATGTTGCTCCTTAAATAGAGCTTTTGTTCATGAATAGCTGAAGATGACTAGAGCTATTGCAGCAGAGGCACCTGCTGCAGCAGCTGGAGGCCCCAAGGTTGGTGATGATGGAGACTACACTGGCATGACAGCCTGCTGAAGCCTTTGGCTTATAACAATGGGAATCAGTATCATTTGAATAACATCAGTGGGATTTTAAAGTTCTGTCTCTTTACTTTTGCACATCCAATTATTTTATGCAAATTGTACAGTTAGAAACAAACCTGAACTTACAGAAATTTAGGCTGTAATATTTCTGTAAACCTTTCACCCTTTATGAACAAAAGCAGGACATTTCCTAGCTTCAGCTGACAGGAGTTGATATACATTTGTGCTTGTACCTGTTTTTACACAGTTTTACACAACTCTGTTCTACACAGAGGTGTATGTAATGAGATCAAATCTCATCAATAACTGCAATTGTTCGTCTTGTGAGAATTCCTCTATTCTGGTACTGAACCTTCTCAGTCATTTTCAGCTCTGAATTCTGATGAAATATCAAGCCAGCTTCACTGTCAGCCTTTTAGTCTGAAATCGGTGTACTCCAAATTCACACAAAGCAGCTATAAAAAACAGGTCACCCCACATAATGCTTTTCACTTTCCAGACAGAAAAACTACCTTCTTTCTATTCATACTCATATATTATTCCTGTAGCACTGAAGAGACTTGTTTGCCAGGAAAGCAGTACTGAATTATTTCCAATGTGCCTTATTCTGGGATACAGCAAATGAGCAAAATGAAAGGGGTCACTGTGTCCAGGGCTCACTACCTTTTGGAAAAAGCAGCATGATAGTCCACCTGATCCATGGGTTAATTTGGGAAAAATACAGCAGCCATCATCATTGTAGAAGACTGCTGTCATTAATACACCAGCAAATATATTTACCCTCAAAACTTCTTCTCTCTTTCATAAGTGCTTATTCTTTGCTATGAAATCAGCCCTGCTAGGTGAACCCAGCACAACTTTAAAACCAAGTGACAACTTTCTGGGTTTCTATTTTTCTCCATTGCAAGTCCAGATAGTTTTTGATTTAGTAAGAGTATCCATCATTAGCCAAAATGAAAAGGCTTGTAGGAGTATTGTCTTGATACTTTATTATTTTTAGAAAATGCATTACAAGTGTGATATCTACTGTCAGGGATGAGATAAACAAAAAATGAGTGCAATATGCTCTTGCTCTGGTGATCTTGCTGCAATACTCGTCAATTTTAAGACTTTTTCATGGCTCCTAAACTCCTTTCTGAAATGTTAAAGGTCTCACTAATCTTATCAGGTCATTGATTACCACCTGCTGAGCACAACAAAGAGCCAAAGAATGTGCATTACCTTCAATACACATCAGTGGTTTTACTCTCTACCTCACTCTGAAATTATCTCATTTCTTTAAAAGGTGTGAATATTGAAATTAGCTTGTGCAAAATGTATGTTGTGCTTGTGGGGTAGTCAGTGTCTGTTTCAACATCATGCCAGGTGATATAGCACACTGGGGTATAATTGCAACTGTGGGATCCTGAGTGCCAGGTATCCAACACTTACCAAGCTAGTGACAATGGCCAGCACAAGGGAAGTTTCCATGGAGCCTCATCCCTTTCCTTCTTCTACCAGTCTCCTGAAACAAAGCTGTAAAGACAGCGTTTGTTGCTGGGAAAGGCGTGGAAAACACTTTCTTCTGCAGTGGAGTAAGAGCAAAGAGGATTTCCTTATTAATATAGTATATAATAATATGTATAATATATTATGCTTATAATACCATAATATAGATACTACTATAATAAATGAGACGTGAATTAGGAAATTATGTTGCTTGTCAATGCTGAAAATTGAACCATTTGAGATGCTCCAGAAGCTCCAAGTATAAATCTTCCTTATACAGACATCAAAGCAGCAGGACTGGAAGAAGCCCCAGGGGTTTCATGGAGCTGAGTTTTGACTAAAGATGGGTATAACTAATATGGGTCAGACCTTGCATTCAGTGGATAAGCTCTCAGTTTGTCAGTTTATTCCTATTTATTGGACTGCCAACATTTGGCAGGAGATACCAAGAAAATAGTATCCATTATGATGCTTTTAGAATTTCCTGTTCTGGTTCAGCTTGGAAATGTTCCAAGATCAGCTTTCTTGTGATATTTTGGCACTAGTTTTTTCATTTCTCAGTTATTTGTACTTTGACATTCCCTTTTCACTAGCTGAAGCATGAACTAAAACCTCTGTAGAGGAGATGGCAGCATGAGGCTGGCTGAGTTGGACACTGAGGTTAGAAAAGAGCTTGAGCAGTGGGAGATATAGGAATTTACTGCCTTAATCAGAGTGACATCAGCTGAGGAAATGGGACTGGGATACTTTCACAGCAACAGCAAGGTCTGGGAGGAAAACACAGCATAAACTTTTGCTTTTGTATCCAAAACACTGATGGAGATCTAACCACAGGACATTCAGTTAGAGACTGAGCCCCTCTGAGCAAGCTACTCTGTAGCTCCTGCCATCTGGAACAACCTTCCCATGTCTCCTGCTCTCTGACTCTCCATTTCTCTTTGAATCTTTGAAAACATTCTCTTTCCCTCCATCCCATACCCCTGGAGTTCTCTTTTGCTCTCCTTATAGTTAGTGTTAATTTTCTCTAAAATACTCCTTATGCATCTGGTTTTTAATATATTTTGGCTTGAACTTACACCTTGGCTTGGCCTGTGTGAGCAGTAAAACATTGGGGGGTTCACAGTCTGTATCAAACAATGCAGATTAGACGCAGGGGCAAGTTCACAGAAGCTAAAGTACTGCTGTGAAGCACTTTTTCTTCAAGAGTGGTGTACTGGTGCCAAGGATTCGAGCACTGTCTTGTTAGTGGAGTAATGTTGAGCCAAATCCTCAGTGCAACAGATGACAAATATCAGCCTGTTTATGTTTTTTATACTTTTCCCCGTGTCCAGGAACCTTCTCCAGTCCTTGCTCAGCTATGAAGGAATCAGAAGACTAAAGTTGACTCTATGTTGTGTTTCAATAGGGATGCCTACAAACCTGCACCTCCTCTCCATGCAGTGTGGATCACTGCTAATTGGCCGATTGGGTTGAAGAGAATTCTTCCAGATGCTGCTAGTTAGTGTCACAAGTGACACTTCGCTTGTGTCAGTGAAGTTTCTGTGAAGCAGCTTCCAAATTGCAAACTTCTTTTGTGATATATGTTGAGCTGGTGGAAACAAACATTTTGAGCTTTGTTTTTGGGGTGAGGATAGTGGCAGAGGCAGGGGGTTTGTGTCTGGGGAAACTCTCCATGTACTAGGAGCACTCAGAAAATGTAAGCCTTTCTACAGCTATGTCTGCCCCACTGAATAATACTGCTGGCTGTGACAGGACACCACGAATATAGATGTTGTAAAGCCACATTCCCGTTCCCATTTCACTGTCTTTAGGATTTCAGCTTTGAATTCCACCAGGAAATCCACACATGAATCCCACTTCTGGCACTGGTAAACTGAGCTATTCACTCGGCCAAAGTAGGAGTGGCAAAAGGACAGTAAAAGAAGCTGTTAACATAAGCAGTAATTTATCTATTTAAATTTAATAAAGTATGTCAAACAAAAGAACATCTTAGTGCAAAGTTTTGCATCTGTAACAGATTAAAAAAATGTAGGTTTTGATGATGTTGACCAAGCACAGCTCTTAGAACTTGTTGCATTGCTCACTCTCACTGACTTTATTAAGATCTGTCCCAGAATGATGAAGGAAGTGTTTGTGAGGATTAATTCTCCTACTTAAAGAACTTTCTCCTCAGTAAGAATTCCTTCTGAACAGAGAGTTAATGGACCATTTTCTTCATTCTATAACTTTAAGAAAGATAACTTAAAGAAAAGATTAATTTGGGAATACTTGTGGAGTTACCTGAAATTCTAACACATCAATGAAGAACTTCAATTTCATTCTGAATTATCTTCTGCTCCTCATCTACAGATACATTTCATATAACCCTCAAACTGCCAATATTTATTGTTTAAATAGATTGATAATTTGTGATAGACAAAAGTTTACTAGTTTCAACACTCTTAAAAATCATGCATGAGTTGGGTTTTTAAACCATTAGTGTTTTCCTGTCCTTTTTTTTCTTCTTCCAATGAAATAACAGTGACATAAGAACAAAATAACAGTGCGATCTTTGTGTTTTGTAATGAATAATAAAGTGTTTTTAACATCTTTAGGGATTTAACACCACGTTAATCCTTTAATCCCCAGAAAAACCAATTTTGTTGACATGAAAAGGGGATATTTAACTTCGTCCAATTAATTTTCTTCCTTGGAGATACCATGATTATGAAGATTAGATTGAATAGATTCATTAGAATAACCTTATTTTGTACAAAGTGGTAGTTTTGCCAATAGATAATTGTATCAGAAAAGAAAGTTTTACATCACAATTACACTTAATTTTCCTCAATATAAGAAAAGCCAATACTCTGAAACCCAGAAAACTCTGCCACTTTTTTAATACCCAGGTATTAGATCTTCCTTTTAACCGTATTTGACTAGAAATGCAAGAGAGCAGAATACTCACTACTTACCTGTCTTTGCTCTACAACTTTGCAAATTTTGGTCATCTTCAAAGTTATACCTAAGCAGTGAACCATTAAAGCAGCTGTTCTGTGTTGATTTTCCGAATGCATCACATATGTAAATTGAGACAGACTTCACTTTCCACTTAAGCATTTGCAGGAAGGTCAGATTTTCAAACATGTTTTGTGGCACTTCAAAAGGATAAGGCTTTTTTTGAAAAATCCTGCCTAATAGTTTGCTGTCTCTGGAAAGAAAAGAATATGTATAAGAGTGAGAAAGGGTGGTTTTATGGTTAAGACATCAAAGTGAGATTTGGAAAATCCAGATTAAATTCCTCACTCAGCCGTAGACTTGATGTGCATTTTCGGTCAGGTCACTTGACCTTACATCTTCCACTGAAAGTGGGTAGATAATACATCCTTTCTTCCAGCCTTTTTTTAGTTGCTTCTTCAAATTGGAAGTAGTTTGGGGTACAGGCTGAGGCCACAGTTCAATGATATAATACATTTGCTTTCTAGTACTGGATCAAATATTTTGTGACTGAATGATGTGAAACACCAAGGCCTGGATAGACTTTCTCTGTTAGGCCAAGCTGTCACTTCTGATGACTTTGTACCAGTGATCTTTATGCTGGATGAGATATCACTGGATGTACCACTCAGAGTGTGGTTTGTGAAGCAGTTTAAGCCAAAGCAAGCCCGGGGTCCTGCTGTGTGTTCCCTCTCCTTCTCAGTGTTAGTTTTAACAGGGCACAGCTGTGCAGTTGGCTGCACCAGGGAGCTGATCCAACACAAAAGAANCCCCCCCCTTCCCAATCCCTGGCCCCAAAATGAGAATTTTCTGCTCGCAGTCAAATATGTGATCATTAAAGTTGTCACAAGGGAGAGGATGGGAATGCAAGGCTTAGGGAGGGAAGGTGGGACCACACTGCAGAAGCACAGATCTTCACCAGGTTGGTGAAGGGCTTTGCAAAGTGCAGTTTATGGCCATGTAAACATACTGGCAAAATCTCCTGACACAGGCCCAGCTGTGCTGGCCAAGCAATAGTAGGAGGTACCAGAATAGCTATGATGCAAGAGCTCCCTAAGTGTGTGCTTGGCCCTCTACCCAGTTCTGGCACTGGCATAACAGAAGTGGTGTTGAAAATGCTCTTCTGCATCTAACTCTCAATCCCAGGCTTTCTCTCATGCTGTGGTGGTGGTAACCAGCTATTCCATTCCTCATTCTGAGAAGTGATGGGCATTTTAAGTGTCACTGTGCTTGCTCAGGAGCTTTAGGGATGAAGCGCTTACTTCTCAAATACAAAAAATATTAGACTGAGATTTTTTTATGGATTGCACACTTGATATGAATCAGTGATCCTTCCTTTGGAGTTATTATTTTGTTTTCATTATGCAGGCAGATGAAACTGGTCAGAACATGAATTACTGCAATCCATTGGTGGATATTTTGCTGCCTATAGTATTGATTTTGAAGTTATGGTGCTGCAGTGTTGCAATATTTCTTAGTATTATCTACAGCACTCTCACTCATCATTAAAGCATGGAATTGCACAGAGTACCACTCTGTGTAGGCAGAAAAACTTGCCCTGACACAATACAACATAATGGTTTCCAAGGAGTCATTACTTTGTGTCAATAATTGGCAGATTAAACCTCCTCAAATAGACACTAACAGCACTGAGTTTAACAGCTCCAAAGGAGCCATTACTGCTTGTGCTGTCAATAAACCATCAATTAAGGATCTCTAATAGGATGCATTGGCAAAAAGGGTTAGAATGGCTTTGAGGGAGCCACTTGCAGTCAGTTGTTTGCTTTCTGTTGCTTAGCGCTTATTATTACACCCTTCTATTCATATCTTTTATCTTCCTTTTCTTTATTCCTTTCATGAAAGTCTGGACAAGGCTATACCTACATAACATAGAAACGTATTTTAATGTTGCATTTAGATTCAGAATAATTCAACTGTATTGAACCAATTTTTCTTTTGCTTTGTCCCCACAGTGGTGTGAAGCTCCCACATGACAAACACAAATGCTGTTCAAAAAACTGAAAGTTAAGCACACAAGAATGTCACTTGAATTAAGACTTCACAGAATCCAAAATGCATCTTTAACTTGGCTTCTCTACAGAAGTCCTCAGTGACAATAGAAAATGAGTATCCAAGCCAACAACATAAGAATAAAACTCATGAGGTTGATACATTATTAGAAAGTCAGATTTGGTGAGAATATTATTTTCATCCCTCTAATTAAGATTCAAAAACATGACATTTAGGGAACAAGGGGTTCAGAGGGTTGTGACTTTTAGTCAGGCTGAGGGGTACTTCAGGCTGTAGTTTGAGCCCAGTACTGCTACTCAGAAGTTCATTTATCAAAGCACATTAGCACATGCTAAGCACTGAATTCAGTGAGTCCTAACAATATTCTAACCAGTCTTCCCTGAACTGTATCCACGGCAAGGTTTCATTCTAAATGAACAAAGAAACGAGCACCCAATCCTCCTGCAGAGATCTGTGCTTGCCTCGGCTTACCAACGTCTGTGCAATGGTTTTAGGAGGCTTTTAAAGTCCCCAGCTGTCAACAGCTGGAGACAAATAGTAAAATATCTATTGTCTGAACCCTCTTGCTGACCTTGGGTGGGGTCAATGTGGTTTTACATGATGAAAGTTTGGAGAAAGATAGAGGAGATAATTTAATTTTTTTATTCTGTGTTCCACACAGAAACTATATTGAAAAAAGGAGTTTTAATATTAAAAAGTCAGGGTTTATCCTGCTTATATGGTATTAACAGGGCTGTCTGCACTAAAAATCACATGAGCAGACACTGTACAGTGGAATACCATTCTTACTAATTCACATTACTGAATTAGCAGAGCACTAAGTGCTCCGGTCATCAAGATTTTGGGGGTTTGTTGCACAGAGTTTAAAAATCATTATTTCTTGCTAAACATGAATATTCATTTCCAGCAGCAAAGCAAACCAGATTTAACACCCTTAAGAAATACATACATTATGTATGTACAGTGACACTGTATTGCAGTGATATGCAGCTTTAGGCCTCTGAATAGCGACAGTGTCCTTAAAATATTTCAGATGAGGAAGCTTTCATCATCCTTCACCAAAACCCTGCTTTGTTCACTGTGCCGAGCCCTGGAGTGAGTTACTACAGTGCAATCAGTGAAGATCTTCTCTGTGAAGAACCTCACCCCATTTTTTTCCAATGCTGGAAGGCAAATGACAGAGGCAATGGGGCAAAAGTAGAAAAAACCACATCCTGTGGTTAAGTGAGCTGGATTCCATCTCTGTTGCCTTATAAAACTGGGCAGATCCTCAGACTTGGTGCATCTGGGTCTTTTGGGTGAGTCTCTCATGTTCTGGGTCTCCAGTGCAATTAATCTGTGGCCAAATTTAGAGAGATGTTGAGTTCTTACAGCTGTAGCAGAAGTCAACTTGAGCTGTGATTTGACTATAGAAAGTGCTGAGATGATGCTAGATACTGAACCAGAAGGCCCAAGAACAAAAACCCCAAACAAACTGGTTTCAGATACCTGGGATTGGTTCTGGCCGTTCCATACTGCAGCTGTAAAACGGGGATAATAACATCTGTTCTGCAAGGTGCTGTGAAATGCCACGGGTTCTGTGTTTGTGAAGCTACTGGCTACTCTGGAGAGAGCAACACAGAAACAGAGATAAAAGAAGACAAGTCTTGGACGGATGGATGGATGGATGGATGGATGGATGGATGGATGGATGGATGGATGGATGGATGGATGGATGGATCCAAATTCTAGTGTAAGGCTGTATCAAAAAAGGAAGCAAAAATAGTTACTGAATCAAACTGAAGCCCTTCCCTGCATACTGATATTGTTTTATGCATGTGAACATGTCATTCCCAATATCTTAAAGCTTGATTTTGTCACTATGATGTCCTTTTAGTGTTATTTGACAGTGTTTTCAGTGCATCAGCCCATGTGCATTCTTGCTTCAATAATACCAAGAGGCTTTTTTCACAGATTGTTGTGTCAGACTAAACCCTGAGCTCTAGCAGGGATCAAGAGGCTGTGGTGCAAGCGGGATCAATGAAACCTGCTTCCCTGTGGGCCTGTGCACTGCAGTTGTGCTCACTGATGTGAGACCTATCCGATGGTTTTCCAGCCCTGGTGCTCAAAGTGTCTCTTGCCCATATGGCTTCTCCATGACTAATAGAAAATAAGTTCAAGCTGTAGCCTTACCTTCCACAGAGGCACAATCTCTCACCCTTCCCAGCTTCTCTATTTAGAATTGAATAGAACAGAAATTGCAGGAATTTGTTGAGACTCAATACCTACCCTTTTCTCAAATTTGGCTAACGTTGCCTGGTAGACTCAAAAATCATTTGTGAAATGAAAGGGTGAGGGAACATTCAGACGTGACATGATTGCACAAGCTTAATTCCCTGAGGAGAAAAGGGAAAAAGAAGCATGCAAAAGGCAGAGATTCCTTCTCTACTCTCACAAACCATTCATCAGAGGACTTGTGGTCTTAAAGCAGGAATGGATCTTGCCACTAATCCTGCACTGATGTGATTCCCCAATTGCAACTTTTACAAGCGTGTGACCAAGGGACAAAAAAATCAGCTCCACACATCCAGGCTGGTGTACTTTACCCAAAATTTACTATCCATAAATTCAAAACTTGGGGCAAAAGTGAATGTAAGTCTGGCAGACTGTCTAGTGCACTGGTGTAAGTATTTCCTTTTCAGAACTACTGCTGTGCAACAGCCTTCCCTCACTTTAATGTTCTAAACTTTTCTCAGGAGGCGGATAGGAAAAAAGTGTTACAGCAGTGTGTGACCCTTGAAATTTCCTTCTTCCTATCCCCCTCCCCAGAAATTCACACTGATATTGTAGGAGACAGAACTCTATTGTCCCAATTCATTCAAGTGGTGTATATGTTTCATGCTCTAAAATGAATGTGCATAAAATATTATGCACATTCAAAATTATATTTGCATCAAAATAGAAGAGATGTCTTGAGCTTTTTTTTAATATCTAATGAGTAGAGCCCAAATTTTCTAAGTGACAACCTGATCCCCAGGACTCCTTTAGTGTGGGATGTATTGTTCATTAAGAAGGTGCTGTGTATGAGGAAGGAGAGCACTCTCCATCTATTCATATTTTGAAGAGCTTTAAACAATTTCCAGAAATAGAAACAGCACCTGCGAAGGGCGGAAGTGTAATTGTTTGCATGCCCTCAAACATTGCTTTACTGCACAAGTTTTTATCTTGTTCTCATAAGGATTAAAAACTAAACACTGAGGATTAGAGTGGTGCAAGGTTTAAAAAAAGGAGATCAGAGCAGGCTGGGCAGGCAGGAGTAGGGGAAAATGTTCATTTGTAACACTGTAATTTATAAATCAAATAGCCACTGAATTCTGTGACTTGTTCTGTTTGCATGGTGAATGGAAGTAGTTTGGGTCTTTCTTTAGTGTCCTGCCACTAAAGCAGAGTGTGACACTGTACAAAACTGCACCATGGACAAAAGGATGTTTGTCTACACCTACAGAACAAGGGCTGTTGGGACCATGGAGCTGTCCCCACATGTTGAGTTCAGTCCCTGTTGGGACAAAGTGTACATATGTCTCTGATGTTTTGAAGCGAAGAAATAGAGCAGGAAAAAACTGGAGGACAGTATCTTGAGTTTTGACCTTGTCTTGACTTTATGAATACCCTTACACAGCCCACAAAAGCGTAGCATTGCTGGCTTAGGACCCTGACCTTGTCATCACAAGGCTGGGGTTTTAAGTAGTCTGGAAGTGCTGGTGGGTTAGAATAAATACCTGGAGCAGGAGCAGATTGGTAGAAACAGCTCACAGGATCAAATACCTTTTCAAAAGTGTCCTTAAATAATATATAAAGGAACATGATGTTGTTTTATCATACAGCAGTCAAGCTCTTTAGGCAGTTTCAAGCTGGACATAGATGTTTTGGCTGTACAGTCATTCAGACTTACAGCAGGAATGGATGGAAGCTGCTGCATTCAGCTCTGCCTTTGCACATGCAGCACAGCCTTTCATCGATTTATTGCCAGCTTTCTGTGGCATGCTTCACAAGATCATTAAAAAAATAAAAATCAGAAGATTAAACTAACTGGAATTATAGAACTGGGAATGTGGGTGAGGTCACAAAATACCCTAAATACAGTCTGTAGAAATATTTCATTGCTGTCCAGGGGATGATCTGACCTCAAACTGTTTTTTGGGGTAGAAATAATTGTTTCAGTTGTGGGAAAACCAAAAGGACTCTCTGGTCCTTTTAGTGGGCACTTTACTGAAATGAGAGGAATCAGTCTCAGCCCAAATCAGGGATGTGATTTGACTGCTGTGGGGGAGAGGATGGAACAGACACAGCCAGCTCATCCTCGTGACTGCAGGAGGTGGCAGGAGGAAGCTAAGGCTTCCAAACCCACATAATGACTATTTTGGAATACTTATAAGGCTTCTTTTTTCTATGCCTTTTTCAAAGTCTTCCTTTAGAATCATACAAATATATGGTGTTACTGCAATTGAAGGGTTACAGTTCTAGCAGCTAAAAAGGAAAGAAAACAGCAAAGTTATTTCTGCTGGACGACTAATGCCAGATTATACACGGCAAGATTTGGTCAGAGACATGTCCACAGCTAGGTACATTTGTGTCCTCTGACATGAAATTCTGGTAAACCTTTTTTTTTTGATTAATTAAATAAATTTCTTCAAGGGAAAAATATCTTTTCTCTACCAGTTAATTTCCTTTGCATGTATGCCTTATTGGGAAGAAATAACCAATATGCTACCCTGTAATTAACTGGATTATAGAATAATTACAGCCTTGTTTGCTTTCTGCAGATTACATGGTAATTATATTTGGTATTACCATGAAAAACCAAGAATTTCTAACTATGTCATTACATGGTTATTTCTACAATACAATACAACTGTTTAATTATACATGCAGTTTCTCTACTTCAATGGAAAAAATGATTAAAATAATGCCAATGCCTCAAAGTTTTGAACAAATGCCAGCATATTATATAACATTTATAGTATTCGTAGGCACTTGTGTGTGTGTTTGCAAGTGTGTATTTACACATACAGGGTTCCCCTGCATTCTTCCAGTCTGTCCTTTGTACCCAAGGTACCTGTTTCAAATTTTGCAATAGATACTCATAGGCCTGGTTTTCAGTATGCCCAGAAAAACCTGGCCCAGAAACCACGAGTATTTTCCCTAGTTCTAAACTATGTTTAGAAATAGCTATGACAAA
Organism: Pomatostomus ruficeps; assembly: GCA_013400735.1. Taxonomy (NCBI): domain Eukaryota; kingdom Metazoa; phylum Chordata; class Aves; order Passeriformes; family Timaliidae; genus Pomatostomus; species Pomatostomus ruficeps. The sequence goes on along the minus strand of VYZT01033053.1, from coordinate 5,419 downwards.
GATGAGAAAAAGGATGAATGTAGATAGATACTTCAAGCTGCATGAGCTTAGTTTTGTCAAGGTTTCTTGTCAGACTATTTATTGGCATAATATCCAATTGCTGAAGGACTGAGCTCTTCTGAGCATCTTCCCTGAATTATCCTCTGCTGCTAAATAAGCTCCTTTAGCTGGATCTTGTTAGAAAGAGTGAGAACATCAATGCCACATGTTCGCTGCAATGGGAGGACAGAGCCAAACTCTGTCTTTTGTAGCCAGGCAGAAAAGTCATGTATGGCAAAGTCTACTATTCTAAAGTTTGGGTCTAACATTCAGAGTTCTGATTTGTAACAGAAACCTGAGTGATTGGCAAGTCTTGTCTCATCACCATCTCATGCCTTCCTAATGTCTGATGAATGAGGTGAAACAAAACCATGAAAGTAATATGAGAGACAGTAAGAGTAAATTTTTATCTTTTCTTAGTGTGGTGATCTCTACATTAAAGCCAAAGTAGGTACAAAGTAGAAGCAGTTTGTACTGACTCAATCATACATTCTTCTAGTGAAGCAAATTAATAACTGCATGAATCACATGGGGAGCTGTGGGCCTGTGGGGCCATGTGAACCACTTTGGAAGAGGCACTACTGATGAAAGTTCTTTCTCTGCAGGAAGAACAGAAAGCCAAACAGAGAACAAAAAAATCCGAAACTTTTTCACTTTTTTCAAGACTAGCATCTAGCATACATTTTTTTCTCCTATATTGCCCCAGGCATGAGAAAAACACCTTCCATCAGCAAAGCCACACGTCCACCAGCACCGTAATATACTCATAATACACCCAGTTAATACAACTGTGTGCAATGACATAGTATTTAGAAGTCTCAGGAAGATTACCAACACAGTCATCATCTAGGTGACAATAAAGTGCTGCATGCTGTCTTTATGTAAAGCTGCAGGGTTTTCTTAATGTCTGTTATCAGGGAATGAAATAAAAAGGAAAAAAAATCAAGCATTGATATATTATTAAAGTCAGGTTAGTGTTAAATCTCACAAGAGAATCAATTAGGGCAGGACTAAGTCAGATCTAATATTATTTTTATTTCCCATATAGATAAAACTTCGATTTGAGAAGGAAGAATAATACTTTTTAATACTTTTTCTTCTCTTTAGGTTTTTCTCTTGTATATTTTTCACTTTAATTGGCCACAGAGTATTGCTTAGAGATTATTGTCATGTTGGGTAATGTCCACAGAGAAAAGGGGAACTAAGAGATCCTTCTGATCATTTCATGTGACAACAACATATTGGAGGAATACAGATATCTGGAAGAGACAGAAGTTGACATTTAGGCTGTGACTTGGAATCAGTAGGTAAAATATGATAAGCTGGGAAGATCCTTGAAAGTAAATACTTCTGTTAGATACAGCTGTGACAGATGAATCAAAGGATGGCTTGTACAGTGAGGGTCAGAGATGTTTTTAGGATGATATCAGAATCACTGCTGTTCTCCATCTTTATCCATTCTGGATCTGGTCATGCGAATCATTTGTGCCTTTTAAGTCAAGGGAAATCAATGGGAGTTCAGTCTCCGGGGGTCTTACAAGACTGTGCCCTGAGGAGAGGTATATTTTATACTCCATCCAAATTAGTTTGAATTTGTTCTGTCTGGTGGTAGATAGCAATAGCTGCCAATGCAATCAGTGTCACTTGCTGCTGAAGATATAGCAGGAAAACTCTGTCATTGGACAAGACATTTTGCATCTTGTTCCTGTGGCAAAAGGCTGATTTCAACACTAGAAAATTCAGCAAAGCCATTTCCCAAGGCTTAATTGCACAGTCTCCCAGGGCAAGCACAGAGTGATCCAGCTTGATAACCTTATTCCCAACCTTGAAACGCAAAGGGATGGTTCAATGCTACCAAAGGGTGCCTGGGTCCTGCGGCTGTGTATTAAAGTAGTGACATTAAAATGCAGTTCTACCATCATGTTTCTCTAGATAGCTGTTCTGGGATTCATACATGGATAGTGAAACTCATAAAGGAAAGAAGCACATCACAAATGGAGGCTGCTTATTAGTCATCATCTGGGGAAGAAGAAGTGATTGATTAAATTTTGCTGCATCGTGTTCCTTTTCTGAGTTGCTGTCGCAGAGGAGTCAGCACAGTGAGAGCTGCAAAAGCCTCCATGCTCAGTTCAAAGGCTGTTTTGTGTTAGCATTGTATTGTGCTGTAGTTAAGCATTTTGTTAACTTCAATATTGACAGACAAAACATTTTTCAGGTAAGTACAGCTGGTAAATACAGCACAGCTTTAAGACTGTGGGAAAATACAGTCATTAAGCTATTTTAAGAGGGGAAAAGGAGAGCCATTATTTGCTGTCATTATGTGCTGTTTGCTAATTATGCTCATCAGGTGATAAAAATGAATAAGTTAATTTAGTTTTTTATTGTTCTGCCTGAAACCCTCAGAGATTCTTAGGGAAGTAATTCTCCCTATTGAGCCTTCCCTCTCTCTATCTACAGCCTTGTACATTAACGACCAAAATATGAAGCTGATAGCAAGTGCTCCTTGGTTTTGATGGATAGTGTGGATTTCTGTCCACGGTGGTAGACTTCTCAGTGCTGGGTTAATGGTTGGACTCAGTGATCTTAAAGGTCTTTTCCAGCCCAAATGACTCTTTGATTCTATTCTGTGGTTCCAAACAATGAATCCATAGGTATTCCTGGGAATCAGGACAGTCATTGTGGAGCTCTGGCTACCCACACCTTATCTGAAAGCTTGACATACAACTCATCTTTATCCAGGAAACATTTAGTGCTGCTGTTGCAGTATATCCATGTGAGGAAACATCTGGGGACCAGGCCACTCGGTCCCCATTGTTACTCTGTGAAGGTAGGGGCAAAGGTTTTGGACACTGGATATTTCCTTTTTGTTCCCAGCTCCCTGAATGGATGATATTTCAATCTCATTCTCTTACCAGTTTTTGTATTTCTTCATCCATAAAGTACTTTCCCAATTCCAGGTGAAAAGCTGTATACAGTGGCAGCAGCCATTATATATATATGAAGATACTGTTATTAAAGGGAGGCCACTGTCACCTGGATGCCCTTGGTTTGGTGCCACAGACATGGCACCTCTGCAGTAACCTACTTCTCTCTTCTTGAATTTCCTTGTGAATGAAATGAGGAGGGGGAATTACACATTTGACTCCTACAAGGGGAAATTCAAAGTTCATTACAGTGTTGAGGTTGCTTTGGGGTCCTCTAAGGAGGGAAGAAGTTCAAGCCCAGACTGTCATGAATTCCAAAGGCAGAAGGCCATCTCCTCAGATGGTTTAAATCACTGTGCAACATAACTGTATCAGTAGTTTGCTGGCATGTTCTACCCCCTTTTTAGAGAAATGTGTTTTAAATACTCTAGTATTACTGTGGTTTGATTAATGGAATTCCGATCGCAAATGAAACACACATTTATTTACAGAGTATGGCCTGTGCACTACCAGAAAACATATTACAGTAGTGGTAGAACTTAAAGAAAGCTACAAAAGTGTTTTCAGATCTTCTCATGTTTTGATTCAATCAACTGTAGAAGTACAAAGGGTGTTTATGTATGTGCAATAGAAAAAGCTGTTTACACTCGGATGAGTAGTAAATTCTGATGAGCTTTCTTTTGTTCTAGTATTTAAAGTATTTATAGAACCCATTTGCATTTAGCTGGATGATTCTAGGAATTTTGTTTGTGTATTGAAATGCCAATTCTAAATCACAAGTACATATTGGAGTAATAATATACAGTGCTTTTTTCTTAATGATTTTTCATTTTGTGGTTGAGCCAAGTATCTATATGGGTTAAAATCTATAATTCCCAGAACTGATAGACAATTCAAAAGGCTTAACAGACTTCATGCATCACTTGCTATTGAAACTGTATATCCAGAGAAAAACTAATATATTGACCCTAGAAGGCCATTTACTGTTATATGAAATAAACCCATTGCTTATAAGTCTATAGTGTGTTTGTTTTGGTGGTTAAAAGGGAAACATGAATACTGTGAGCATTTGGGCTTTTTGGGAAGCCCACTTTCAGATGCCCGAATAGCCTCTATGTTTGATCTAGAGCTCAGTATTCGTTCCAACGGGACCTCTGAGAAAATACCTATTGTTCCTGTGGTTATGTTTATTCCCTGTAGGATGACACTACCTAAGCATTCCAGAGGTTTTCTTTTATTTTGATCTCTATGTGTAACACAACTTTTGAAGGGAACCACAGAAGTTCTTCCTGTTTCCCACAGTTATAAACAATTATTTTTTCAGCACTGAATTTTAAATGCACTGAAGTCCTTTAACAGTCATCATTCCATTCATCTAAAGTGACTGGACACCTCATAGGGCACCGTGGGCCAAAGAAGAGGAGGGCAGTGATACATTTTTATATCTCTCAGATCCTTGTCTAGTGTACAAAACACTTCATTGGTGGTGAGATATCTAAACTTCGCATAACAGTTGCACATCACAAGGATATTTTTAAAAGCATTGAGAACTTCAACAGCCACAATAAATATTGAAGTACCAAACATTATTTCAGACTTGGGAATCTTAAAGGTGTTATGACTCTTTGATCAAACTTTATTGGGTTAGCTTTAACCATCAGAATAAATTAGCAGTTAGTGATCCTCGCTACAACATAACTGGGGATAATAGAATAAAAATAGGCGCATGGAAATGCTGGAAAATGCTTTTTAAGAGCAAGCAAGCTTTAATAAATAAAGAAATAGGATCCCTATTGTCATATTGGAAGACATCTTTAGTACTGTAAAGTGCAATAGACAACACATTAATAAATTTGACATCCTCCAGAAGACACAAATGCCCTTTCCTTCCTGGATTCCTGAAAGAATAAACCTAATTAGATGAATATTTAACTTCAGATGCCAAGATACAAATATAGCTATAAATGTATATTCAAAGAACTGCACTTCAAATCACTTTTCAACAGCAAACAAAAATAACAGGTAGAAGATGGAAGAGAAATAAACCTGATTTCCCCAGATCTGTGTGTGATGACCTACCGAAATGTCCATTGCTGCTTTGGGACATCTCTCTGTGAGGGGAAAAAGACATTTCAAGGTCAAGCCTATTTCTCAAAAACCAACTTTAGAAGTGTGGCTCAAAAGCATCATTGCTATCAACCTCAAAATTAAAGGTTGATGCTCAGACTGAAAGAATTGAGTAACCTCACAGTAATAATGATTAGATGAATTTTCATGTATCTTCTGGTTGATGGTGAGCCTGAAGTGAGGTAATCTGTAGGGCCTAGAAGACACCAGCATTACTCTGTTGTGACCTTCACAACTCTGGAAGGGAATGAGAGAGAGAAACTTTAATAAGATGTCCAAGGACAATAGAATTTCTAATGACTGGTGACTTGACAGGAGCTGGTCCTCTG
>VYZT01033052.1:15655-26772 GCA_013400735.1 Pomatostomus ruficeps | reverse complement strand
TGTAACACCAGTGTGGTCAGAGTGGCACATTCAGGCCATCACTGCCCATTCAAGCACAAGAATTAGTGAGGTGCTGAGGAATTTAGTCCCGACACTGAGAAACTGTAAGCCCGTGTTTAATAACACGCACATCAGTTGCCACAGTTCTCTGCCTAACCTTAAGCACAGGACCTAAGGCTTTGGCAGGCCACTGGAAAAGGCTATCAGAAGGCTGTGCAAGGTATGCAGCTGCACTACACAGAAACACGGAGCTTTTAGACCCTGAAATTTATTTGTAACAAGCCACTGTTAAACCCGCCTGTTTCAAATTTGTGCATGAGAGGAGACTAATACTACAGATTTGTAAGTGCGCTAAATATAATATGATAAATACCTTTTGTCACATGTTGGTTAAGGAATTTTGTCATGTGGATATGAATAAAAACCAGTGATGAGCATAAAACTACTAGAGAAATCAACCTCAAAGCCACAGAAAAAAAACAGTGATCTTCTGATAAAGAATATTTCACAGCATTAATATTTTTAGTTTTATCATGATTTGTAACTGGCCTACTATGACTTTTGTAGGTCTAACATGGTTACAAGTTCTCTGAACAAGCACTAATATATTTTATTATAATTTTGAACAGAGTGCTGCTGAAGCTAGCAAAATGACGGTTTGAAACCTGTTCTTCATTTGTTGCAGACTTTCTGAAAAGACCTCTCATGTTTTCTCCCTGCTGTTTCTTAATTAGGCTTTCTTTATTCCACAACAAATAGGTATCACACCATTATCCAGCTACCGAGGAGTCATCACACACATCTTTTCAGTTCACATTCATGCACAACTCAGAGCAGGACTTGATCATGTTCCATTTTTGATTCCTTTTAATGGTACAGAGCAGCCGTAACTGAACAGAGCGCCTGGCAAAGTATGAACCAGCAGGATGTCAGCTGCACCACAAGCGCAGCTCTGATAAAAGATGCACAAGGTCTTGCTGATGGAGTTTTTGCTCCACCCTCTTCACACCTTGCGAAAAAACCTAGATAGGGTCAAGCTCCCTATCTTCTTGTCCCTTTGGCCATCTGTTCCCATGAACATCTTGAGTCTTACCCTGTGGCATGGGGAAGAATTTTTGAGAAGGAGTAATTAATGCCACAGCCCCCACATAGGTTTTGAATATTGAGGATGCTGGAACCACTGAATATAGGGAGATAATGTCTCCCTAAGTAATTTATTTACGTGTTTTACATCTTGCATTTCACATGCTGTAATGTATAGCCACATATGATCATGTTTAGAACATTTCACTGCTGTGTCCCATATCACAGAATAAGCTGAGTTGGAAGGGACCCACAAGGATCACCAAGTCCAACTCCTGGCCCTGCACAGCACTATCCCCAAGAGTCACACCATGTGCCTGAGAGCATTGTTCAAATCATTCTTGAACTCTGTCAGGCTTGGTGCTGTGACCACTTCTCTGGGGAGTCTGTTCCAGTGCTCAACCACCCTCTGGGTGAAAAATCCTTTCCTAATATCCAACCTAAACCTCCCCTGACACAGCTTCAGACCATTCCCTTGGATCCTGTCACTGGTCACCACAGAGAGATCAGCATCCACCCCTCCTCTTCCCCTCATGAGGAGTTTGTAACTGCGATGAGGTCTGTCCTCAGTCTCCTCCAGGCTGAGCAGACCAAGTGACCTCAGCCACTCCTCACACAGCTTCCCCCAAAGACCCTTCACCATTCTCATGGCCCTCCTTTGGATGCCCTCTAACAACTTAATCCTTTTCTATATTGTGGTGTCCAAAACCAGTAAATACACTAAGAAACCACACAGAAGACTTTTTGCATTCTAGGTACTTGCCTGGTGTCACTTTAAGTTTCCTTCTCAGTTACTAAACTTACTGATGCTTTGATTTCTTTTCTTTAAATTATGGCCTTATAGCATTTACTTAGTCTTTGGAAAAGGCAAGGGTTAGTGACTTCCTAGAAACCAAAAAGGTCAATTAATTAAGATTCAGAGGAACCAGGCTTCTTTAGTCCTATCATTTGAGTGTATTTTTTGATTTATAGTAATTATTATACTTGCTTTTTACATCATATTCCTTAGTCCCCATTTCTACAGCATTTTACAATGCCAATACCACTTTGTCCATTTACTAGATGGGGAAAAACTGCCACTTGGAGGAAGAAAATAAAATGCTTTCAGCCACTCATAAAACTAGGTTTGTCTAGGGCACTCTCCACAAAATTTATTGCACACTAGGTGCATTTTGAGTGTCATTTTACTGTTTGTGATACGCTTGTTCAGAAGGCACTGTGACATAAGGAGAGTAACATTTCTAGACAGGATAAAAATGGATGCTCGGGTCCTTAGCTTTTTGTTGAGGTCAAGCTACACACATCTGACATGCAAGCATGAGTGGAGTTCACAGGGGAACAGGTTTTAACCTTTGTTCTCTTACAGTCTTGAGTTTTCTTAAATGTTGTTGGCCATTTGGTCAGATTCAACAATTTGATCATCTGAAGTAAGAGCCTAGTCGCTGAGAAATTTTTAGGATTCTTGATATTCAGGGAATAGTATTTCTGAAAGTTTAAATTTTAAGATTAGAAATATTAAGTATTCTTCAGTTGTACTTTGTATGGACTGTAGTTTAGGATTAAAGAAACTTCCCTAGTGGATCAGGCCACCAGTACAGCAAGCTGGGTTATTCGTGTACACCAGAAGTGGATAGATATGCATCTCTGAGCGGTTATTCATGGATACTGAACTCTTACAATAGCTTTATTGCTGCTCACTGCAGATTCTGTGATTTTATGCCAGCTCAGGTATCAGTACCTGAAAGACTCCTGTGTACAGTCCTGCTCTCAGAGCTGGGCATGCTGACACATGAGAACCAAGAGGTACCTCAAGATAGAAGGAAAAGGAAGAGGTGAAGAAAAGGAAAGGGAAACAGGGACACATCAAAGTTTAACATACGGGGCTCCCTGCACAATTTATTTGTTGCTTTGTCCAGAACACTGAGTTTCAGATAAGGGCTTAATAGGCAAGAAGGTTGCTTGCACTTATTTTCAGGTCACAGTGTGCTCCACATAGTAGCACTTAGTAGGAAGAGGATCCAGCTTCATACAAGGTTTGATATCATATTATTTCATGACAAAAACTATTTTGTGAGATCAAATATGAAAGAACCTCTAATGCTATTGTAGCTGATGCCAGAGATTTTTTTATGTCCCATGAAATGAATGAAATAGGCAAAGGCAAGGAAATACATAGTTAAATCCCAGGTTTGAGCTAAAGCTGTTAAGCAAACTCCAAGGGACGCCTCTGAGAGAAAACATGGAAAGCAAGGAATGTGACATTGTGGGTACAAGAGAATCAGGGACAGACAACTATTTCCAAAATTAGTAAAATCTTCCACGGAGCAACAAACTCTATACCTTAAACACAGGATTATTGCATGAACAACCTTATAAGCTTTTGGGCTCCTACTTTGTGATTTTTAATATATTAAGATTTATTTATTTTATAGGTGACAATAGCTTGGCATTGTGATGTTCAGATTTGGATGAATTCAACACAATTTTTTAAATGTATTTATTTGTAGTTTATAGATATATATTCTCAGTCTTTTCTTTGACATAATACAATATTTATTTTTGCTATTTCATTTTGCATGATGCATTTGCATATATATCTTTCCTTTATAGAGGTATTTGAATAAACTTTTTCCAACCAGGCTTTACGTGGTCTGTACAAAGCTGTATAAAGCTCTTTCGAACAGTATGAATTACATTCATGCAAGTGATTATTAGTTGTCAATAAAATTCTCTGTATTAGATTATAGATCATTTAAAGGTGACCCAGTGTAAATATTCAGTTAATGAATTAAGGGAACAAAGGAACACTCTATTAATGAGAGAATGATGGAAAACAAATTGGTATTTTGTCAGAGATGTCACGAGGAAGGGATTAAATCTGAAGATAGACAAGGTTAAAGAAAGGTTAATACCAATAAAGGAAGAATGATTGCTAAAATAACTGAAAGGAGATTTATGAAAGAGTGCATTCCACTGACTTGCAAATATGCGTATTGCAGGCAAAGGAGTGTAGATGACAAACTGTTTAAAGAAAGAGTGAAGGCAATGGAATACTGGAGTTAAACTTCCTTTGGGAGGTCAAAGAAGCATGATATTGCAGTGTCCAACAAGCTAAATGAAGGAATGAGAAATACAATGTTTTCAGTTAATATATAGAGACTGTGGGGGGAAAGTTGGCAATCCATGAACTGCTGCTCTTATTTTATGTCATAGGGCTTTTTCAGCCATTTTCTGAATAACACTGGAATGATTCTACAAACTTGCTATATACTATTTCGGTGGCTACTTTAACCACCATTTCCATTTTGCAGGGGTCCCTACTGACGGATTTTTTTTTTGTGAGGCAGTGGTCTGTAACACTGAAAACATGTAATTTGTAAAAGGCATAAAGGCCACAGATACTGACTGGCCTATGCTGCTGTGAACAAATGATGAAATACAACATTCGGCAAACAGAAAAATGCAGACCATAAAGATGATTTTTCAAACTGGCTAGCTAATAATGCCTGCATGAGATTGGTTTAAAACCAAAAAGAAGTGTCTTCTCACTGTCTCTCCATCCAGTCCTCACTTTCTATGTTCTATGGCTTTTTCTTTTATCCATTTCTTTTTTTTTTTTTTTTGTATAGAGATGTCAACATTAGGAACATATGGTGGAAATTCATGCATTGAGTAAATATTGGTAATTTCTTCACTTTCATCTGATGTATAGCATTTTTGTTTACACATTGGATTTGTTTGGTTTTGATGGAGACACAGGCTTGGCAAAGCTTATAGTTGAAAAAACAGTCTCACATTTCAAGCAAATCTATGCTAGTTTGGCAACTGTGCTCCATTTTTAACAAAAGCATTTAATCCATATGATAAAAGGCAGTTACAGAGAAATTTATTCACTTAAGGGCTTTTCTTTCCTCCTTTTATTCTTACACTTGTCTTATATTCCACAGACAACGATTATCTTGCTGCATTTTTTGTACCTTTTTAGTACATTTAGTAAAATTCTGTATTTAATGGAATTAGAACTTGTAAGCTGTTTTACTTGCAATGTTTTAGAGTGTTGTGTGCTTGTTTGAAATTTCAGTTTCAAATTGTGACCAGCCTTCTCATACTTTTAAACTGTGAAGAAAAATGTTTTTATTGAGATTCACTTGCTTAATTTCAAAATCTTACCTGTAATAATCAGGTTTGCAAAGGGAAAAGCTGAAGACTTTCAGTGTGTGAAATCTTTGAGTTCACTGATTTACTTTATCATAGTAACTTCATTTAGTAAGATTTAATGCTTCATAACTTATCATGAGTTTGAATAATTATGTAATTCATGAAAGAATATGAAGTTTTGTAGCTGCATACCAATTCTCAACCGGCCATTTCCCGTATCTCCAACCCTCTGAAAATTGGTTCAAGCATGATCTCTATCACATTTTGCTGACTTTTTATTTTGGCTCCTGCTTGCTGCCAGTAAAAACAGCATTTCCCTTTTTATTATCTTGAATTTTGCTAAAACCTCACAGGTTCTAGAATGTGTAAATACCTTTTCTAGTTAAGGAGACTATTTTATATAAAGCACGAAGGAATACAGTCACACTCATGAAACTGAAATGCTCACTGGAGTGTTTCATACTGTTAACAGCTGTCAGTAAGAGAACAAGTCAAGGCAAAGTCATTAACTTTCCATCCTGTAGCAAATATTTCATGCTTCTTCTGTATATGCTATAGGACCTTTTAAAAATATCAATAGGGAATACCACAGAAATTAAAAAGCGCTTTGCTTCAATGTGCTGCGCTTGATTCTGTGGAACAAACTTTGGAAACGCTCCCCAGTATTCAAGTGTACACCCATTACACAACAGCAGCAGAACATCATGAAAGATTTTTATATTTTTATTGTCTCAGTGTCTTGGGAATGATTGATGCGACTCATGCTTTCTTTGTATAGCACCTGCTGTGAGTGCAGACAGGTACAGGGAAATGATTTATTTTCAGGATTATTTTCCACAAGAAAATTTATAAACTATAGATAGAAACATAATCACCCACCTAAATACTTCAGCTTTTCTAATAACATTTTGGAAAGGTACATAATAAGACAAATTATGAAAATCTTGACTGTGCCAAGATTAACTAAGTGATTGATATATGGTACAATTTCCAAATTTTATCCTTGTGACCATGTTTTATACCAGTCTGAGAAGTAAGAGGTCAGCCTTAACAGAGGGTAGGAGAACTCCTCAGGTTTGGTTTAAGGAACATTAAACAACACTGGTTGATTCAGGGCCAATTTTTTTGAACTCTGCAGAGGCTCCCCAGCTAAAGGCTTGATGATGTTTGTGTTAAGAAGAAATCAAACATACTCATCTATCACTTGGGATGCAGAAAACAGAAAATGTCCCTCTCCTGCTCAGAAGCAACTGAACATCCCCAGGATGTCAAGTCAAAAGGAAAAACATTCCAAATCTACAAAAAAAGGAGAGGAAAAATTATTCCAGTTTGAACATAAAGACTGTGTGGCCTGCACTGCTCACTAAATCCATCAACAGGATTTGCAGAGCCTGATGCCTCCAAGAAGCAACTCCCCGTCTCCTTACTGAAGACAGTTTCTTTAATGAAACAGCATAGGAAGCATAAGCAACCATGGAATTATACTGCAAATCAAATGGGAGATATGGGAGAAAATGAACACCTGGAACTCAAAAAAATTAACATGCCTAACTGTTCTGCTAACAGCTGCCCAAAATACAGTATTTTAGTGGGTAAATTTTCAAATATATAATCAGCATCCAGAAATGCCACATCTGCCTGTTCAGAAATCCCCTACTGTGGCTAACAAACAGCAATACACTGAAATCGACTGGTGACTAGTTACACGCTGTGGGCTTCTCCGGGAATCTCTTGAACGTGATTTATGCTTTGCTTGCCACTGCAATGCTCAGGCAGCTCTAATCCCACCTGTAAAGGACAACAATATGGATGCCGTGTCTACCTTAGCTCTTAGTTATCTTGTACCAACCATTCTGAGCTAGCCAGAGATCTATATGAAGGTAAATATCACGTTCACTTCAGCAAAGGGGTCTGAGGGCATTTTGCTCAGTACTCTTCTGTTGTTAGAGCAGTATGCGCTCATTAGCTAATCACTATGAAGTGCATAAAATATATTATATATGTGCTGGTCATGTGCATTGATAATTATATTTACCACGCAGCTTTGTGTGCCTCACCTGCCGTTCATCCCATCAGTCTACTTCCCCCAGTATTTATTCTAACATTCCAAACTTCTGAAACGCTTCTAACAGCTGGGACTTTTTCTTTCTTTTTTTTTTTTCTCTTTTCCTTCCCCCCCGCCCCAAACTTGTCAAATACATATTTCCTTCTTTATAGTAGCGTGTTTGGAGACTGGGGGAGGTGGAAGCTGCCGCGTGCTCAGCTGTGTCTCTGTCTCACCGTGGCGGAGAAAGAGAGAGTGGCCGTGTCCTTGCACGGAAGCAGGCACACTTCGCACACACCCGTGCCGCTGGAAAGGCACTAAATCACACTCACAGAAGCCAGAATAGCTCATGCATGTCTAGAGGCAAAGCGTCAGAGGGCTCTTTCTTATGGCGTTTATTCCAGTCACTCTGAAGGGGGGCCAGGGATGAAAGAGGGTTTGGCCAGCTTTGGCATGGCCTTATAAAGGATGCAAAGCCAGGGGGATGAACAGGGGCAGGGTGAAGGTCCAAGGGTCAATAGGCAGGACGGAGAAGGGGGTGGGGTGAGGGGTCTGCCAGGGTAGGCAGAGCCAGGTTTCCGGCTGCCTCAGCCCAAGCTGATGGGAGACAAGGGGTCTTTCCTCCCAGTGTGACTGGGGGCCCTTTCAAACTTTGGAATTTGCTCGCCACCGGCTGGGCTCTTCTTGGGATTCCACCACAACACTTCTTTTTGCCTAACAGGGGACTTTTTTTTCCTACCAATTTAATAGCGGCCGAAACATCAAATGTTTGCTATTTTGCCCTGAACCAAAGTACAGTATCTGCTGCATCTCATAAAAGTGCAAAGCTTAATGAGGGGCTTTGGCAACACACCTTGGGGAAGAGGAGATTGCTAGGGTTCTCAGGAAGCAGCCAGCAATTCTCTGGTATTTGGAATATCCTTTTCTAAATATTCAGGGTTTGAAGTCATGGAACTCTCATCTATAGCAGTACTATTTCTGGTGACTTTTAATAGTTTCAAATATTATTTGTGTCAAAGATTTACTATTAGTAATTCTCTAAGACAAGGCAGCTGTATTAGCTCTATATGTAGTAGCATTTGTTATTAAAGATCAAGGCTAAAGAAACGGTCCCCATAACATTTTTTTAACCTCAAACGTTTTGCACTAATTATGTGTGGGAGTGGCAAACTCCATACAGACTGTCTGAAGTAACGTAACATTTGTATCGGCATTCACTTGATTTGTACTACCTATTTCATCATTTGTATCATTGCCACCTATTTTGTGATATTTAAAAGGAGGGTCATTTGAAGGTAATATTACCAAGTGTTCTTTTCACTTACAGAAGTTTATGCATATTAGTAGTTTGCTTTGATCTTTGTTTTTTATTTGTTCCTATTTTTTATATGTCTGTCTATTATACCCTATCCCATGACTTCCTTAAATGCCTTGGTTTGGTTTTTTGTTACTTCCTGGGTTTATTGTTGAAAGTTCCTGATATATTACCATCATCTTTGGCCATATGTTCAGGTGTGCATGAGAACTTTTGGTGCAGTTGGCTTATTGTGTAAAAAAATTGCCTAAGTTGATGGTGTAAACATAAAGCTGATTAACAAAGGCAGCTTTTTGCTACTCTGACTATGGGATAGAAGTACACCTTGGACAACAGTGGAATATGTTCAATCAGACACATGAAAAATACTGCTATCAAACTTCTTCCACTCAAGCTTCATCCAATGTATGAGTACAGTAAAAAGTTTCAGGAATGAAATCATTAGCAATGCTGACATTTAAGAAAGTGTTAACACGATGGTAGAAAACAAATACAAATTCTCCTATGTTCTCACTTGGCAGAAAAGAGGAGTAGAATGATTAAAAGAGTTGCATGAGTTATGGACTGGACTCACTGTGTGAATATCAGCATTACACCCAAAGCTCCAAGTTGCACTCTGCAGATATGTTGGATATATGGGAAACATCCTCGGCAATTTGTCTTGATGGGTTGCCTGATGAGCAGTTGCTGTTTCCCAAGAAAGAACTTTGAAACTTTCACAAACAAGCCTTTAATTCATCAGGTGTTTCTGATTTGAGAGGATGAAATGTAAAGAAGTAATTTAAGTAATGCAAAGGGACTTCACTATGTGGGTAAGTTGAATTTGCTTTTCTACTGATAGGGATGTCTCATTTTATAGAAAATTGAAAGCAGTGGTGATCAGAAAACAGGCAACCTCTGGGAAAAAAAAAAAGAAAGAATGCAAGAATATGAAAGCTGAATAGGAGTAAGGAGTTTGAACATCAGCCGGTCTTGCTAAATTGTGAAAAGAAAAACAGCAACTTTAACTTGAGCAGCCGTGGTAGTCGTATGTTCAAGCAGACTTTAAATCTTGAATACAAATCTCATACAATCTAGCCTGTTAATTAATGATGTCATTGCAATTTAATTTAAAATCCATCTGAAAAGGAACAATTCAACCTAGGTTCAATGCAGAGAGCATTTTCCTTAGTGACTTTGTTCTTTCAGATAATGTTTTGTTTTTCCATAGTTAGGAATGCAATGAGTGCCTTACTACCCATTTTCTTCAAGGAAGAGATAAGGACAAGGTGGTGTAAGAATATATATTTGGAGGAAGATGCTAGGAAACAGAGAATTCTACCTGTTGATTGCTTCTGAAAAAGATGGGTGGAAATATAGTAGCAACGTCCCACCAGCTCTGTTTTGCAAATAGTGAACACGGAGGTGAAACCAGTCAGGAGGGAAAGAACTACCAGGGTGAACAGGAGGAGCTGAGTAGATGAGCTGAAGAGGAAGAATCAGAGGAAGA
Organism: Pomatostomus ruficeps; assembly: GCA_013400735.1. Classification (NCBI taxonomy): domain Eukaryota; kingdom Metazoa; phylum Chordata; class Aves; order Passeriformes; family Timaliidae; genus Pomatostomus; species Pomatostomus ruficeps. The sequence goes on along the minus strand of VYZT01033052.1, from coordinate 16,683 downwards.
TAATGAAGTATGACTGTGTCAGTGGGCTAGGGGGTGGTGAGCAAAAATGCACCAAGTAGTCAGGTTGTGTAGTGTTGGTATTTTCAGCAAGGTTGCAGAGGGCCAGTGTCAGAGTCCGAGTCTTGGTAGTTTTATTACTAATGCTTTATAACAAACTGAGGGACAGTAGGGTTCACCTAGTCTGTGTTTCCCATTTCGGCACGAACACAAGTTTCAGCTAATTGAGTATTTATTTCCAACCCTGAGTTTATTAAAAACAAAATTTCTTATCTACTCCATGTCTATACTCATACCGACGGCATTTTATTCACAGGAATAGAAGGGCCTGTTATGTTCAAAAAACTGAGAAGAAGCAGAAGTTTAACATGTTTTGCAGGGGTAAAACCGAAGAGTTTTATTCATCCACACTCAGAGCCTGGGACACAGGCTGTGGGCAGGCAGCTTGGCCTGGCCACTGCCAGCATTCAGTGCAGGGTGGCCCAGAGCCCACAGCCCACCCTGGGGCCACCATGTCCCCGTCACTCTGGTTTCTCTCTGGAGTCGCCCCTGAGCCGCATAAACAGGGCCAAGCTGGCTTTGCCCAGCTCCATGTTCACCCAGCGAGTTTTCAGTGTGCAGGCAACACAGGTGCCTCAGTCTCCTGTCGCCAGGGTCCCTCGGGAGCCCACCGGCCCTGCGGAGCGGCACGGCCTCTGTCCCAGCTCTGGCTCACGGTGTCCCGGGTTTGCGTCAGGAAGTGTGTGCGGCTGGGGCAGGCTGAACCACAGACTCAGAACCAGAGAATCACAAAATATCCTGAGCTGGAAGTCCAGCTCCCGACCCCGTGCAGGACATCCCCAAGAGACACAATCATGTGCCGGAGAGCCTTATCCAAACGCTTCTGGAACTCAGACAGGCTTGGTACTGGGAGGCCTGTTCCAGTACCAGCCACCCTCTGGGAGAAAAACCTTCTCCTGATTTCCAACCCAAACCTGACCGAGCCGTGTACCCCAGCGGCCCCAGCGCTTTCCCGGCTCAGCGCCCGCATC
>VYZT01033052.1:3359-15526 GCA_013400735.1 Pomatostomus ruficeps | reverse complement strand
TGGGAAGGAGTGCGCTGGTGCGGATCGTCCGCCGGGCTCCGTGCCCTCCCCTGCCCCCTCTGCGGGAGCTGGCGGCGAGCAGCGGCCGGGGACGGGGCGACATCGGCACCGAGGCGTCGGGCCAGCCCTGCCGCCTCCCCGGGGCTGTGAGACGGGCGGAGGAAGGCGGCGGTGGCGGCGGGGCCGGGCCTGCTCTGCGCCTTCCACGGTTTCTCCGGGCCAGTGCCTCACCACCCTCAGAGTGAAAAGTTTCTTCCTAACATCTGACCCCTCTGTCGAAGGCCATTCCCCCTTGTCCTGTCACTACATGCCCCTGTAAAAAGACCATGTCCAGCCTTCTTGTATTCCCCGCGTAGGTACTCTCTGGTACTGAAAACATTTGGAAGGAGATACGTCAACATCTGTGCTGTCTGCATCTTGCTATTCCCTCTCCTCCTAGGGAGAAAACAGAGTGATAAAAGGTTATTTTGTGATATACGCGCAAGATGGGTGCAACATAGATACCTTCCTAAATGGTTGATAGAGGAAGGGGGAGTAAAAACTTTACACCTTTGTTTCTGATTCAGAAAGACTTTGCCAACTTTTGTACTGTGCAATCTGACACTTGCAGACGTCTGCTGTGGTGGAGGAACTCCAGTAGAGTAGGCTTTTAAAGAATACTGACAGAAAATGTAGCTGGCCTTTTATTTAAACTAAAGATTAGGGAAGACAGATGTCCCGTAAGTGCTGGGGGAATTTGACATTTTAAATTTTGTGTTTGGTTCACAAATGTAAGGTAATTAACCTTCCATTCCTCAAAAATTTTCCGAATAGCTATTTTTCATGTGGGAGAATAACTAATATAACTGAAATGGGATAATGCTCTCTCTCAGAGTGAAGAATCCTTTAGGTAGAATTACTGTGATGTAACAATCTAGTGATGGGCTTTTGAAAACTAGGAGAATCATCAGAGTTTGGGAATTTTTTTTCTGATGTGTAATTAAAGGACCTGAAGCTGCCCCTCCATCGCTCCCAGTGTAAACTCCGTGAATCTCTTTTGTGAAAGGAAAGCTTTCGTGTCTGTGCCCATTACGTTTATGTTCTGAGTTATTCGGATTATTTGCTCCATTATTTGAGTTTATGTTCATCTCCCCTTCTTTGCTCAAGATTGAAAAGTTGTGTCATACGAGTTCATCACCGTGCGGTATTTGAAGCAGAAACGGAGGCATTGCCGAAGGTGCAGCGGGAGGCGCTGCCTGGTCCATGAATAAACACGTTGGATTTTGGCGTTTCTGGGAATGCCGGCCTCGGGCGCTGCGGGGCGGGCGCTCACTGCTGCCACCTCCTGGGCAGCAGAGACCTGACTCCAGAGGACATGGGAACAGAGCCCAAAGGTCATCTCCTCGCAAGCATGGATCAAGTTTTGATAATAACCCCTGTGCTTTTTATCTTGGTTTCCTCAGGAAGTGAGACCTGTGTGGTTCTGCCTCTCTGTGTCTTTGGCTGCTAAGAATTGAACATGATAATTTTAACCAAGTTTGGAAGTGGGATAAAGGTTTTATGGCAGTTCTATTCCTATATGTATTCTAAAATCTGAAGGCAGGGTCAAAGAGAAAGACTGTTATTCTGCATGTTGTTGGGCAGGACTGGACCGCCTCCCTTACAAAGACACGCTGAGAAGGTTGGGGCTGTTCAGCTTGAAAGTTTTGTGGAGAACTCATGGCAGGCAACCTCCCACTATGAAGGGGGCTTACAGAGAAGCTAGGAAGGGATTCTTCATCAGGAATTGTAGTGATTAGACAAGGGGGGATGGGTTCAAACTGAAAGAGGGGAACCTCGGGTTGTATGTGAGTAAGAAATTCTTCCCCGTGAGGGTGGTGAGGCACTGGAACAGGCTGCCCAGAGAGGTTCTGGATGTCCCATCCCTGGCAGTGTTCAAGGCCAGGTTGCTTAAGTCCTTGAGCAACCTGGTCTAGTGGGCGATGTCCCCACCTGTAGCAGGGAGGGTGGGGACTAGATGATCTGTAAGGTCCATTCCAACTCCTTAACATCAGATTCCATCTGGTCAGCACATGCATATGGACTGGCTGGGCGGTGTGCACATGAAATTAGCCACAGGATGCCATGGGTGAAAGTGTCATGGGGGGAACTGCGGGGATGTTACAAGGAGTTAAAGCAACAAAGGATAGCCCTTTGAAAGGCAGTAGAGACAGTTTGTTCTATCAGTGGAGCGCTCAGTGTGCTTTTAAACTATAATTTCTTTTCTTTTTCCCTGAGACATGTATACTGCCCTACAATTGTGAAAGTGCTGCTTTTGGCAAAGATGTCTCTCAAAACACATCTGGGTGGAGGATCTTGTGAAGGATGACTGAGATAGGTGAAACAAGTTTTTCCTGAAACAAGAACTCAGAAAGTGTTAGAATCCTTTGATATACATGGAATAATTTTTGGTATTTACAGGAAGATATATATATATTGCATGAGATTGTTCCCAAATAAAAATTTTCAGTCTTTGATTTACCAGATGATTTTTTTAAGAATTATTTTTAATGAATACAACGTATTTTGTGCCAACCTGATCGAAACAATGCAGAAAAGTTGGCCAGATTGTAAAGATCTTTTTACGTGTATAAAGGGTAGAACAGATCTCAAATCTTAAACAATTCAGCTTTCACCAAGAAGGGTATTCCCAGCCCATATTTTTCAGTTCATGCTGTAATAAATTGCTGTTGTTGTTAATGTTATTAAAATGAAGACAATGGTAATACTCATTAAAAATCTGTAATTCCTTTCATGCAGCTTTGGAATTAGAAAATTCTTTGTGCTTGAGACTTGGTGGCATGTACCACCAGCTCCAAAGAACACTTTAGGACCATGCAGTTAGTCTACTTTCTAAATTACAAGAATGTACAATATGTTAAATATTCTGTCCTTGGTGAGGGACAATAACTTTGCAAGTATTGTAGAAGTATTTAAAAATTAGTAAGACTTAGTTATGTGCTTTACTATAGAAATAATACTGATTTTAGATGGCTATGACAAATGGGATGTGATGATCTAGAGTTGCAAAATGCTCTTTATTAATATGTATTAATCATAAACTCATTAAATGTAAATAATAAATTACTAAAGAGAAATCTAGATTATTTATATTAACTGTTATTTACTCTTCTGTATTTGAGGAGTTTGGGTTACAACTTCTTTAAAATTTGTTCAAGAATGCACTTACTCTATGTAATGGTAAAGGGTGGACTGATGTGAGATGATGTTTGTGAGAGGTTTCTGGGTTTTTTTAAACTATCAACCTTGCATAAGGTTGCAGGGTTGTGACGTAGTACTTCTCCATGCATTTTTAACTTTCAGTAGAAATTATATTTGTAAGCAATGCCATGAGCTTTGGTTTCATAATTTTACTAGTGATGAGTTGTACAGGTATTACTGGACAGTCTGAAGACAGATGACTTGCTCAAGTGTAGTCTGCACAGCATCGTTTATGGGAGTCTTGCAAAATAAAGCCCACAAGGCTACTGCAGCACAAAGGACTTTGTAAATCTTTGAGAGGAATAAATTAAAAAAAAATTGTAAATGGAGTAAATCTGATGTTACCAGATACTTGTTTTTAGTTTGCTTTTTCTAAAAAAAGTAAATAAGTAAAATATACCATTCGTTAAAATCAGAGCAGAATTAATCAGACTTCTGCAGAGGTGAAGTAGAATGAGCCTTACTTAACTAACTGATGATTTCTTTAATGTCATGTGTGAGATATGTCAGAAGTGAGAATTGGACTCTGAGCCTTCTGACTCCTGAAGCCAAATTGTAGTGCTGTCCTTCCTCCCTATTAATAGATTCATTGGACATGTTTTTTTAATAAATCTTGATTAATGATGTGACAGTATTGAAGTGTTCCAAACACAGGACTGTAATAAGATATCACATTGCACAACTAAATTGACATATATGAGTGTCCAAGGAGGAGAGGCCAAGAGACATACCACTAGCTCGTATTTTTTTTCTATGCTGTACATTTAAAGTTCTCATCTATCACCAACTGACCACATTCATAAGCAACTCCCTTCCCATAAGATAAAAATACAGCTTTAATTTCATGCCAAGGGCAAAACTGTGAGGTTTTCTTGAACAGATGTGACAGAGGCATTATTGACAAGTCAGAGGATCCACTGTTAGCACATTAAAAAGTAAGTGCCCATAAAATATGCTGGAATAATTGACTGAAAATTCTAGAAATCATTGTCTCATTGATTTGAATGTCAGTTCCCTGTCTTCAGTCTAAACACCCACATAGCTAATTGTCGCTGTGGTATGAGTTTGGCTGAGTGAATCACTGAAAGTCTTTGCTCTAGATGTTTCTGAGGAAACTTATCTCTTCTTGTTTGCAAAGAATGAATAACCTGATTTAATGCCTGTGAATAGCATGAAACCTTGTCAATGGACTCCAGGGACAAGTATCTGTGAGAGTGTGTTAGGATAATGTACAACGAAAAGGTGTAAATGTTGATGTGAATGTCATGAAGTTATTTTTATTCTTCTGAAGAATACATTTTTCTTTTTCTGTCAGGTGTACTTAGTGGCATAAATACATCTTTATTCTGAAGATTTTATTCTGTGGCAATTTTTGAGTGTGAGGAGTCGGGGGGAATGGGAAGTATGAGATGCTTTTCTTTTATGCCAGAGAAGTGCATTCTTTCATTTGCAAGCTTGCTTTCACTGTGGACTCTGAATACTTTTCACAGATTTTTTACTTACACTTATTAAGCTGTCACTAGGGTTCATATAAAGGTAAGTATGCGTAGTATAAACTGCAAAGAAAGTACTTTTCTGTGATTGTTGTGTGGTCATTTTCTTTGTGGTGGAATATTGACCATCATAGCATAAATTGTCATGTCATGCATGAGGAGCTTAAGTTGAATAACAGATTATCTTTGAGGAAATCCTTGAAAAATAGTGTTTCCCAATAGGCTAGAGTACGTAAGATTTGTGTGTTTTATCTCTTTTTGTCATTTGTTACCTCAGTGACTTTGAAAAAAATGTTTTCTGTTTGTGCTTCTGTTTCTTTATGCAGAAATGCTTTAACTCTGTAGAACTGAGGGATTTCAATGAAAGGTGTGTGCTACATTACTAAATAAATATTAAAGGTTCTTATGAAAATGGAGAAAAAAGAATTTACTTAGTGTAAGAATTACAACTGGACTGTATGAGTAGCTCTGGATATCAGTACCATAAGTCAGTATTTTACATTATGTTCAAATACTTGGGATAAGGTGTTTGGAACATATGTCTTCTTTTCATATACCTGTGTAAGCCGGGGGAAGGCTTGAAATTAGCAGTTGCGTGGCTATTAAAGACGCATTGTTGGAAGTATGAAGCCCCTTAGTGTTCATTCATAATTTAATTGAAGAAAGAAGGAGTAGTAGTCAGTCTTCTCTACTTCTAAATAGGTTGTGTCCCTGTTGCTTTCCCTCCCAACCCCCCCCACCTTAGGTGGAGGAAGATTATGTTCTGGCAGGAACTTTTTTAGGCTTTCCCCTGCCCCCCTGTAATTGTAATACATACAGGTAGAAGTGAATGCTGTACCTTGATACACTAAGGATTACAGGTCATATGTGACTCCTCTGACAAGAGGATTAATGTTCTAACTTGCTGTGTACAGTTTAATGTATGTGCTCCTGCTTATGCTTGGATATGAGGAAATTACTGTATATCTCTTAACTACAGAACTTGAAATTATATTTCTAAGAAAGAAAGTGCCAAGGATCGGTGTATATGCAACATCGCCATCACTGATAGCTCGAAGTATGTAACTGACACAAAGGAAATGCTGTTTATTCAATGGTGAAACTTTGATTTAATCTCTACCTAAGGATTTTTTCCAGAGGAACTGAATTTTAAGGAAATCAATTTCTCGATATTCCACTCAAGCAGTATACAAATACAAGTTGATAGAAGAGGAGGTTCTGTGATGAGGGAAACTTGGGTGATTGGTTTTGTTTATGTTCAGATCAGAATGGAACTGAATAGACTATTTTGTTGGGACAAAAATCATCTGGTCCAACTTCCTGACCAATTCACAGCTGAACAAATGTTAACTTCAGTGTTATGTGCATTTTCCAAATGCCTCTTAAGGCACTTGACAGGCATGGAGCAAAAACCCCATCTGTAGGGAGCCTGTTCCAGTGTTTGACCACTGTCCTGGTAAACAAATGTCTCCCAGTGTCCAGTCTGAACCTCCCCTGATGAAGCTTTGAACCATTCACACATATCCTGTTACTGGATTCTGGGAAATCCTGGAAAGACACCAGCACTTCCCTCTCCAGGTCCCTCCTCAGGAAGCTGTCCAGAGCACTGAGGTCACCCTCAGCCTCCCTCTCTCCAAACCAGATAAATCCAGAGCCCCCAGCCGCTCCTCACAGGATGTGCCTTCCAGCCCTTCCACCAGCTTTCTTGTCCTTCTCTGGGCCATTCAAGGACCTTCCCATCCTTCCCAAGCTGTGGGGCCCAGCACAGCACACAGGACTCAGGGTGAGGCCGCCCCACGGCTGAATCCAGCAGGATGATCCCGATCACAGCGGGGGATGCTGTGTCTGATGCAGCCCGGGATGGGGTTTGCCCTCCTGGCTGCCCGGGCACACTCTGCTGACTCACACTGAGCTGCTGCCCACCAGCACCCCCAGCTTATTTTTTTTTTCTGAAGTGTTGTTCTGTAGAGAAGAGGTAAAGAAGTTCTGTAGTGAAGAAAGCCTTTTAGATGTCTGAAATGACAGTGCAAAATCTCTAATATTGGTTTTAAGCTATGGGAGACAGTGGTAATCACATGTGAAAGTTCAACTGAAAAAGCAGATTTGTATTTGGTACAAAAATTGCTCATTGTCTAGGTAACTATAATTCATTCACTGTTCTTTGGCTTACATGAAGCTTTGTGAGAGCATATTTGCTACAATTGGATAATGAAAACTGTGTAGTCAGATAACCCAGATAACTGTATTGTGTCAGGTAACCCAGGAGACAGGGAGTGATGCATTAGCTGGCAGATTTGGTATAGGAGAATGGGTACAAACAATAGATTTAGTCTAACAAGAATTTACCATTATTGCTAAAAGGTCTAATTTTTCTAACATAGTTACTTGTTAAGCTCTTATGTGGATGAGTTTCTCACTGTCATGAAAGCTGAATGTGAGATTTAGGCTTCATTGAGACTAGCAAATATTTTTCCATTGATGTAAACAGAACCAGCATTTCATTCCTTTTCCTGTAACCTGCAAAATAATATCTAATTTATATAGTGTTTAGACTGCTGATATCAGAAATCCATGCACAATTGACGCGTGATGTTACTGCACCTGTTAGTGAAGCTAAAATGGTGTTAGCAATGATGGGACGTTTTGCAAAGTGGGGTAAAAATATTTGATTGTTGCCAGACACCAGAGATAGTTCTGTAGTTAGTCCAGTTATTCTTTGTTTGCATAGTTGTTTTAGCTACAATTTCCCTTGTATTGTCTATTTCCGCTGTTGTCACAGAAGTCAGCTGAAAATGAGCTGGGCTGAATGAAAAGGCTCTGTCCAGCAAACAAAATCCAAGGATATCTGAACATTAATTTTCATTATAGCTATCCCCAAAAAACTTTATTCCTCAAGCACTAGGAGAGATTGGCACATTACAGTGACCTGAGTGTTACCAAATAGCCTTGTAAGGTTTGCTATTTAGATTGCAAGACAAAATACATAAAAACCTTACTGAGGAAATACATTGAAAGGAGATTACAATACATTTCAAAGAAGATTATAAAGGCGGGCACTTGTTTGTGCTTAGTTCACCATGCCCAGGATGTAAATTTTAGCTTCTGCTGTATTTGTGGTATATTGTTGTTACCTCTGTGGTAGATCACTGATAAGAGGAAAGCAATTCAGGTATGGAAGAGAAAGCAAGGAGTTAATGGGTGAGCTAGCAGCCCCTGTTTCTTTCAAGTCTGGCTTTTGTTTTGGCAGGTCGTATTGATCTGCCTAACATTAGTGTGCACTGGTTAAATCTGGGATTTACTTTATTGCCTTGAAACAAATCTTGATTTTGCACATCCATCTGATTCCCTGTCTACTGGTATGGACAGCTTTATGTGGATCTTGCTGGATTTTGTTCTGGCTACTACTGACATTGAAATTCTTTCGAACTAGGATGTTGTATGTTTTGGTACTTTGCCGAATTGCAGAGAGTCTTCTGCCAGAGATGCAAAGGTACTTGACTTTATTGCCTGTTTCATCCTCTTAAATTTAACCTAAAAAGTACTAGTAGTGTCGGAGTATTAGTAACTTCTTTGTTGCATTCCTTGCAGGAGTGGCTTCCAGTGGCTTGTGATCAAATTTTTTTATTCAGTTGTTCCTAAAAATACATTATGTGGGCTGATACTTACATATTTTCTATTTGAAAGCAAATTAATTGCCTTCTTACCCTGTTAAGATTCATCATGGAAAGGTAACAAATAACATCTGTAAAATTGGGTGATTGTATCACTCCTGCTTTTGCTGTTCCTGTGGGCAGAAGATAAGAGTTAGATGGATGTACTGCGATATTATTTCTGCTTTTCCCATTGAAGGAAGTTTTGTTCTTTGTTCTTAAGCCTCTTGAAATGGGGTGAGTCAGAGGGAAGATCTGCTGCTGCAAGAACCATAAAGTTTTAAAATTACTATTTGTCTGAGGCAAATAAATAATATTTTTGAGGTCATGAAGCCTGAGAAATGGACATCACAGAATAAGGTGAATTGGAAGGGACCCTGTGGCCCTGCACAGGACACCCCAGGAGTCACACCATGTGCCTGAGGGCATTGTCTAAATTCTCTTGAACTCTGCTGTGACGAGTTCCCTGGGGACCCTGTCCAACCACCCTCTGGAAGGAAAAAGCTTTATCATGATCATACAGCCCTTTGTCAGGGAGAGGGAGATGCAGTGTTTTCAGAGTGTCTGAGAAAGGGAGATCTTGTATGAATCCCAGCAAAGCTTGCTTCCTCAGGGCATCAAGTCTTCTCTAGACCTGCAGAGTAACAGAATCCAACTGGAAACATAATTTTGCAGTTTGAAATGATACTCAGATTAAACCTGTGCAATCGGTTTAATATATATGCTGTCCACAAAAGTAGCTCTACTAAGAGGCTGCAGTCACTTAAAGATGAAAACTGAGCTCTTTTTCCAGTGAGACCTGATAAAGTAATTCAGAAGTAATAACCTGATAAAGGAATTCAGCTCTGTTAAATTACCAATTATCAGAGTAAATGCAGGAAACAAATACAGAGCAGCGAAAGAGAGGAGTTAATTGCTTTCTCCAGGAGAATTTTTAGTCTAAACGTTGAATGGTAATATCAGCCATCTGGTTGACAGCTATTTAATTTGCGAGATTTTACAGGTTGCTTAGCCGATACTGATTCCTTTCTTTTGGCAAAACTGCGTCCTTTGATTGTATTTCCAGGGGAAGATGTATTGACATGCAGTTTGTTTTAGTTTCGAAAGTGTGCATATAGACAGGCAGTTTTCTATAATAGTTGTTTATTCTTGCTGTAAAATAGCTGTGGGTGTAGGCACAAAGAGAAATAGGCAAACTTGTTTTTATCTGAAAAGCTACTAAATAAAAAAAGAACACTAATCAACACTGGTTGTAAGCATACCAGCCTAAAATGTAGATGGAAGTTATTCTCTCAAGTATTCTTGACTGCTGGACTGCCAGTGTGTGTAGATTAGACTTAATACCAACCTGTAAACCAGCCTGTGATGCTAATTTCTCAACAAGGGATACTGTGAAAAACAAGATGACAGGAATAAATAATGTATGCTTTTAATTTTCACATAGTCTTTACTACTCTTGGGCATTTCTGACGTTTCTAAAAAAAAAAAAAAGGTCTTTTTCCTAATAAACTATTTTTAAAATTTATTTGTGGGGTGGCTGGCAAGAGATTGTCTTTAAAATAGGAAATAAATTATGTTTGCTCTTAGTGCCTATCTAAGTATATATTAAATTTTATTATGTTCTTGGCAAGCAAAAGGAGAGTTGTCAAGGTGAAGATGAAAAATATACTTGAGAACAATGTGAAAGAACCTAATAGATCTTTCATGTAGAGAAATAATAAATGAGAAAATGGCAACAATGTTCAGGATAATTGCTACTTGTTTTTTCTCTTGGCATAACCTCAGAATATCCATTAGATAGGAAATTTGTGATGTGATTATCATAACCTTTGAAAGGTTCAAAAGGTTAGTACTCTTCTGTTCCATTACTGCATCAACTGTGCTGTATCACAATCCAGTTAAGGGTGATTAAGGAGTCAAAGTGATGGTATCTTTTGATTGTATAATATACTGAAGTGCTTACCTAATATCTGGTGTCTTAATTGCTAATACTAGTCTCCTAATAGCTATTAGAGTAATAAATATGCACAAAAGGACTGTTCTACTGCTTTTGTAAGTATTAAACCCCCTTAAAAATAGTTTGGAATTTGGATTGTATATTTATGTGTTTTGTTAGCTTAGTGGTGACCTGTTCTGCTTGGGGCCTTTGGACCCTGATGTCCTAAGAGTATTTTTAACTGTTTTCTTATTTTGTGTTTTTCCTCGTAAACTAAGGTTGCTGGTGGGTAGGATTTAAGAGAGGAGGAGGAGTGGAAAGTAAAATGTTTGTTTGGAATGTGGAGCTACTTATCACTGATTCAAGGAAAACTGAGAGCTTTATACCTTAAATGCAAAAATTAGTCATGTTTATTTGGAATGCTGTGACATAAGGCAATATCTTGCCTTAATGGTATCTCCAAGATCCTTTTTACTTAAAAAGCTTTATTTAAATTTAGCAGCTGAATTTGCAAGATTAAAGAGAAATGAAGTCAAAAAGTTTAATAGTAATTTTTGTCAGGCTGCTAAACCCAGATTTGGGAACTTTGCCTCAAGATCTGGTAACAAAAGTTAGTGACTGAATCTGTGTGTTTGGTATGTTTTCTTGTTAATCGGGTTATTTATACATTCAGTAACTTTACTGTGTGTTTTCCAGTAATGTTGAGGTGACGACAAGAGTAAGCTCTATTAATCAAGTTGCTCTTTTCAGGACTAGATGCTATAGTTAAACTATCAATAAAATAACTATTTCATTGGAAACTTCCAGAGAAAACAAACAAATACAGCTTAAAATATCATGCTATTCGAAATAGAGCACTATTGGCAATAGTGCAAAATAAGTAGTGTTGTGATGCAGAAAATCTTAATGCATAATAAATTAATCACGTTCTTGATCAAGGATGGATTGAAGCATGTAGGAAATGCTAAACGAGGGCGAGTGCCCTATATGAATAGTGCAGCAATTCCTAGAAATGCCACTGTATTGTATTCTTCTGTTGATCTCAGGATAATTTTATAAAAAATGTTAGTTGATGGTATTCTTAAACAGAGAGCAGCAATGCCTTTAGCATTTTTGTGATTATAATTCTTGAAAATCTACATATAACCCTGAGATGAGTTCAGTGGCTTGGAGCATGGTGCTAATAATGCTGAGGTCGTGGGTTCCATTCCCGCATGGACCACTCCCTTAAAAGTCAGACTCGATGATCCTTATGGGTTCTTTCTAACTCAGAGGATTCTGTGATTATGTAATGTAATGGTTGCTGTAAGGGATTCTGCTACCAGTGAATTGACAAGAGTAGTTCTTGTCCAAAGCTTTACAGAAGTGCACAACCCTTCCTCCCCTCCTGCCCCCAAAGGTGCAGAGATCTTTACATGGTTTATTCCAAACATGTACTGCAGATTACCTCTTCTCTTAATCATAGGGGTCATTTGTGCCTTATTGCTCCTATGTTAGGTTTTTAAGCAGTTTCAGAAAATTAATTGGACAAAAAACCACATGTATTTGTCCTTTAATCCACTTCGGAACTGGACATAAAACTGACTCCTCTATTTTTTGCTCATAAATGTATCCATGAATTGAGCATTAAACTGTAGCTAAAATTTCTGAACTCTGCTTTAGAAACAGAATGGTGTTTCGTTTTCATCAGAAAATTGTGTGAAAGGATCAAGTCCAGGACTGATCCTTCTGAGGGTAGACTCTGAACTCTAGAATGTATAGTTGGAGATTTTTTGGTCCAGGTCCTTTGCTTGTGCTTTCATGCAACAAGGTGAGGGTTTTGAATAGCACCAAACACAGAGTTACTTT
>VYZT01033051.1:163602-202295 GCA_013400735.1 Pomatostomus ruficeps | reverse complement strand
TTTTCTTCCAGAGATTGCTCTCCAATCCAAATTAAACTCCTTGCTTCCTATAGGATAAGTATTTTCTTTGGAAATTCAGCAGATTTTTGGTTTACTGGACTGACTCTGCCTTTGCTGTGGACTTTGCTGAAAGTTTTCTTTTCATCTTTCTACCTCTTTATCTCCACCTTTTAATGCCACTGTCTGTGAGCTCATGCCTAAGGCTCTGAGATGGTGGCTGCAGTGGAGGCTCTGCCCTGTGTGGTCCACCACCACCACCTCTGCTTCAGTATCCTGCCTCTCTGCTCCACAGACCTGGAAACCTGTCTCAGCCCAGCACTTGTGCAGTCTCATCTTCACTGGTTGTTCCAGCTAAATTGGGAACCAGAGCAAGTTAGATTAAAACAGGAATCTTACGGATTTTTTTTTTTTTAAATCTGTGGCAACTAAACCCAACAAAACCTCTTTGGACAACATAACTGATGACATAATAATCTCAATTAAAATACGTTTTATAAAAATAAGGATGCATTAAAAAATATTCCATCATGGTGCCACCAAGGCAAAGGAGTTGAAGAAGCTGTTGCTCGCTCAGTTGGAAATTAATGCTGCCTTTTGTGGGATAACACAGCCAACGGTGTGGGCTCCCCCTGTCTTTTGCAGTACAGACTGAAACAGATCACTGTAAATCACCAACAGTGGTGGTTCAAGCCAGCCCACTTTACACTTCCCTTTAGTCGGTGCATTTATACATAGGTTTCACGTTCTAGCTAAGTAGTTGGTAATCTCTCGAACTTGCTTTAGCTGAAGTGCTTGTAATTATTCAACTCTTTACTTAATTGCATTATTTTAATTTAGTTAAAATTTGTTTAACTACACAATGGAGAAGATAAGCTGGAGTATCTGTGGTAACAGTGCCAGACAGAGCTTTCTACGTGGAGAGGATGAACATTTAAACAGATATTTTGTAACTTCTACACTCATTTCTTGACACTCTGATATAATTCCTCCTTGCCTTGTCCCACTTTGGTGATCCCAGCTGGGCATTTGGATTTAGGAGAAAGCTGTCCTTGCAATAGCCATGGCCTGCACAGACAGCCAGTCTTTTTCCCCTCCTTTCATCTTCTGTCAAGTATTACACAGAATTGTTATGCATTGCCCTTCTTCTTATACTGCCAGGCATGAGTTACCAGCTATTTGAGTTTTATCCTTAAATAAAATGAGTGTTGGTCTTCCCTGACTTCCTTTATGAACAGTAAACCATTATGTTGTCATTCATGCCACTAGTTAGAGACATCATGTTGGACTCATGGTCTTTGTATCTTTTTCTTCTATTGTTGATAGAAGACTGCCAGGTTAAAGATTGTGATCCTTTTTGCTTCCTAGCATAATAAGAGCACTTCATGCATGTGTGGAAATGGCAGTTGATAAGAAAAGATGAAGGTGACTGCACAGCACTGTGTTGAAAGAAAAAGGTGATTTATCTTCTCTTTGCAAGTTTCTGCTGTAAATCATTTAACCTTGTCTTAAAGCCCATTTGTTTTTGCAGTCACAGCAAAGAAACTCCACGGTGTTTATATCCATCTGTATTTTGAAATATTATTATAAAGGACAATTAGATGATATTATGTTGGAGATATCTTCAAGAACTTCTCTTATGCACAGGAGCTAAAACTCAATGAATTGAGAAAAGCTTAGGAAAGCTCCCCTAGGAACCTTTTCCTGCTAGTCTGTGATGAAGCTGATAGTCAGCCACGTGTGTGTTGAGGCAGAGAAGAAAATTGATGTGAACTCATTGAATCGGTTGTTTCTTGATGTCACTAAAACAGCAGGGCTCATAAACGATGAAGCGTGTGGAGTCCAAACACAGCTTAATGAAAAGGCAAGTGCTGACAAAACCCCAAACCTGAAGGTACTGAGGACTCGTGGTTATCTGCAGTGTGAGGTGCAGTGAGGGAGGATGAGCCCTGAAGCAGCTGTGACTGCTTACTCACAACTTGGCCTACTGAACCATTCATTCTGTGTTAAGTATCACTATGTTTGTTTGGAATAAGCAGTGTAAGTTTCTAAGTATATGTGTGTCTGTGTTAAGTGCAGATTTGGACTGGCATTTTGGTTGATGGTTGTTTTCACAACTGACATTATTCCATCAATCTGCAACAGCTGCTCTTTAATGACACAGATGGGGATGGGGGAATCAAAAATGAGATCTGTTCTTAATTTTGGAGAGCACCAAGAATGAGAAGTCTTTATTCCAGTGGCTGACATACTGCAGACTCAGATTCCTGGGGGAAGCTGTTTACCCATTTGTTTGGAATAGGTTTGCTTTCTGAGATACACTCCCAGCAATTATCCCTGTGTTGGTATTTGGGTACTGGGAGCCCAGTATGGTTATGAGTAGGTACAGGAGCTGTCTAAAAAGCAAAACTGCCATGGTCAGCAAAGAGAAATAGGCTTTTTTCACAGACAGATGTTTTGCTTTGGGTTGTGTAGTGAAACTGGCAGTTCTGAAACCTGCAACCTGTTTATTCAATTCATAATTCGAGGCCAGTGTAATTCCCAATGACTATCACTGTTGTTTTTGTTATGGAGTCCTAATTCATTGTTTCTGTGGGCACAGAAGTATTGCTGGATTCATTTGGTGTTTCAGCGCACTGTAATTTTACATAGTGCAATACTGTTGAGATTGCCAGGCTGTGTCATCTGTTGGGCTCATCACTATTACTTCCTTTTGACCTCCTCTGTGTAATTACACATGGATGACTGAGTTGCTGCTGTAAAGATACATAAATGCAGCTGGACTTGTTAAATGAAAGCCAGACCAAAATTATTCTCTCCGAGGTCAGTGAGAACCAACGAGGTAGCTGTTTGCTCTCTGCCAGGCAGCCAGAGCCATCTGTCACATGACAATAAGCAAGCATCAATTTCAGAAGTCCATTTGTTTTTATGACAGTTTTTGCAATTTTATGGAAATTGAACCATTATAGAAAGCATAATTTTCTTCAGAAATTGGTGTTTTATAGACTTATATCCCTGTTCAGTCATTTACATTCCTAGTTGCATTTTACACGAAGCATAAATACACTGATCCTTTTTCCCCCCAATAACAAAAATCTTCAGAGCATTTTTCTGGGTTTTGGAAGAGGGAGGGGCAGTTTTGTTTTCCTCCTCTATACACAAGACTATCCATGTTTTGTACAACCTCAAGGTGTCTTGAGTTTTACATATCCCTGGAAATCAAGTCTACAGGGGTACAAAGAAACTGATGTTTGATGCTTTAATATTTAGCTCAAAATCATAGTTCAGAATGATTTTTCTAATAAGATTTTGCTACTCTTTCTATTCTTTATGAATGAGTTTTTCATAATCTGTGTTAGTTCTTAATTTAACTCATCGTATCCCTGCTTTTCTTGGACTAGTAAATCTAACTCATTAAGCCAAGTTGTAGAGATGTGAATTTGCTGGAGTCTTGTGTTCAAGTCCAGATTATGACAAATGTGAGCATGAGCCATCCAATTTAGTTTCATCCTCCGTGGAAGTTGATCAATGGTACATAGAGGTTCTGCTCAGGGAGAGTTAGGGATTTGGCATATTAGATCAGACTTGAATTGCACAGACAACTTGGGCAGCATTTGTTCACATCACTCTGCCTTCATCAAGGCATAGTGGTCTTTTATCTTTATGAGGAGCTTTTAAAAGCAGGACAAGCAACAATGTCAGGCTGCAGGTATCGCTTTTTGGAGACTGTATGCATTAAACTTCAAATTCCTCAGTTAACTGAGACTTCTTGGCTGTTCCTAGGGGTTTGCCCAGTTCACCTGAGCATCACTGCGTAGCTGCTCAGGGGTTTGTGTCCTTAGACATAACAGCATTTATTAAATTGGTAATTGCTTGGTTGCTTGCCTACTTCTCCTGTATGGTAATTGCCATTTAAAGGTCAGCACTTTCCAATATGTTCTGGGTGTCACTGGCTTTCCTAATAGTGAGAAGATGAGTTATCTGTGGTAATGATTCTTACCCTTACAAGTGTATAAATGCTTGAGATTATTTGAATTGTCAAAGCATGTGTGGTGGGCTGGCCTTGGCTGGATGCCAAGTGCCCACCATGCTGCTTTATCACTCCCCAGCTGGACAGGGGAGAGAAAATGAGATGGAAAATCAGTCATAGCTTGAGATAAGGCAGTTCACAAAAACAAAAGCGAAGGTTTGCATGCACACAAATATGTCAGTGAAAGATTTCAATTCAACTGTACTAGATGAACATGAAAAGAACATGTATATGAATGTAAAGAAGGTCATCCCTAACCCATGGAGCACATCAATGAGAATTTGATACAACTCCAAAAAAACCCCCTTGCAGTTAGGCTATTTTGTGATTTTATAGGGAGATATAAGGGTTGACAGATGTTGAAATTGAAGGATCTTAGTCACAGATTGAATTATTAGGCCATAAAGGACAATGTCACTGGAAAAAGAGTTACAGGAATCAACATTTAAGAAATATTGGGAGTTACTCGTCAGAAGCTACTTTAGGAGAAAATCTGGTTAAGAGAAAGAGACACTGTGAAGCATATTTGAACATGAGAAATTCAGATAATTATGAACTTGAGGGGGAATCTAGATGTGCAGAGAATCTGTGTGTTGTTTTAGTGTTTGTTCATAACTAGTTTTAGTTTGTTTTGCTCCAAGACAACGAGGAGCCTCTATAACAGCTCCTAAAGGAACATAAATGTAGGCTCTGAACTGTGGTAATAAAAAATTCTTTCAGTGGATTTCCACATTTCTTTTGTAAGGAGAAAATCACTAGAGCCTACCAGGGTGAGGTGTACCTGGGAGGTGGTGGTCTCACCAGTTCCAGCAAGGTGAGGACAGGCAGCTGTTTGGAAGCTGCAGAAAGAGAAGTCGAGGGCTTGCAAGTTTTGTGTAAGCCTGGTATGTGGCCCAATTTGTCTAAAGCTGATATTTGAGGCTGGCTGGGATCATTGTTTGGACAGAGCGAAACTGGTCTGAAGTGGAACCTCAGGGAGTCGTTGGCATGCAGGTGACAGATGAACCTGTGTTTGCAGATGAGATCACCAGCAGCAGGATGGCAAGTGCTTATTTCCAATGTCATGTAGATGTTGGGCTGGCTTCTGAGTCTGCATACCTTGTCAACACTGCAGCCCTATGTGGAAGTCTCCTGCAGCACCTTTGAGCCATGTTTTGCCAGACAGAGCTTCAGTTCACTTTTGCTAATAAAGCTGTTCTGGTCAGCTGGGTATATAATGGATGTGAAGAGGTTGCCCTATCCAGTTCTGTTAAGTCAAATATTTTAAACTCACTCATTGAAGAGGGTGGAAAGTGCAATAATGGATATTTTCTGGATTATGGAGACATTTCTGAAAGCGAGCTGAAAACACCACTTGCAATAAAACCAAACTGTAAAAATCAAGCAAGACAGGGAGCGTCTTCTGTTCAATAATTACCCTGCAGTTTTGTGGATCTTCTCTTATGTTCAGACAATGCCCCTTAGAGTTGGTAATTTTACAGTTTTACAACAATCACAGAGCATGCCTCTGTGTGCAGAATGTGTATGCTGAAGGGCAGAGAATAGCCTCAAAGTGAATAGGTGTCAAGAAACATCCAAAATCAATTAACGATTATCTATCGCGTGGGAGACATTCCTTGTCTCTCTGTGAATAGTCCTGGAGACAGCGTGGTGCTGAGACTGCCGGGAAACTGGGATGGTTCCAAGTTACCCGTAGAAATGGCTTTGAACTTAGAATAAACCTCCACACACACATATACAAATTAGAAGAAAACAAAACACCTCGAATGAAATCATGGCCTTATCAAAATCAAAAGGTGTTTGTTGACTTCAGTGAAACAAGAATTTTATCCATAAAGAGGAAAGAAAAAGATTCTTGAACTCTAAAATCAGAGCTAAGCTGTCTGATGTAGTGTGGGCTGGTTTTTTTGGTCACAGATACCTGCTTGTTTTCACATGTATTTGCAGGATCTGAAGGCCACAAAGTCTTTGTAATTGTGTGTCTGCAATCCCTGACTGCAATATGCTTGCCAAAGCACACCTGGAACACTCATGCCTTTGTGAGTTTCATTTCTTGTTTTTATGGTCCAGCAGCATTGCTCGGGCCTGTTCAAATGACTTGGCAATTAGTAACATAAATATAACTTGTCCGACTTGATTTGTTCTTCCCACACACACATTCTGCGTGTCTCTCCAGCTGGAACCACGTGTAGAGAGAACAGTAGCAAGGAGGCAATGCCAAGAAGGTTTTCACCCTTTTAGAATGAACTCTCCTACACTATGGAGACCAAAAATAACTTGTGGCCACCCTAGTGAGCTTATGAGGTCCCTGTGAGCACACTGCCCTCGGATGTTCCTCTGCTACACCAGCACAGCCTGGCAAGAGTTACAGTGAATTTCCATTAAACAACTTGTAAATTGGTTGCACCTTAGTGCTCTAGAGGGTCCTGTCCCACAGACGCACTGAGAGCACGTGTAACCAATGTCAGATTAAACACCTCACAAAAGACCACTGTATATATCTGGGATTTGTGTTGCTGGTTTTAGTTGTTTTGCTTTTATATTTTAAAAAAATTGCTGCCACAGATGTAAAATTGCCTTAATAGCTGGAATGCTTCCCTGGTAAATAGGAGTTCATGTTTAACTTCTACCTGGTGAGCCATGCTGCCAGTTGCCTCCCTGCCAAGTCCCCATGGTATTCACTCCCTGTGAATACCATGGGAGTGAATCCCAGTATTCCCACTGTGTGGGAACCATCCAAACTTCCCTGCCTCTCTCCACTTAGTGGAGACTGTGCAGCAGCAACAAAAATGTGACCCTCACTTGCCTAGCAAAGGGGAGAGGACTACAGGAGAGCCTGGGAGGGAGCTCATAGCCTGCTGTGGGGGGCTCTGAGAAAAAGCATTGCGGTCTGTGCTGTCTGGACTGTGAGCTTTCACTGGCTGTGTTAGCAACCTGAGCTCCAGAGGGGAGAGTGAATTTGGGTAACTTCATTCTCAGCAGGAGGTTTCCATGCCCTTTGGCAGCGGCACTCCCCATGCACTGTGCAGGTATCTGGGTCCCTGCCTAGGATTCCTTGTTGGGGGCTGACAATTAAATGTCATTATCACAGCCTCTACTTTATAGGTTCCAAATGCTTTATTGGGTCTGGCCCTTCATTACACAAAGGTAGGGCTAGGTTACTTTGTGAGAGTAAGTGTGCAGGCCTACAGAAGTGATAGATCCACCTGATCCATCATGAGAAATGATGAGTTCATTTATTGTACTTCCTCTGGGCACTGCCAGCTTACTGTGTATGTTTGGAGAGCAATTGATAATGAAATAAATGCTTATATTTGGTAAGCCTACAGCCACTGGATTTGTTTTAGTTCGCCTGAATGAGTCCCTGGTTGCGGTATTTGCTTGGTTATCGTGCTCCTCCATTGAGAAGGAATGGCTGCATATTTCTGTCCATGTCATTGTGAGTTGTGGATGACAAACCAGGTGACATGATTTATATGATTACTGCAGTGCTTGTGAATAGTTCAGCACTGACAGCCTGGGAGGAAAACTACCATTAAATGCCCTGGGATAGGCATAAGATGGGTCACAACTCTAGAAGGTTTTCCCCTCCAGCCCAGGCGTTGTGCCTCGTTTCTGAAGTTACTATCCCATTGACTTATTTGCTGGGCTGTCACATCAACTATAGCAATGGTTTTAACACCACTATATTTCGTGACATTGTTCCTTAAAAAATGGGAATAAGGTCACACTAAGCAGCTGTGAATAGCCATCAACTTTCAGTCAGCACCAGCCTGGATGACATTTGAAACAGCAGCTTTGGTTGGGGATGAAAGGCTCTGTATCCTACTGACAGTGCCTTCAGCCAGTCAGAGATGGAAGTAGGAATGAGAAGTCTGAGATGCATATTTAAAATTGCAGGAACAGCACTTACTATGAAGACATTTTTGAAGTAGTGTCTAGAGGGCAATAGGAGTGTGCTTAATTCTTTAATGTTTTTTAGTCTGAAAACTTAGTTTTTAGGTAGTGATTTTATGTCCTACATAGGGTCCCAATTAGTCCATGGAACAAATTATTGCTGGTGGTTTTTACTGCAAGGTACGAGCTTTTAGCTGAAGGTACAAGTTCCATTCAAAGAAAAGCTTCCAGCAAGGGATAAGTGATACATTATTCAGAGCATGTGTCAATAGTCAGGTGATGCAGACATTGGGCCTATCAGTGTCTGGTAGTTCTGATAAACCAACCCACAACAGCTTCTGCCTTACCCATGTGGCTGCTCTCAGCCTGCGCCAGGAAAGTTGAGCAAGAACTGAGTACCTGTAATTAGCTTAATTATATTAGATTTTGATGAAAAAGTAAGGAAGCATTACTTTATGAGGTCAAAATATGTGTGTTTGGGAAAGAGGAAGAAACAGTTTGTGAGAAAGAGGTACATTTTGAGGTGTCTTGCTTGTGTCTGTGTACACAGGTATGGTAGTAGCTTGTAGGGAAGCATCTGCTGAGTGTGCAAATGGTGAATATCTCCAGTAGTTGTTTATTTGAGAAGATGATACTTGAAGGTGCAACTGAATATGCTCCCAAGGCCTTCCTTCAACCAAGAAAAGGTTTCAAATAAAAAGCTCCTTATTTTTTTGCATTAATTCCCAGTTTACTTCACAAACATCAAGTTTATGGTTCACTTGAAACCTCAGTAAAGAAGAATTTCTTTCTCTTAAAAGTGGTGAGAGAGTAGTTTACTGCCTAGGTCATTTCTCTCCATTGTAAATTACAAAATGTGACTTCCAACTAATCAGAGAAAGCAGTTCAGCATTATGAAACCAAAGTTAACAGAAGTAATTGTCCCTTAAATTTCTACACTTTCTTGAAATTGGAATTGCAAAAATCCCTTCTTAGACCAAGAATGCAAAACCCCTCAGTTGATTAGTGAAGTTGATATTCCAATGGAAATGTTTTATATTCTGTCTTTTCCTGCACTCATCTTTAGCAGCACCATAATACCTCAATGGTTTTCTTGAATTTTAGGAAATACTGATTGTTACATATAAACTGCAGTATTCCTTACGGCTCACCCTTGTTTAATGGGATTGAAGAGCGGAGAGCTACTGAATGGTTGTGGGCTTAATAAAGAAAAGTAATTTTGAAATTCTTGTTAAATTGCAATGAGTGTACAACTAAACTGAGATTTAATTACATTTTTAATTAAAGGAATAGCTATTGATTATGTCATTGAATCTGTGTTGCAGCCAGCCCTAACAAACAGCAATAGTACAAGAGATCATTAAACTAGTTGCTAAAATTCCAAATGAAAGAGAACTAGAACTGGTGCGGATAAAAGGCACGGCAATGGTGGGTAGAACAAAAAGATAATAAAGTGAAAAATACATTAATTTCTCAAATTTTGGTGAATGGTGGTTTTATAGCCTGACATAATTTATCATATTCTATGGAACAAAAGGAAGATGAAACTGGAACAGTTTACGGGTAAAGTTTCATCTTGGAAGTGAACAATGATTCAGATAATATTTCTCAGGAGCTCTTGGGAAGAAGGATGTAATCTGTCCTATGCAAGAGACCTTCCAATTGCTCAGGAAGCAATCAGTTCTACTCAGACTGAGATAAAGGGCAAATAAATGCCAGTGATCAGAGCAGTAAGAACATGGGAGTGCCGACAGAAACCATAGGCAGCTGTGGCTGAGCTGGCTACTGTGTGCTGGGAGCTCGCCCTATATTCATCCTGCAGTTTTCCTGCTACCACAGAGCTGGTCCCCTCCCAGGCCTGTAGAGTGGGTGCCTGGTGGTGGAATGGAAGCATTTTTGTGGACACTGGTGATGAAGAGCTGGTGGGGAAGCCCCAGCCGCCTGTGTAAATCTGTGCAGCCCCATTTGGTCTGGGCGAGTTCTCTGTGGGCACAAGTGGCACTGCTGACTGGACAGGTTGGTTCTTCACCAGCACCTCTGGGCTTGTATGAAGCTGCTAGTTGGCACTTTGAAGAAAATAGGTTCTAAATTTGGATTATACTTAATTTAAATGGACTGGAGGCAGCCCTTGCTGATCCTTTCCCCTCCCTTGTGCTACCACTTTTACTGCTGAAAGGATCTTATTGAAGCATTTTGTTAGCCCGGGGAGTAGCCCCTGTGGATGGATACCACAGGAGCTCATTGCATGTGGCTGAAAGCTGCTCTGCACTGTGAAGTCTAACAGGGAGGTGGTGAAGATGATCTCATGGGTGTTTCTGGTTCAGTCTTTTACAATTTCTGTGCATATAAAGCCATTTTAATCCTTTCTATTCAAAGGCATTGTATGCACAGAAATGTGTTCTTAATAGTGACACAAGGCATGCTGCAACATGGGCAGGCTTATAGTCAGACCCTGTGACTCAGTTGGACTAAGTTATTGTTTGAAATAGATAGTTTTAGAATTAAACCTTTTTCTTCATACCAAATTTTATAGTTGAGCGTGTTTTAAATGTTCTCTGTATGATGCCATAGGCTATTTTGTAAAGAGACTGTGAAGATTGTACAGCTGTCAGCACCCAAAAGTTAGGGTACAGTAGAATGAGAGATATCTGTAACCTTTATTTGACCTGGTAGTTTTATGGAGCATGATTCAGTCCCAGTGACCTTCCTTCCCCTGTGACCTCTTGGCGTTTAAAAGTGTGCAGGATGAACAAGGGGCATGAATGTGGAAAGCGCAAGGAATGTGGCAGTGGCGGGTGAGCTGCAGGAGTTGCGGGGAAATGTTTGGTAGAGGCATGAGCACTCTTTAGGGACAGAAAGCAATGTCTTGGAATGAAAGTACTTTTCTCCCTATATTGCTCCTGTTATACGTGGTGGTGTTCCCACATTCAGAACCCGGATTACAAATTATTTTCTGTGTCTAGTGGGTAATAGAAAAGAGTGAAAGAATCATATATAAACCTCAAGAGAGTAAAAGGGTTTCGTGATCTGTAATCAGGATTTACCAATGATTTGTGCTTAGGCAATGGCATCACTGGGTTTTTTCCAACACTCAGGATATGTTTTAGTTCACTTCAGGCAGGTCCCTGTTCTCTGTAACTGCTAAACTACAGGATGTTACGATTATAGATGCAGTGACACAGTTGCAGAGTCACTGCTGATAAATTATGGTGGGATGGCAGCTGTAAATACAGCTTCTGTTGTGATTTAAGAGGGAGATGTGAAGGCGTATTGCCCAGATGCTTGATCAATGGTAAAGAGGGCCAGCCACAGCACGCTAAAGCTTACAAGTCCTTGCCAGATTTTGGGATTAGAAGTCATCGTTTCAAGCGTTACCTCCTCTGGTATCAAAATAATCAGCTGCTCTGGTCCTCCCCTTTTCCTTTCTCTTCAGCCAAGATTTATTTACCTTACAAACAGGAACTGACATGCAAACCAGGTTTTTTTTAGTAATTTTTTTGAGATACAAGAGCTTTTCAGCAAGCTGCCAAGTATTCAGTGTCTGTTTGAGCTGCAGTGCATGAGGCTGCATGTTGTGTTCCCCGTGACCTTCCCATTCACCTGCTTAACCATTGGGAAATGTGTGGCTGTTTGGAGCTGTGTAGTTGTACTACTTAAGGCTGGAGAAACAATAAACCAGTCATTGCAGATTCATGTAATAAACCACACCAGCAGAAAAATCAGCTATAATCAGGATTCATTTGACACAGAAGGGCAAATAGCTTTGGTCACTCAGTCCCTGCTCTGTTGGTGACAGCCCTGTGCAGGTAACACTCCTAATGACTGATGAGGGGCAAGAAAAATTTCCATATGCAGTTGCCAACTTTGCAGTGATTTTAACCTGGCTTGTCTCAGAGAAAACCCCACATGTCTTGATCTGAAGGCTGGTAGAAGCTTGGTTACTTTTTCCCTGAAGTGAGAAATGAAAATAACTGCCTCCCCAACATATCCCTGGGATTCAGAGGAAATGGGGCTTGTATTTGCATTGATACTAAGGATGAAATCAGGATTGGCAGACTGTGATATGTGAATTTGCACACATACAGGGGCTCAGAATGTGGGTGAATATTGTTAATTAAGCCAAGGCATTTTCGATGGTCTCTGCGTAAAATTCAGTAAAAGGGACTTTCTCGTGGGTCTCTTCAATGTCACATTCCATTTACAATTGTAATAAATGCTGTAACTTGTTTCCCTCTCTCTTATCCCACAAAAATGACAGAGAAGAATCTTTTGCTAAGCCTTTGATAATGGTTCTTTCTTTTTGTTCCAGATAACTTCAAACAAGAAGCACTCAGAGAGCCTGAAGAATGATGGCGATGCTCTCATCCAGGCTCTAGAGAGCCTGGTCCAAACTGCCAGGTGAGTTCCCTCAGGCTTTCAGGAATTTCCAAGGCTGAGAGCGCTCGCCTCGTCTTTTGTCTGCAATGGTCTTCTGTAATTCTGTGCAGTCGGAGCTTCTCAGGTTTCTGTCCCTGGCCCCTCCCTGCACTGCTCTCCTCCGAAGTCCTCTCCTCAGAGCCTGCGGCACGCTTTGATCCCCAGCTGCGGCACATTCTGGCTCTGTGCATGTCTGTGGATTTTTTTTTTTTAAATTTATTATTTTATTCCAAACCTTGGTCTCTATAACTGGATACCTGTCAGTGGTTCTTGGCAGACTGGGCTGCATGCACAATGTGACGTTTGTGCCCTGTGTTAAGATAGCTGTGGTTGATGCCCTTGCAAGCTGATTCCGTGCAAACGTGCGACTGAAGAACAGAACTGCTTTTGTTTAGGAATACCTGTGGCTTCTCCAGAAGGCACGAGACTTAGGAGAATGCCATAGCCTTCTCTTCAAGAACAGAGGTGCTAGTCCTAACAACTTGGCCAAACCTTACCTCATCTCCCATAGACTTTCCCTTATCTAATCCCCCGTGGACATAGGAATGAATGAATGTTCTCTGCCTCTCAAAACAAATTTTGTACTTCTGCTGTGGGCTGTTAGACTTCATTTCACTCCTGGTTGAACTAAAATTCATAAAGAAGTTGTAGTTCAGAGGTCAGTTTTTGAAACAGTTAGGATAATCTTTTCAGTGCTCTTTGTGCACCCAAATGCAGACTTCTGGGAAAATTGTCTCCTCAACATTATGGCAGTGTGGTACCCTGTGTTGGAAGGAAGGAGGGGTGTGGGCAAATGTGGAGAGGAAATGTTGGGATGTGGTGAGTGTAAGCAGATGCACACTGAGGACTAACCAAACCTGTTGAGAGCAGTCAGCATCCCTCTTGCACACTCAGCTGCTGACTCACAGGGTTTTGTATGACACATTAAATTATCTCACTAAAGTAAAATGTCAGCTCTCCCCAAGGGAGACACAGGCACCACCACTGAAGATGAGAGTGGGGGGAGACAGGGTTTTCTTCTTTTAGAAACAGCTTTCCCTCTCTTTGTAGCATTTCAGCAGTAGCTGCACCAGACAGCCCAGTCACTGAGTTCTGCTTTTCTGGCTTCCTCAGTAGTCTGTTACAGTCTGTACATTTCTGTACACAGAAAAACACATGCTACAGAGCCCAAATAAACAGCACTCGCTCTTACTTAGCACAAGATGCTCAGTGGATCAAATTCCAGCTGATGCCACCGAGGACTGTTATGATACATTAAGGTGAGCCAGGTTCCTCTGCTGTGCTGAGCTCCTGCACTGCAACAGCAACAAGGGAGCCCCTGAGAAGTCATGGATTTCGTTTCCCCTCCTCCCCTTCTTTAGGGAACACATGTCCCTATCTGTTTGCCTCCAGAGGAGACTGAGAGGGATTCAGCCTGGTTCTTGGGGCTGCAATAGACTTAGACATAGATAAATTGGCAACACGCAGGCACGAGAAGCCTGGAGTTAGGAAGCTTTATCAGATTTAGCTGAATGGCCATTTGTTTATAGAAGGTATGGATATTCTGCCTTCTCCTCAGATTTCCTCATGTGGCATCATTCCCAGAATATTCCTTGTGACGTAATAAACTTGGTCTCCTTACCTGTGCTTTGAACCTGGTTAAGGAGCCTCTCTGTATCTCCTGCAGGATTGGAATGGTTTTAGAGGCGGCTACAGCCGAGATCCTGGATCTAAGCCATCCTTGTGGTAGCCTAAACTCCCAGGCCCTTCCACCCACGTTACCACGGCTTGAATTGATTGAGGAGTGTTGTTGCTTTGCTCATTTCTTACAGACAGGTTTCTAATCTCCCACTCTTCCTGTGTGTCAGAAGGGGGACTCCAGCCAAGCAGTCACGTGCCAAGAGCAGGGCACTGCTTGGATAGAAAGCTGCTTTCAGTGCTCCCCTGCTGCCATGTGGCAGCCATGGATTGCCAAACTCTCTCTCTGTGATGCTTCCTGAGCTAGTTGGAACAGGCAGTTTTCAGAGTAACATGACCAACCCATTTTGCTTAGTAATCACCTGGAATCAAATCTACGCTTTGAAATGTGGGATCATAGGCATTTAGTTTTCAGTGAGTTTGTTTCAGATAACTGAATTTTCTGATTTAAACTGCTGCTTATTACGACATTGGTTTATGTAGTGTGAACTGATCGTTTGGATTGCCTGGCTACCTCTGCATTCCCCGAAGTGTGGAGTACCAGTAGGTATTGTCATTAGCAGCAATCAAGGAAGTTGCAGATTGATCTGGTGCCCTTTCCAAGCTAGAGACGAGTGATGGGAGTCCCTAAAAAAACTAAAAAGACTTGGTTCTGTGGATGATCAGTAATGTGTTAGAGCCTCTGTTCCAACGCTAGAAAAAAAAGTGTTTCCAGAAGAAAAAATTAGGCAAAGTACATATAAGAAAGTCTTAGGTGAGGAAGCAAAGGACCCCAGTGAAGTGCTGTGGTTGGAGGGGCAGTGACCTGTGGGCAACACCTGCAGTGGAAGTGCCTGCCTGTGCAGAGGGCACTGCAGGCAGAGGGCTGTGTGCGTGTGAAAATGCATCTTTCTGTCAAGCTGGAAGTGTGTGTGTGTGTGGAATCACGGGGTGTATGATAAATTCTATCTGCTTTTTTTACAGGAGGTTGAGTGAGGTAGCAGTTACTGGGAGTTTGAGCTGGAATTCATTTCTACACAAGAACTGCTATAGGGCAGAATCACTGGTTACATGTTACTGCTTAACAGAAAAGGAGGTAGTGAGTGCAGTTAATGGCTAATTTTCCAGCTTAGATAAATGCACATGTGGAATTTGAACAAAACTTTTTTTTCCACTGAGGATGTCTAATAAATGTTATTGTTTTTAATTCCTAGCTCTCACACTGACATTCGTGTTGCTTCCTTGGCATTGGAAATTCTGAGAACAGTGGGACGTGAAAATACCAAGACTCCCAAGTGAACGGTGTTTGACCAGCCTTCTGAAATGTGCAGTTTGTGTTCCCTGCTCAGCACCCCCGTCCTGCAGGAACACCCGCAGACGAGCTGAGCTGATGTAACTCATTTAGCAATCTGAGCTGCAGCAGATGTAGAATTTAGGCCATTCAGGAGGGGAGGGAAGCTGGTTTGGGGGTGGGGGTGGTTTGTTTTTTAAACCCCTGTAAGGATGAATTCTTGGTTACCACTTTGCCTTGCTGGCATTATATGATGTAGCCCAAGTATTTGACAGAGAGTTTGAAAGTGTAAATTAAATAAATAGTAGAGTTACTTCACAATATAAAGTGTTTCACTATTTCAAGCTGCTGTTAGAAATGCTCATTTATCTTTTGGACCAGGTGACTGCCTTAGCTCTTCATCTTAAGGGGTCACCTCCTGCTTGTGACTGGCACACAATAGAAAATAGAAAATACCTTTTTATGAAGACAGACAGAATTGTTCACCTCAAGCAACCAGTACCAACGGCTGTGATCACCCAGAGGCTGTGTGTCTGTGGCATGTAAGGACAATGGATGTTACCCAGATTTCTAATGAGCAGCCTCTTGTGTGCCCCTCCTTTGCCTAGCACTGCATGGCTTAAGCTGCAAGGGTGTTCTCAGCTGCCCACGCTCCTGGCTGCAGTTCTTTGAGAACAGGTGAGATGACCCTGGCAGTTTGTCAAACCCCCAGTAAATTCAGTACCCTAGAAAGGGTCCTCTAGAGCTCGCAGATCCCAGTGTGTGAAGTTAAATTCTTCTCCACACATGCCGTGGTTAATGCCTGTCAGTGCAGCACCTCCGTGTTCCTGCTGCACCCACCAGGCACAGGTGCCTGTAGAGCTGCTGCTGCACCCCCGCTCTTGGACAGCGCCGTGACCGGGAGCGTGTGGAGGCAAGCAAACAGTCCCAGGTAAACAGATTTCACCTTGTGGGCTTTACAGGAATTGTTTTCTTACATTACTTCAAATATCACTGTCTTTCATAGCTTAACAGCTGGAGTTACTAGAAACAGGGAAGAGTTAAGTGCTGGCTATTATTTGGTGTAGGGTTTTACAGTAAAAGTCATGTAGCTCAGTGCGGCTGAGAGGAACAAAGCTGAATTCCTTGGGTGAGACTTTTCCCTCTGCAGCGGAAGGGGAAGCAGGCTGGTGTGGTTCCCTTCAGCTCTCAGCATCTTGAGCCAGGAGCCTGCGCAGCCCAGGCCTGCTCTGATCTCCTGCTGGCAAACTGCTGCCTGGAATGGGAGTGCCTGGGAGCATTGCTCCCATAGAGCTGGTGACAGCTGCATGGTGCAGATGTGCAGTCTGGCTGAGCCGGCAGTCTCAGAGCCACCTTGTCCCCTTCCACTCACACAGGTGCTGCCCCAGGGGAAGCCACTGGGGCACAGGGCTCGTGTCGCACAGAACTGAACACAGAGGACACCTGAAAGGTGCCTGAGCCACTGAACCAGCTCAGAGCTTGTGGGCAAAGGATCTTTCCCTGACCCTTAGTGCCAGGGTCTCCCTGAGGGAACTGAGGCAAGAGGCTGCTCTCCCATTTTGAAGCCCTGAAGAGGTGTGCAGCTGGCACAAAGTGGAGTTGCCCCACGCTGAGGAAGCTGCCAAAGCAAAGCAGGACAAGGCTGCTGCCTCGGGGGACTGCAGCAGGAAACCTCCAGGCTATGGAGGGTAACTGTGCCACAGTGGGATCAAAGAGGTGAATTATTCTTGGCTTCTTCCACTAAAGTGGTTGTGCAAGTCCAGGACTATTTCTTAACACACAAATATACTTTGTGATCTGAAATAATTTGACACAGAGTGAATTAAAAGTTTACTTTAATTTTGAACCATTTTGTAACTGCATTTTTCTCATGAAGCATCTGTATCACAGCAGGCTACAATAACTTTGGGATAAAAGGCAACTGGTAAACTGTCCAATACAAGGTTCCAAATAAACAGTTCTTACTGGCCCCTACCCAGACATATCCCAGATAAAGTTTTTGATCAAAAACATGAAATAGATCCACCTGCTTATTTTAAGCATATTAAAAAGGAAACTAATTGGACCATTTCTATTTGTCTAGTTTTTTATACAAAAAGGCTACACAATGTTACACTTTATTCAGAATACAGTTAGAGCGATTATGAATTAGTGTTCTACACCTTTACTCAATCCTTAAAAATTAGAAACTGCTGTAGCATATTCACTATAACTTAATACTACGAGAGACTTTTAAAAAAAACTAACAACAATTACTGCAAAAAGAAAGGCTACTTCCAAAGCAAGCAAGGTCAGTACCATTACAGAGATTTAAAAAAAATAATAAATTTTTAACAAGCAAGGCTAGGGTTTGATAAATTCCATCTTGCAATTCATTCTTGTGCATTCTTCGTTTCTTGAATCACTCCCAAAATCCATTTGTATTATTACTCCTCGACCAAAAAGGACCAGAACAAAAAGTTTACTTCAATTGTTCCCATAGGAAACTCAGCTTGGTTAGTGTGTCAGGCACTTTCTGAGATACTAGCCCACCCCTCGAGCCCTCTCAGCAACTCTACAGGCCAATCAATGCAAGTTCACTCAGATGATACAGCTGCAAAGAGAAAAAACACAGGTGTCAGTGCTCCCGAGTTGTAAAGGGCTGCTGCAACACATAAAGACTGCATGAAGCCGGTGCACAAGACATTACAGTTAATTACTTCCACACTTCACGGCAGAAGTCAGTTTGGAGTGTGCTGATCGTGTGTGTCCAGAGCATTTATTCATTATTCTGGCACACTGGGACCCAATCGAGCCAATCCCTCCCTGCCAACCAAGTCCTCAGTCCAGTCAGCTGTTTTTCTGTTTGTGTTTTGTTTTTAAATTCAAGGTTGGAGCTTCTTACCTAAAGGATGATTTACAGGTCAGTATCGAACCAGGCCAACTGATTACTGTCACCTGGAGGCAGCCCATCCATAAGGTCCTGGGCATGGCCAAGATCTGGCAGACCATCAACTGGGTAGTCAGCACCAGGGTGGTGGCCACCCATTTCATGTTCCATCATAGGGTCCATACCCAAGGCATCCTGACCGTATCCGCCAGAGTGGAAAGAACGGTAGCTAGGATCTAAGAAAGTTAAAGGTGGCAGAGGGAAAAAAAGCATAATGTTAACAGATGTTAGATGCATCAGAAGCTGCAAGTATCAGTGTGTGAGATTGTGTAGCCGTCTAATTGTTTTCTAGTTCAGCCAAGTTCAACACAATCTGGTGCCTGCCCTTAACGGCTATCCCATTGTTCGGAACAGCCTTCCAGTAGGATTCTGCAGACAAAGCACACTGCAGTCAGAAGCACGAGCAGATTCCAGCCAAGCCATTAGTCTGCACAATCAACAGTACTAAAATTCAACAATACTGCAGCAAAACCAGGCTCCAAGACTGTAGACTTGCTTCTGAAAGACTTGTCAAAAATAGCTCAGAATCCTTAGGGATAGGTTTGTGTTCAAATCTATAGACACTTACAGACTAACGCATTCAATACGAGCTTTGTCGTTTTAAAGAAAAACTGCACTATTGGAATTGTCAAGTCCATTTGTGAGGAATGTAAAAGATTTCTGGAAACAACAGCTCAGCGGGAGGCGTTCCCACAGCACTCAGACAAGAGACACTGGTTTTGCATGTTCATACGGCTCCCGTTTCAGCGCTGCCAGTGGTGTTGCAGAAACTGGTTATTTGAGCTGGCAGCTCCCCATCTGCCTGTCAGTTTGCAATACCTTGCTGAAGAGTAAATTCACTCTTCGCTCATTTGCAGTTCCCCTTTAAAATCTACGACTTGACTTCATCCAATTCAAAGTTTAGTCAAGGGGAACGGAAGACACGTACCATCTGGGCGGTATCCAAGAGGCTCTCCCTGGGCACCAATATCCAGTCCGAGATCCGCTGTCTACGTGCACACAAAGAATTACAGAACAGTTTTAACATCAGGTCTTTCAGCCAGCACCAGTAATTCTGAGTTCCAAAAGTTGTGAAGCTTGCCCCAAATCCCTTTGAACAACTCCACTACAGTGAGCACTGCAGCACTGCTGTCAACATGAAATGCCTTTTTAGCTAAGTATCTGCATCCAACATGTAATAACCAGATTCAGGAACCCACAGATCTCTGGAAGGAGGGTTCTGTCTGGGAATGAAAAAGATGGGGTAGGTCTAGGAACACTCCTCAGGTACACCTGTCCAGATCCTGCAAGTCAGATATTCCCAAGCCAGCAACAGAGCTTTTAAGAGTTCTGAAGGAACCTCTCCTATTTGTTCAATTACAGAAGTAATTGCCTGACTGCAGAGCAATTGCCTAACTCCAGTCTCAAAGAGATATTCTGTTTTAGCTTTTTTCCTCCACACATTCTTGTGGTAGATACAGATTTCAGGAAAATAGAAGAGTAAGCACTGAAATAGTACAAATCAAAGGCTACTGCCCCTTATGTAGTGGATACATACAAGATAACACAAGCTAGGCTCCTAAATCGTACTAATTTGTGGGAAGACAAAGAATTAGTGAAGACTTTCCTGTATCCTGTGCACACAGACTGACTTCCGTCTCAATTCACTGTGTAGTCCCTTAAACATGGCAAAAGGCCATGTGTGATAATAAGCCTGAAAACATATCCACGTCTGAAATATCAGTTCTCAGGACAAATTGCATTCCCAGCCCAAGATTACTAATCCTACATTGTTGGCTTGACAGAAGCCTCACAGGATATGTTTTATATTTATGCTTCTATCTTTGCATCCAGAGTTCATTAGGTTTTGACAAGCAACACAGAAAAGTATAAAGTTCTTGCATACGGCTTTGCACACTAGCAAACATAATGAGAATTACACACTTCAGCAGCAGCAGAGAATGGACTCTCCCCATCTGCCAGGGGAAAAGCAGCTTTAAGGCTGCTTACCACAGGCTCACTGCACCTGAACACAGAGGGAGAGTAAAGAAGGCACAGCCACCACACAGCTGTGTAAAGCTGGGCCTGTATCACTGATGGCATCTACACTTCACTGGTAGCAGGAGGGAGGACACAGAACTGAGATCTCCCCAGGGCACTGTTAACACACAGGGCAGAACTCACCTCGTTCCAAGCCATTGGCTCGGTCCGGAACAGGGAGCTTGTCAATTCAACCGAGAGTCGCTTCTTGTAGTCCTGTGGTTTGTCCTCAGACATTCTGAACAGCACTGCAGCCGCGTAGGTTGCTGCCAAAATGAAGAGTGATTTTAGTAGAGGTCAAGACTTCTATCAACTCTTCTAACACAAGCATGAAACCAGCCTTAAGTTCACTTACCAACACCCTCATTCCTAGAATGAAGCAGTTCTGTTAAAGGAGCAGTTGCACCTTCAGCTTCGATTGCTTCAGCTGCTTCCTTGTCTTGAGCCAGTTCACAGAGTACACCAGCAGCTACTCTCTGGATGTTCTCGATGGGAGAGTACAACAACTGCAACCAAAACACGAGGATTCTTTAGCTCTTCTACTTGAAACGAGCTCTTCAGCACACTCTGACTTAGCAGTTCTATCCAGGAAGTGCAAGAGCTATTTTACTTTTTTTCCTAAAATGTACTACAGTGTTGTCTTGAGCTCTTACTCACCTGCACAAATAGTGGAATGGTATTTAGACCCCTGATTACGATTCGATTGTGAACATCACGTGCAAGAATGTGCAGAGCTCCAGTGCAGCCCTCGACAATTTCTTCCATACGCACTCCCTCCTAGTTAGGGAGAGAAAAGGCATTTTTTAATTTGAGATACTGTGTACTCTCTTCTTAAGTGACTGTCAAAAAGCCAATCAGCACCTTCGACTATCAATGAAACTTGTGCCCTGCACATACCCCTTCCTCTAAGTGCTGGCCTTCAATGACTCAGCCCAGTTCACCCACCCGAATTCAGTGTGTGAAGCACCTCAGTGGAATGCCTCCATGGTTTCTATGATGAACTTCACCTCTGGTAACACAATCTCCTTTTCTACAACCTGGATTAGCCTGGCAGTTACTGAGCTGGAAACAGCAGTCACCAGTAACAGAGGTCCCTTCCTGCCTCTGCACAAATTAACCACACTCCTGTACTAGTAAATGCTGCTTCCATTTGCTGTGCTAAGCAAAGCTCCCCTTTGTTACCGTGTTTAACAGGATAAAAATAATCAAATTGAGACTGATCTTGTCACACTGACCTGGAACCCAAACGGGTAGCAAGTACAGAGCCTGCACAATTTCTCAGTACTTTTACAGCTCTAAATGCCCTTGCAAATTTGCAATAAGCTGTGATAGCATTCTGAAACCCATTCTGAGAAGGCTGAGAGAGTTCTGGTTTCTTGGTAGAGAATTACTTCCCTTGCCGAAGTAGAGAGTACCAGTATTTCTGTAAGCTGTAACATTCAGAATTAAATGCTCAAGAGGTTCTTATTCAAGTAAGAACCAAGGTTTTGGCATTCTTATTTATTTAAGAAAAATCTCAGGTCTGCCAAATCAGAACTATCAGCACACAGAGAGTAATGTGAACTAGAGCAAATAAGACAACAGTTCTTTAGCCCAAGCACTACAGGGCTGAGGTGCCCTGACAAACGAGGAGCTGGAGAGAAGTTTTAGAGACGCAGCATCGGGGAGGGCACTTACCACAAACTGCTGCTGTGTCCCGCCCATGGAAGTGCGTCGCTGGGTATCCTGGTGTGCTCTAACCAGCAACTGCACTAGCCTGGGAATAGCACCTTGTTCACGCAGCGGGGCGTGGTTTGCAGGACACAAAGCCAGGTTGCGGATCAAGCCAACAGTAGCCTGCAGGTAAGGAACAGGTGGGGAATAAAAGAGCATGAGTGGTGTGCTTGCTGTTAGTGACTTCTTTGTTTAATCAGGTGATATCAAATGTTTAAATATCTAAGAGAAAACACTAAGTTGCTAAACTGAAGCAACTTCTCCCATCAGACAAATTGCAATGCCCAACACCCTGGAAGCAAAGTATTTTTCACATTTAAAGTTACATTTTAAAAAGCAACAGTTTTCATTTTCAGCACTGGCAGTTTTTAACCATTATTTACCTTGATCAAAGGCCAGTGTGAGGGTGGGTGCAACAGCTTTACCACCACCGGGAGTCCATAATGGAGGCGAACTGCATTTTGAGCCATCTCCGCTTCTTGGTGTCTGCTGGTGAGGTGACGGAGCGCACAAATCGCGGGTTCCGTGATGTCTTCCCTGTCTCCAGCCCGGAGAACTGTGCGCACGAGAGCCTCGATGCCACCAACCTGGCACACCATCATCTTGTTCTTGTAGTTGTTGCAGGTAAGGTTAGAAAGGATGCCAGCAGCACAAGTCACAACATTAATGTCATCTGATCCTAGAAGCTGAACTAGAGTTCCTAGAAGGCCTTCCATGCCCTCCTGCAGAAAAAGAGGAAAGAAAAAGTTAGGTTGTCTCTGCCACTATGTTGACTTCTGTTCTTGATCCATCAGAAGAGCCCTTTACCTGCTTTGTTGCAGCATCTGACAGATTTCTCAGAGTCCAGAGACAGTTCTGGACAAGACGCTGGCTTGGATCTGTGAGGTGGAGCCCCAAAGCTTGCATCCCACCTGGAAGATGGTACAGATTTGACACCATTACTCAGATTTGACAGCGTACTCTGATGCTCATCTTGTGAGCACTCAGCTCCTTCTCTTCCTTGATGTCTGAGTGCAAAATCTCACAAGCTTTCCTTGTCATCAGTATCACAGTACAGCTGGGCCCTAGCCCTTCCTCACATAGGGAAAATAACAACCCCCTGAAATTCCCTGTGTGACACTGGGCCTTTTAAATGAGTGCATATTCTCAGGGATGCATCCTGACAATACTCAGCCACTAACGCCACCCAGTTAACAACACAGTAAAGGTACTTAAAACAGCCAGCCTTTTACACTTCTGTATATTAAAGGCCTCCAAACCTGGTTGGATGGACTTAAAGACCAACCCAAGTTCATTTTTTGACGCCTGCAGTTTCTGTTCTTGGTGGAAAGAACTGATCCCAAAGTACTGTATAGATTTTTAAGTTCACATGAGTACAGTGTACTTACCAGCCTCAACGATAGCAGGTTTGTTGCTGGAGCAGACTGACAACACCTTCAGCACCCTACTTGTGGTCCACAATAGTTTCTCGTAAGTATAGGTCCTCATTATGTTTACTAAAGCCTGGGGTCCACCACTTGCCAGAATAATCAGCTGAAAGACAGCAAAAATAATATTTGTCTGTCACTTCCTACGCATGTCAGCAGGTAGTAGATGTTGCTGGCTTACACCCCTCACGGTTACAGTTCCCTAAAAAAACATTCCCATCTGCTTATGTGGACTACAAGTTTTACAGTCTCACTATAAGCACAGCGGCATTTCTGCAGGGTAATTCCTGTATCCCTTCCCTCTTGCAAGATCAGGACTGACTGGCAAAAGCCAGTGGCATGTGGCTGAAGATTCAGAGTAAGGAGGTCAGTACACAAGAACTGTCAGGCTATTCACCACAAGCTTGCTCATTTTAGCAGAGACACCTACCTTACTCTCTTGATTGCCATATGCTAAAATCTGAAGGCAGTCTGTTGTGATGGCCAAGAATTTGACATTTGTCTTGTTGAGCAGAGCTACCATTTTCTGCAGCCCACCAGCGAGACGGACAGCCATCTTGGCTCCTTCCTGGTGTAACAGGAGATTGTGAAGAGTTGTAATGGCATAGAACAGCACAGAGTCCACTGGGGACCTAAAGAAGGGAAAATCCTCATGAGTACCTGCTCCAGCAGACACAACTGCAAAACACAAGTACTGCCTCAGTAGTGCACATACCCCAGCATTTTAACCAAAGCAGGGATGCCTCCTGATTTGAAGATTGCCAACAAGCCTTCACGGTGATGTGAGAGGTTGTGTAGTGTCCCTGCAGTACACCGCGCTGTCTCCACGTCGTTTGTGTTTTGCATGGTGCGCACGATGGCAGACACCATCTGAGGAGATCTCATAATGGCATGGCGAGATGCTTCCTTTTTGGACAGCTGATGAACCATAACTGCAGCCTTGTTCACCACCACCTAACACAAGTGTTTGAATAAATTTTTTAGTTTTAAGGTCACTGAAGGTGCCCCAAAAGCAAGCTTTACCCAGGCAAAGAAAACACTTACCTGGTCCTCATCATTCAACAGTTTGGTCAGTTCTGGGATTGCACGAGTTGCAAGTTCAGCATCATCTTGGTAGTTTATCAAATTAACAACAGCATGTTTTAACATCTGGGATGGCTCAGCCAGGCGTTGCACATTAGTTGGATGAGCTGCATCAAACTGCGTGGATGGGATTTGCATTCCTTCATCCAGCGTTTCAGGGAACATAGCTGCACGCACCCTCTGAGCTCTGGTCATTGCATACTGGCCATCAATATCTGAAAACAAGGCAAGTTTGTAACCTCAAACTAGGAATAAAAAACTCATCATCCAGATTGGCATTAATGGAGTAGTTAGGTTTCTGTGTTGTTAAACTGCTTGTCCAAGAAAACCAGTGTAATAATTATAGAATAATAGAAAAAGCCTTACCCGCAACTTGCTCCTGGGTGAAGGACTGAGAGAATCCCTGCTCCCACTCGTACAGCACTTGTGTTGTGTCCACATCTTCTTCTTCGGGATTTCCCTTGCCACTTAAGGAGGGAGCGGTTGTTGTGGCACCAGAATGGATACCAGAGTCCAGATAGGATTGCTGCTGCCAGTGACTGACTGCTGCTTTTCTGTCTGGCTCCATTGCCATATCCAGCTCCATCAAGTCAGCTGTAAGAAATCATCGATGAACAATTAAGTTTAGTTCAATTACTCCAGCACATATTAAGCCTCCAAGAGATGTCACAGATTTTAAATTAAAATAAGCTGTTATAAACAACTACCTCAACTCAGCACTGCAAGTGAGCAGCAATTTTAAACTGAGGCTTTATGTTGAACCAATGTAGACATGTAAACCTGAGGAACAGGCAGCACAATCACTGCTATTGTAGCTGTCCTGACCTACAACTTAAAGGTGCCCTTTTCCACATGCCAGGGTTATGTATTTGACTGTACTTAAGGGACCCAAAATGCTTACAACAAACTCGTCTGAAGGTTTGATTTCCAGTGTAAGGTATTAATTACTGTAATAGACCAGATGTTACTCAATCCAAGTGACATTGAAAAGTTAAAAAGAGAGAAGTAAGGAGTCTTCCAGATTCTAGTAACAGAAAATGTAATGTATTATGTACCTTGAGTTGCCATGTTCCTTGTTATGCTCCCAGAACTCTTTCCTGCACCCTTTCAGAGATCCTAAAAAAGAGCAAGGTTAGAACTTATTAAACACTAATCAGACCTAGTAAGACAGGATTTCACATTAGAACACTGGAACTGCAAACTAAGACTTGGCATTTCATTACCACAGTGAGTATACTCAAATGCTAATTAGCAAACCCCCCTGGACAGACATGCAAAAGAACATGATGTATCACCCAGACTTCTTCTGTCAGGTTATACCTAAGATATTCTGTTAGAGCTGCAAGAGAACAGGAATGGAACACTGACCATGAGAGAGCTATTTTTACTCATTTATCTTTGCATAAGATGAAGTCCAGACATTAAATTCCAGAGTTTGGAAATGCTACAAAGACAATGGCTAAATGTCAGGCTTCCTCATTTCCCTCAAAGATAAACTACTTAGAAGATACTAGAAGCACTGTTTGATACAGGGCTACAACATGAATTTTCATGGGGAAAGCTGAAATGATTTCACTGGCACAAAAACTACCTAGAGAGTTACAATTGCACCTCCTTCTTGACTCCCTTCGTGTACCATAAGAATAAAGGTTTCTTCCTACAAAAAACTCTTCCTTGAAGTTAAAACTAAAAATTGAGCCAGGCTTATTAAAAAAAAAAAAGCTGTCCTTCAGTTGCACACACACTGAGTCACCAAACTCACTTTTATTTTTTGCACAGAAAGCCAAGGTAATTGGGGGCAGGAGGCTGAAATGTGATCAAATACCCTATCCAAATTTTGAGTATGCACCTCCATTTGATATCACCAAGCAGTATGGAAGTATTTGTACCGTAAATCTGTAGCTGTCTCCTCACTAACCCAGACAGAGAAATTCGAGGCTACAGCTCCACAACAGGTAATTTTTATTTCACTTACTGCCCTTCTCCCCACAGTCCCACACTGTTTCCAGCACAGACACAGAGCTGGTGACAGCCCATTCTGGGAGCCAGCCAAGCAGAAACATTTGTAGTGGTAGCTTGTGCAGGGAGCAAAACCATCTCTTGCAGCAATCAGCTTTCAACCGTGCTGATTGGCTTAGGTGTTAGAGCTGTGCTGATCAAAACATTCCTGCACAATGAAGTAAAGGCAAAGCACTAATCCCTGAAAGGACAGGTCTGCAGTGCTGCATCAGGAGAACAAAGTCCGCCTGATGATGTATTTGTGTAAAGACAGATTTGCCAGTTTAAGAGTGTCCTTCAGGAGCACCTTTTTGAAAATCATAATTAAACAGAGGACAGGCATGCAGTTTTAAAAGTCTCATTGGATAGGAGGGACAAACTTGTATTTCACTGACCCTGAGCGAGCTGCAAGATACTCCAGCAGCTCCTGAGCAATCTTGTTGCTTTGCTGTACAAATGCCAGTGCTGTTTTTCCTGACTCTGCACTCCCACAACTTTTGGCAGCAGCCCCTCCCTGGCTCTTTGAAAATGGACAGTAGATCTGCATCTGCAGCAAATAAGCAGCATTAAGCTGATATAAGACATTACACAACATACAATAAGCATCCTGCTGTGCAGCTGGAAACTCTACACTGGTCCTACTCCACAGCCTGGAAGAGATTGGTCAACTCAGTGTCTGCCCTTGACAATCTGCATGGAAGATGTGCTGACAACACAGAGAGACGCTTTTTCCAGTCCCTTACCACTGGATTCTTCCAACACGCTGTTAAGAGTTTGAGAGTAGCAGTGGCAAGGGGAAGGAAAAACCTAAGTCATGCTGTCAGTTCACCATTGATTAAAAAACTCTAATGAGTAGCTAAGTTGAGAAAGTGCCTATACAAAAGCATGATAGCTCTCTGCAGATCTTCTGCATTACCTTGTGAGTTCCACCAACACCTTCCAAACAGAAAGAAGGGAATAGCACTAACAGTAAAATTTGTACCTTTGCTCCCTGTAGTCCTCACTTTAAGTCAGATGTGACACTTCCAATAAAAAATTTGGCATGTCCTAGCTGCTATATAAAATTTTCAGTATGCTTTGCACAAAAAAGATCTATTTTTATCATAAGCTTTCCCATCTCCTCCCATCAGGACTATGCTAAAAAAAGGAGCACCAAACTAGTTTTGAAGTTAACTGGTTCATCTACACCAGTATGTTAGGAGCAGTGACTATGCTTTGAGACATTTACTACCACCTGACATTCCCATATGAAATAAGGGGCTTGGGAATAACATTTGTAATTTTCTCCACTGTTGAATTCTGCACCAATGAAGGCAACTGGCTTAATAGCACTTGCACTCTGAAATTGCTGTTTCAATTTCAGCAGCCTGAAGAGATCTGACGAGCAGCTCTACCGTCAGGTAAAATCCAACAGACCCAAGCAGCCACTGAACTGCAGCACTATTCCAAAATAATGACGACCAACATCTAAAAAAGAGCAACGAAGAATACTGAGTATTCAGAAATGCATTACCAGTCAGACATTCATTCTTTGGGATGTTAACCCTAGATCAGCCTTCTAGCAGCATCTGCAAGTTCCAATATCCTGATCTGCATTCCATACACCTGTAGCCCCTCAGCAATTCCTGGTAGCTTTTTCTCATTATTTAGGTCGGGAATTGGGTGTAATCCCAGAAGTCCAAACTAACTGCCAAACAAAAGCAGCCAGGGTTTGGTTCTAGGTTTTCTGCACTTAAACATTCTCTCATCTTTTCCTTTATGTTCTCTTCTAATTTTACAAGGGGGTAAACTGAGTCCAGGCAAGCTGCTGACCTTGTCCTCCAGTTTGCCACTGTCAAGGCTGACCAACACACCTACAAAGGGAGCAACACCACCAGGCTAGGAACAAACATTTGTGCTGCCCATTTTCCTGATGAACTGGATCAGTACAAGGTCAGCCAAACACATCTCAACCACTCTTACTAGACGAAAGGCCTCAGTACACTTTACAAACAAACTTCAGCATAATAAGCTTCTGCAAGCTTTGCTGTTTTTGAAGACTAGCAGATAGTCAGAAATGGGAATTTTGATAAATATTGTTAAAACATTTCACATGGATGTACTGAGAAGCAAACAGCTCCTCCTGCCCCATGAGACTCTTCACTTGGTTAGCAAGCAGCATCAGCTTTGGGTTTAACTGGAGGCTGAGGTATTTTAGACTATGTATTAAATAACCCATGTGAAGAGCAATTCAAGGCCTTGCACTAGGCTGTGATGCATGGCATCTGTCGCAGTCTAAAACACTGAGAAAAATGGGTCTGCAAGCTTGAGCTAATAATGCACATGAGCTAATAATTTCAAATTACTATAGAAGACAATTCAAACATCTTGATTTTCAAAAGGAATGAGAGAAGTATTAGGTATTATTTCTGATCATGCGTTTTTATTAGATATTAATTTCTGATCTTGGAGAATAGTTAGGCATATGCCAAGAAAGTCAATGAGCCTACAGTAGTGCTCAAATCTGAACAATTCTCTTCATTAAGATTGACTCAAATTACACTTGACTGATCTGACAAGCAGTTCCTTCCCCACCCCTGCCACCTTTATAAAGTGAGTCAAAGTCCCCACATCTGCCATAAATCCTTTGAGAGCAGCATGTTACTAAAACTTGCATGAGAAATCCAGGCTGATCCATCCAAAGGCCACGAGTTAGTGCACGCGAACACACCTACTGACCACGTTCTCCTGTTCTGTGCCTCTGTCTCATCTAGCACAGGCCAAGCAGCTGTATCTTTAAACTACCCACGAGTTCTGAATGATACATTCGCTTACAAAGAACAAGCAGATCTTCTTCCTCTTCTGACAGTTACAAATGTGTAGCATCTACACATTCACCCAACTGAAGTACCTGTACTGGAAAAGAGTTTTTCTCTGAAGTTATTGCAACCGTTCCCAAGGTGTTACTGAAAACATTCTTTGGGTCTGATTTTATACCCGGTCTTAACTGCCTGCCAATGATGTTACCTGTGTATCTGCTTTGCAAAAATCCACAGCCAAAATACACAGGCAACAGCAGTTCCACAGCTAATAACACCAGAGAGCACTCGTTTCTGTGACCCAAGTCCTTATATTTCAGTTCTTAATGTAGCAGAAGCTTCCTAATTAACCTTAGTTTTCAAGCTGGGATTTTGAAAAATACATCAAATTAAGGAATTAAAAAACAAATCACACCGAAATAACCCTTTTTAATCTTCCCCTGAAAGTTGCTAGCCTGTTTTCTAGAAAACAGGATGTGGGGGAGGAGGAATCATCCAAGTAAGACAATACTGACAGTGGAAACATGAGGAAAAAAGGTTTCAGGGCATAAAGGCACTTTAGGCCGGAGTGGCTGAACTGTCTCTAAGCAATTTTTGGTCTAACCTATGCCCCAGCTACAAACACTCTTGCAACAGACAGAGCTACCGATCTTAGTCTTATGAAGACATGATCCAAACTGTTGTAAACTTTTAATTATTCCTTATCCAAACGTGGATAAAGTTCTTTCCTCCCATATCCACCCTCAGCTTCTAAAGAAAACGGACAATTTTTATCTGGCTTTATTGAGCTCTGGTTAAAGTACCTTTGCAGGTAATTTTGGAGGTCCTTCATGTACCAGATGCTTCTGTAAGATTGGTGGGAAGTCCTGGAAGTAGAGTTTTGGTGTTTCATGTTTTAAGGTAGGAATGTTTTAAGGTGTTGTGTGTCCTTGTGGTAGGAATGACAGCTGGGGTTTACAATCTTTTGTAAAAAATGAACAGAAGATACTTTATTTGAAAATAGGTACAGAATGTGCTTGAATTTCACTCTGAAGATTGCATTTTTAAAAAATTTATTTTTCTTGTACAAAGATACTACAGAGGATTAAAAACAACACCTTGCCTGAAATACATTTCCATATCCAGTAAACAAATACTGAAGAGCATTCCCATATTCCGTCTCAAATAGTAGCATTTGCATTCCTCAGTCACCTTGTCCTCTCTAAAAAAAAAAATAGCTACATACAATGAGCGTAGATTATTTTGAAGTCAGTTATATTCAAGTATTAGAAGGCCTTGACTATTGGGAAATGAGTGACCCACCAATACTGACTTCTGCACATCAGTGCTTTAAGGACTGGAATGGACAAAAGCTACTATGAAACTCACTAAAAAGTGGCTCTTGAATTATGGTTATGGGCTGTAAATTATCACATTAAACAAAGCAATGCACCACTTGGACATTTTTAGAGATAGCAAAATTAAGGTTTGCCTTATTATCAGTACTAGGAACCAGAGTATAAAACTTCATGTATTTTATATTAATGTCAGGCTTCCTTCTGTTTTTAACAGGGTGATTTTT
This sequence comes from Pomatostomus ruficeps, assembly GCA_013400735.1. Lineage (NCBI taxonomy): Eukaryota > Metazoa > Chordata > Aves > Passeriformes > Timaliidae > Pomatostomus > Pomatostomus ruficeps. The sequence continues at coordinate 171,480 of VYZT01033051.1, read as the reverse complement.
AATACTGGGTAAAAATGCCTTCAGGTGGCTTATGACAAGACGTCTTAACCTAATGGACAAAACTTATATGTAACATCAAAAGGAAACAAGTCAAACCATGCAGTCTTTTTCCTCTAAAGGGAAAAAAATCCATAGGTTTTTCACAGCTTTAAAACTTTCCTACTTTTTTTTGGGGGGGGTTACATGGTAAAAACATTCATCTATAGCCTTCACTACTACCTCAGAAGAAGTGCCATGGCAAGAGATGATGCAGTATTGCTGTATTTAAGTGTTGTGCCAAGATGTAGCAACTTGAACTCTTTCAGTAGTTCCACCAAAATCTAAGAGCTGCAGTAATCTTGACCTGAATGCCACACCATGTGCCCACACTGAAATCCATCTTCCTGATGCTGGACTGCATCTGAACAAACTCCTTTATAAACTTCAACTTGTGGCTAAATTGCTCTGGTTGTTTCCTCAACTAAGCAACATTTGCTTAGTTAGCATCATTCCCTCCAACCACCGAGCTATTCTTGCTTAGTGAAGGATTTCTCTTCTCTCCAGTGATAAACTCAGTATCCTGTGTAATCCATCCAGCTCGAATTTATCCAAGCTAGAATACTTCAGAGAACACATTCTACTGATGCCTGCAGAAAGTTAGAGGATGCCTTGCAAAGAGCAATACATTCTATTTTAGATTCAGCTAATCAGATCATAGTAAATTTGACTCTGAACCCAGAATATACAATAGTGTTAAAATCATCTTTAAATTATCTTCTTCTTATTAAGACTGAAAGTCTAAGGTTTGCTTTTCCTAACAAAATTCAGGAAATTAAGAAGTGTGAATATCTGCTTTACTGATCTCAATGGTTTAAAGGTTCCAATTTCCAATCTTTAAATATCGTTAATACATGCTGAAAGAGGAAACAAACTAGCTCAGCTAATCCACAGATTTCAAGTGGGAGAGGGGTGCAGATCTGCCAACACTCACTGCAAGTTACCTCTATTTCAGCCACTCTTCTTTGCTGCTTCATTTCCAATTCATTATTTCCTTTTTCCTTCAGGCATCCCAGATTGCTATTACATCAATTGTTCTGGCTCCTCAGCCTCTGTCATCTGCCTTGGAAATTATCTAAAAATTCCTTTCTGTAACAAAGGCAGAAGAACCTCCCTACACTAGCTTTTGTAAGGTTTTATTTTTTTAATAGGAGTTCACTTGATGCCTCTTGCAAAATAACATGTTGCCTCTCTATTTTCAGTTATTTCAGCAATCTAAGACCAAGAGAACAGAGCAGAGTTTCTATTCACATGCCCATTGGCTAAAGTAAGCAACATATAAGTATTTCTTTCTTGCTAGATTTCTCCAAGTTGCTTACAACTGCTTGATGGAACTGAAATGCAGGCAGCCTGGTAGCCTTGACTAGACTTAAACACTGGGTTAGCTGTATTTGAAAGGAGAACATATTCCTCAAAAAGTGTCTAGTGAAGAAAAGACTTAGCTTGTAAGTTCCAAAAAACTCAAGGCTTGTTTTTCAGTCAATACAGTCTTAAGCAAATGTGACAGAGGAGGGACAGGGGCCACAAGAACTTCAGGACAGCTGTAAGGTGTCAGTCTGCCACATTTCACTTCTGGAGCACTACAGAGTGTTCTGATATGACAGGACACTCACCTGTTTTACCTTCCCCTTCCTCCTAAAAGAGAAAGCAGGGTAGTAAAGAATCACACTTCCTACCCAGCTTGCCATGTTCAACAACTCCTAAGTTTCAAGAGCAGCTGACACTATAACGTAAGAGTAGCAAGAGCCACATGTAGTTTTGCTCACCTGAGGTACAGAAAGCCACCCAGAACGTGGGGAGTTTTAATCAGTCACTGAGCAGCAACTTTGCACTGACTGACAGCTCAGGAAACAAAAGGTATCAGAAGTGGAGGTCGGAGATTTCACTGGCAGATGGGTCTCCTCCTGCTGCAGCCCTGCCCGTGCTGTGCTCTGAGCAACTAACACGGCATGAAGGCACTAGCAGCTTGTGCAATTCATCAGGGTCTTCACAGGCACTAAGGTTTAAGTACCCATCAGAATTCTCAATAAAGCAAGAGTTAACATTGGTCTGAGGGTCACTGTCAGCCAAAAAAACCCTCCAATAACTAATGTACAAAATGGTGAGAACCTGGAAGAGAATCCAGAATAAGCACATCAGGAAAGTTAATAACAAAGAAATAAAAAGTTCATCCTGGCACCAATCTGCACTATCATTCTAGAAGTTGAACTCTGAAACCGTAGAACCTGCTAGGAAGCCTCCCCAAAAATGAAGCTGGCAATATCATATAAAGGTTCTCCTTTTGAAGGGAAGGAGATGCACAGTACTTCACTCTCTAGGACAGACATTCTGGAGAAACTTTGGTAGAAATTACAGACTGATGGGACACAGATATGTCTAAATGGACTTGGTAGCAGCTACTTACCACTATAATTTCTTATCAGTGCCCTACATAATTTTGTTTGATGCTGGCCAGAGGCACATCCTACGCATGTAAAGAAAGCACCTCTTCACATAGTCACATACCTTTACTTGAAATCATACTTCAGGAGCTGAAATCTCACAGCACTGAATCTTGGCACTTCAGAAATTAAGTGTTTGGATTCACAGCACAGTTAATTTTCCCTTTACCTAGAGAACATTCAGGACTTACAAGAGGTCTGTCAACACAATCCTTTATATTCAAAACCATGGGCAACTATACCAGCAGCTTCTAACAAGATCGGCAAACAAAGCACTTTTCTGCCCTAGGTTTATTTGTCCCTTCTAGAAATTTCTGGTTGTTTCTAAGAGATATAAGCAGCAGCTGTGTTCAAGTTGACAAATCATCAGGTCATGTTTGAAAGTCATGATTTAAGAGATCTTTTCATTGGCAAGTATGCCACAGCACCAGCAAAAACGACGTTCACTTTATTAGCTGGCAAAACAGACATCAAGTCCTGACTGTCCAAGACAGGAGCTGATGACAATCTTAAATGTTATGGTGTGGAAACAGTTTCAACTACAATTGTGATGTTACATATGCAGCTTGAAAACGAAAGTAAGGAACTTCTTCACATAACGTACAGATCAATCCCCTGACAGCAATTTGTAGGTCAGCATTAAAGGACCAGTATGACAGTTTCAAGTTTATGAACTTGCATTACATTCCTAACAAGATTATCAACCCAATTACTCTTGTGCCTTAATTGTTTTGACCAATTAAGCACCAGCACCACAAGCAAGTAACCCCAAAACAATTACTAAGTCATTTCTGTTCAGCAATGGATTTGAGATCTTTGGGCCACTGGCACACATTTCCCACTAGGGCTTTGTGCAGCTTTCACCAAGTTTGAGTATCCTCCTGGCTGGGCAAAACATTAAGAGCAGTTTTATTATCACAGCTTAGAGAGCTCCCACCTCTTATTTGCAGGACACAATATCTACATTATGCATACTCCCATGCTCCTTGGTTAGAGATGAGCCAGTGTTTCTATCCAAGGTTTAGTCTGCCAGCAGGACTCCTGTCATAAACATGCACTGGTTTACAGCTTTTGGTCCATGTGCCCATACTTATCACTGAGTAAGATGACTGTAGTACAGCTGGCAGTACAAAGGACCAAAATTCATTCTTTAGGGTAGTCACATACAAAAAAAAAGTTGCCATTGTGACCATTTAGAGGCAATGTATGATAATTCAGACAAGTATTATAGCACATGTCATTTAACACTCAAAATTCAGGAACAAAAACACTGCCAGCCCTCAAGCTTCCCTGCCCACACGGTTTTGTGTGTCAAAGGGACAATGGTTCTGCAGCCCTGTAACACAGTCATGTGCATCACTAGCAACAGACACTGATATAGAAGCACCTTTCCCTGCTGTTGGTGCAGAACTTGAAACACCCATTTCCACACCAACACAGAAACAACTTAGCTAACCATCTCTCTTCCAAACCAGGAAGTATCTACCCACAATCCAGTTTCTTCTTAGGCTGCAACCACGTAGCCAGCCCTGGACTTGGATGTTAAACATTAATCTCCACGGTTTAAGAAAGCAGAGTGATTAGTCATAATTACACTGACACTAATGAAATACTTATGAATCTGAAAGTGGCTGTCTTTGCTTGTCTGTCAGAATAACTATGTATTTACAATAAGGCACACCAACACTCCAAAAAGGACGGTTTAAACAACAAACTTGCTAATGAAGTCTGACACCAAAAGATGTTTATTCAACTCACTCTTAATTAAGGCAAACTGACAAGAGAGCTGCATTTATCAGCAACTTCAGGATGTTAAGATTTCTGGCCACTGGAGGGCACCTGAATTGTTGCCAGGACAATACAGAACTACTTGCTACAGTTGCTGCAGAGTTGGCAAACTTCTCCAATTTATACAAGTCTATTTAGCGCAGTAAGTCAGCCCAGAAATGCTGGTTCCAGCAAATACATGTACAGTGCACACGGTGCATTTGCCAACTCCAGCAAAATCCAGCTAGCTCATACTGTTTTTAAAGGCAGCAACTTAGAATACGAGATTAACTCTTTCATCCTCCTAAGTCAGTCCTCAAAAAAGGCTCCAGAGTTAATTCAGTATTAAGTAACAGAGCAAGCACTTCACTTCTGTAATACTAATTGTACACCCCATATACATTGTTTCCTAAAGTCAACTTGGAACATGAACAAAAAGTTCTCCTGTAAAGCAACATTTGCACCCATACTTCCCAGGGCACCAAAAGCATAGGATGCATTTGCTTTCACATCAGAGTTAACAGATTCATGAGGTCAGGCTGAGCTATAGGTATGTTTCACCTGCTCACCTCATCTACTTGGTGTTCCACACAGCCAGAAATGCCAGAATTAGACTTCCATTAATTCTCTCTCTGGCACTTGAAGTTACCTGTCAGTGAAAAAAGAACAAAACCCCCCAAAACTAAACAACTTTTCTGGCTCCTTTCTTCTCGTGAGAGGCAGCACAGCCACACAGTGCCAGCATAGTTCAACACTATGACCCTCCTGGGCTAAAGCCTGATCACAGATTACAGCAAGTTCTACCTTGGAATCAAGTGCCAGAAATGGGTATTAAGAGTTAACCACTGTCAGGCTGCCTTATGTTGGCAAGTCTAGCCAATTAAATTGGTGCTTAACTGGAAAATCAGAAATATTGCCCTGCCAGGATAATAATGACAAGAAGAGTCACACGCAATACTTACTGCCAAGGAGTTTGCCATTTGCAGGTTCCCACCCAGTCACCCAGCAAGGCACTGGGCTCAGAGCTCGAAAGTGCACATTGTGAGGACTCAGGAGCAAATCAACCTCTCCAGCTGCCTGCAGAGTTTCTCACAGGTTTTATCAGGCTTTGTGAAGTATGATGTTCAAGATAAGGAAGGTCAGTCCTGATTTTCCTGCCACAGTATGCAGGCTACCACAGCCACAGAACAAGTTTTGCTGCAGGCAACTGCATGATCACCACAACCCCTGCATTACCAGTTTAACTATGAATTAACGTAAGTGATTTTGATTACTGCTGTATTCGCACACTGGTCTGCCTACTAGACAATCCTCTGCAGAAACATCCTTATCCAAGAGCTCCAGACAGCACATTCAGACCTCAGTTCTGAGACTCCTCCAATAGCAGTATTTCCTGCTCCATTCTTGCCACTTCCTTTTCTACTCCCAAAAACACCGCAAAATTAGAACACCACTAGTACTAACTTCTTGCATTAACATCCCCGAAACCTCAAGTTTGACTCTTCAGAACACAGTATTTCAGGATACTAATTCAGATGCAGAGTCACCATAGATGGACATCTGTTTCACAAAGAAATGATTTTGTCTGAAGGGCAACCAGGTTTCAAAGCCAAGATTTGATAAGCCAGTTACTGACACACCACAGCCAGAGCAAAATGCTGGGGTCCATGGCAGACCATACACCATGCAAAGAGCCCAGTCTATTTATAGCTTAGGCAAGAAAAAGGAAACTTAGGTTGATAAGGCTGCAACACAGCATTTGAAGAACTGATTTTTCCAATCAAGCTTTACTTTCTATTAAATCCTTGCTTCTAGAATCTATCATGCATGGCACCGTCCCTTCCAACAAGGTGTTTTTACTTATTTCTCCCCTAGATCTTGTGAAATGATGAGCTATACAGACCAAAGTGAACACTTCCCTGGATATCAGTTTATACCTAAACAGAAAATATCTGAACTGACAGATGAGCAAATCTGACATTTCTTTAGAACAACCCCAGAACACTGGGACACTCAGTATGATTTTGTACTGAACAGCTGAATTTAGAGAGCCTCAAATTCTTACCTCAGTACCAAAGCAGCCTCACTTGCAATAGTACCAGCCATTAGACAAACGACACAGTAGTCACATACCTGCAGCTGTCAGCACCTTTTTACCAAAAGGTGCGAGATCAACATTAGGTTCCTGGACTGTTAGGTACTGAAATTCACATTATAACTTCGGCCAATACACACCAGTAAGTTTTGCCGCTCAGGTTTTTTTTTTGGAGCCTTGCAGTAGTACCTTTTTTGTCGTTCAGAGGCAAAACCATAACTGGGAAGTTGCTCTCTGGTGTGTCTGAACTTAGTACTAAGAAAACCCCGATACTCTTTCTTTCAGCTCGTTTTCTCGTCTTTGCCTTTACTGTAGCCTCAGCACATAAAGATCCTGTTTTACTAAAACCCCTCCTTGATTTCCGTCCGTCGACCTCAGCATACCAGCCCAGCCTCTTTCCATTCACCACTTGCATACTTTGGGGGATGGGAGGACCACAGATGTCTGGAATATACAGAGTGTCAGAACAATGGCTGCTCCATGAGAAAGAGATCAAGAAGTAGCTGATTACAAAGATCAACACTGCTATTCCTAAAGTCGCAAGTTGCCCGCGGTACCTTCAGACAGTCTGTCCTTTCTTTCCAGAAGGGATAATCTTCAGAGAAGGTTTTTGGGAAGAGATACAAAAAGAAACTGCCCAACGTCCTACATCGAGTTTTAACTAGGGAAGAATTCAAGGTTTTGCTAAATTTAAGAAAATTTGCTGCTCTAGGAGCATGCATAATAGAGATGAACTAAGCGTTGTGTTTTTTAAAAAAAACCCAAGCAAACAAAACAACAAACCACAAACAAACCTGGAGCCCCTGTTCCTAGAGGAATGAGAAATAAGTGCCCTAGATAGTTCTGGGAGTAACCGCAAGTTGATGCACACACCTCAGGAACGCGTTACTTTGGGAGGCTGGAGCCGCCGTGGTCCCCCCAGCCGGCGCTTCCCCTCGCAGCGTGGGAGCCCCGGCCATTCCCTACGACACCCTGCTACGCTGGGTGTTAAAAAACTTCATTTGACTGCTCCCAGCTCCGGGGAAGCTCGATTCCGGTGACACCCAGAAGCAGCAGCACAGCCTCTCCAGCCAATATGCAATGCCACTAAGACCGAAACCCCACAAGGCAACAGATTAGTTATCTCCCGCTGACTGCAGTGACCGTGATTAATTATATTCGGTACAAATAAACCCGCACCCTGCTCTCTTCCCCCTCCTATCGCCAAAGGGGATCTGCAGCCCACCGGCGAGTTAGTACTCCCCTAAAAAAAATAAAGGGGTAGTAGGGGGGCGACACCTTGAAAACAGTAATAAAAAGAGGTCACTAAAGTACTCCGGGCTCTGCTGTAAAGGAGAGCAGAGCCGGGCGCAGGGACTCGCCTTCTCCCGCAGATAGCAGAGCAGCCACCCCCTCGCCCCAGGACGAGCTTCCCAAGAGACACCTCGGGAGCTGCAGCTGCCGCTCCTGCAGCCACGCAGCTGTCCGGACCTCCCAAAAACAAGAGCCCTCTCTCTCTTCCCTTCCTGCCCCCCCACCTCTCTCCCACCCCCGCTCCCC
>VYZT01033051.1:0-162143 GCA_013400735.1 Pomatostomus ruficeps | reverse complement strand
GGGCTCATCCTGCCCCGTAGGAATCATCCCGGCCCGTGGCTCATCCCGGAGCCCCGGGGAGCCCGGGAAGGTGGCGGCGGGCCCCGCTCACGTTGGCGGAAACGCGCTCCCGCTCTGCCCTTGTAAATATTTGTCAGGAAGCAGTTGCCAGAGAAAGTATCTTGTTATGCAATTTTTTAATTTTTTTTTTTTTAATGAGAGAAGCGAACTTGCCACCCTCTCCCCCCCACCCCCCCCAACACCTCCTCTTCCTCCGCGCCCGCCCCTCGCTTCTTTAGCGAGTCGTAAAAAACAGGAAAATAGGAATTGCACAAGGTTTTTTCGCGGCGTGTGAAGGCACATCCGTGGCGGCCTCTTCTCGGCGTGCTCGGGCTTGCACAGCAGAATGTTTTACAGACTTTCTGCGTGCACCGTCTTGCACCGGCCAAGTGTGTGTTTAACACACAAGGGGGGAAAAATGCATCCACACCTCCCTCCACGCGAAACAAGGACCGTGTATACCGACGTGGCTATGGAAAACATCCGTAGCTACCGAAAGATGGATATTATTTTGTTCCCCCCGCGGTGCAACTTTGCTTTGGCACGGGCTGATGTGGGGGGGTTGAATCCTTGTTTTGCTTCGTGCAGCCTCTTGTCCCCCACCAGCCTCCAGTTTCTGCAGTTCTTGTAGCGGGGAGATGCGCGGTTCACAGAGGGGCTACCTTCATGCCTGGTTTGTTTTTTTTTTTCCCACTGATAATCCTCTTTTAAACAAGCTCTAAGTTTCTACTTAAGAAGTTGCACTTAAAGATTTGTTTTTTCCATCGTTGATTTATTCAGTCACATGTAGTGTCAGACTAAAGGAACTTCTTTCACAGTGCTGCTTGATTTTCACATAAACTACTTTCTTTTGAATTGGGAGTTTTTTAAAACAAGGAATTTCTCCTGAGCTGGGGGGGGTTGTTAGGAGAATAATGTAATGCTTGCTGCATACAAGAGACAAGGTGAAACTGGCATGGGTGACATGGGGCCATAATTCAGTGGGGCAAGTGCAGGGGAGGGGTCCCAAGTCTGGTTTAGCTGTCACTACTCATATGACATTGGAAAGGCAATGGTGATTTTAAAAAAATCCATTTTTCCTCCCCTCACCTCCTGCCACCGCAGGGTTTAGCAATCAGCCACCCACCAGCCTCCCTCTGCAGTGGGGAACCTCTGGTGCCTACTAGTAAGGAAAAGAAATGGCACCTGGACAACCCTGAAGTTAGAGAATCAAGAAATGTAGCTTTCCTTGTCATGCTGTTCTGTCTTAGGACAGTTGCCCATTCTGACAATACTGGTCAAAAGAAGGGCAAGAATGAGGGCAGCTGTCAGCAAGAGTTGGCAAAGAAAATTCTGCCAGATCAGGCCAGTGGACTGTGAGTGTTCATCACATTCCCGGGGAGTTATTTGGTGCAGCTATGAGCAGAAGGACCTTGCTGTTCACAACACCAGAAATTTGATTCCAATTTAAGATAAGAAACAGAGAAAGTATTCCTGAAGATTGGCTTGAGCAATAAGAAAAAAAAAGAGAAAAGAGTGTAGGGGGAAGAGTTAATTTCTTTGTCCACCTTCCTTCTCAGTTGCCTTCTACAACCTTGAGAAAATCTGCTCTGCCTCGGTTTCACCCTCTGTAAAATGGGAATAGTAATAGTGACAGACCCCTCCTTTTAGATCCCTGGATCAAAGGTACTATATAAGTTCAAAGTGCTGTTTCTATGGGGCATTATTGCCAAATTCACTATAAGCAATTCCATTGGGTACTTGATAACAACAGTAGAATCAGTCAAACGCCCTTGATGCATTGCATGGTCCCAGATACCTTTCAGAGCCTCTTTGTGTGCCATCCCACCCCCTGAGGTCTGCAGGGATGGGGCTTTTGGAGCCTGGATTTTGCAGGAGCAGGAGGGGTACAGTCCGCGTCTTTGCTTCTGGCCCCTGAACTGTGGACCGCTTTTGGTTTTGACCTGACGAGGACAACTGGAACTAGCCCTTTTAAAAACAGGTTTCAAACATACAGCTTATATATATCTATAAATTTCATAAGGCCTTTAGTACCTAACGCTAAACTCGTGTTGATTTTTGGATGCTTTACTTCTGCATGGGTTGTTGTAATTTTAATCTGTATTTGTTTCACTGCAAAGTGGTTAGGATACTTTTGCATCTAGACACAGTGCATATAGAAATTTGGTTCATATCAGCTTTGCAATTTTTAGCTTCAGGTAGCTAAACATTTTCTAAAATTGCACCTTAAAAAAACCCCAAACTCCTACTCCAGGAAAACAAGGATCTTAATAGCCGAATTGCAATTACGATTAACTTGTCAGTGTTCTTTCAATTGTAAAAATGTTTCTAAAATACATTTTATATTTCTAATTTTTCTAAAATGCAGTGTGTCAAGTTCCACTATCAAAACAAGAAGAGTAAGTGTTATGTGGGATATTACAGTGCGGGGCTTCACTGGTAAATTTGCAAGCAGTCCAGTTATTCTTCCACTTCTACTTTTTTTTTCCTTTCCTCCCCAAGAAGCACTGAGTGTGTCTATGTAGCTTCAGAAGTTTCCTCTGAGCTCTTTTATACTTTAATAGGTTTGTTTTGGTGGCAGTTTACCAGAAGAATATGCTGCAGACATATTTTTTTTCAAAAGGTCAAGCAGTCTCCTAACATGTCCATTGTGCATCCTTGCAGTAAGAAATCTTCAGTGCAAAGGAGAGTTTCATGGTTGAATTTTAAGAGATAATGATTTAAATCTTTTTGTTAACCCTTTTTTTTTTAACATCCTTAGCACTGCTTTTGGAGAGCAACTTTTAGTACTCTCTCAGTACCGGTAAAAAGTAGGAAGCCCATTAATTGAAAATAAGAAACAGCTAAAGGTAAACTTAGATGATCACCTTTCCTTCTGAAATCCTGGCATTTAACTATTTGTAAGGAACATAGTAACAAATGAGTGGCCATGGTACTAATATGAGGACAAAGCAAAATTACCAATTACAGAAATATCTAGGGCTCTGGGCCTGAATCTTTGATTTCCCATATGGATCTTAAAAATGTATGCATAATTGGCTTCTCACTGTGCATGCTCTAGGAACATATTCAAGAATCAACTACAGATATTTTTTTTCAGACACTGACTAAATATATATTCACTTGTCAGCAAAAAAATACATCACTCTGATACTCTTAACCAGAAAGAAAAAAAAAAAAAAAAAGAAAAGGAGTCTTCTTCCAGCAAAGTGAGGTTGTAGTGTATTAAAAAAGTCACTTGGTCTCACTTTCATACAGGAGTGAAGGGGAAAAGAGAGGGGGATGCTTGCAATATTTAAGCACTCTTTGAGACACAGGTCTGATCAATGTAACTTCTGCCTCATACTTGAGACCTGTGTTTTATTAATACATGTCAAGATCCTTACTCTGTTAAAGTAAATAGCTGTGCCATTCAGGCTCAGTTTCGGTGGGAAAAAAATTATTCTTTATGGATAAAGAAAAATAGAATTAGTCAAAATCAAAATAATGGTGAGATTTTACTTTTCTCGAAAATTATGTAAAAAGAAAAAAAAGATGCGTGTGTGTATGTATCTGGGTCATTTTGAAGGAAAGAAAGACCCTACGAATTAGTAATAAATTAGTGAGAAGATAATGATCAAAAAATCTTGTTAACTGGTTCAAATGACATAGATTGGAGTAGTCTATAAATGTTGCTGCAAGCATCAGAAATAGAATTGTCATTGGCCACCAATTTGATTTTTTAAAAAAAGTTGTTCTTTCCCTGTGTGTCCCTGTTTTGGATAAATGCAGTATGCCGTAATACTTCCTTCTTTAATTCAGTACACATGAGTTCCTACAACAGTTTATTTATCAGGTATGTTTTAGAAACTAAGGAAAAGTCTCCAGCTGATTTAGCAGCTGAGGCATTACTCATCAGAATATCTGATTACTGGCATATTAAGCAATGGAACAGACTAAACATGAAGCATTGCATCTCCCAATAAGTATATTTTAATTACTACTAGCCAAACAAATATCAAGATGGCTTTATATTCAGAATTTAATGCATGATCACGTAAGCAGAAATCCACAATATTGATCAAAATGTTGTCATCATCACGTCTATGGCAGCACTTAAGTTTTCCTTTAAAATTTCTGTGTGCCTGTCTCTTAATGGTTATGGGTCTCACATTTCTCATTTAAAACAATTGCAATGGTTGTGTTCAGGCTCCCTGGCTGAAAAGACATCCAAAAACACAGGAAAAAACAGTAACAGTTTCAGAGGTGTGACACCGATCTCCTTCTTCCCTAATCAAACTCTGTCCACATGAAACCCCTGGCTTCCGCGAGTTGTAACCCTTTAATTGTCTATACTCTAAATATATAGCTGTACTCGTATAGGAAGCTGTCTTTAAGAAGGTAGTTGATCTATAATTTTGCCTTTTTCTTTCAGTAGCTTTAGGCCAGATTTCCTTATTCCGAGTAATTGGCTCTAATATATAATCTTAAAACATAAGATAGTAAATCATTAAGACACGATTTTTCTGTTCAGACCACTCTTTCTTAATTACCATGCAGTCTGAAAATACGAGACTATCAGAGTAGTAGTTTTATTATGTTTTGAACTAGGCTGCGTGTGGATTAGGGCTTCAGAATTTCCTTATGCCGCAGAAAAATTCCCTCTCCCTTTCTAGCTGAAAGCCCCGAGCAGCTGTAAACACCTCATGCTTTCTGGAGGCTTGGCTCCCCTAACGCAGCCTGGTCATCTTAAGAATCCACTGGTCAAATGAATTTCAATGACCTGTAATCAAGATTTCCCTTAAAGCCTGCAGCATGGAGGTTGTCGTGGTTGTAGCATTTCGGTAGCCATGGCAAGGAAGTGCTGCGTTTCTTAGCGTCTTGGTTCTCGACTTCCCACCCGCGTGAGACATGGGTAACACCATACTCCAGGCATATTTACGGACACCGTTGGAGAAAGGGTAGGAGCGATGGAGACAACAGCTAGAAACTCCAACGCCACAACGCGGTTACAGTACGTTTTCCTTTCCTTGTTCTTTCAATTCACAGTAAATTTCATTCCAGCTCTTAGAAATCATCATTCTTTCCCCCTTTTTATTTCAAAATGGTTGCATATTTTTCATTCACGAAAAGGTTAAAGGCGTTTCCCCATCGCAGGAGGGATTATCTTACCAGAGGATTCTGGGACTGCAGATGTATACTGCGGCAAAATCCTAAATTCATCGGCAAAAAAAAAATCATTTCCAGACCCCAGCTGCTAAAAATAATAGAATTATAGTAAATCATTGATAAGATTAAAACATAAAGCCATTTTTACGTTCCAAAGTGCTCTAAAACAAGAGTCTTTTCTCTTAATTCATTTCTTAAATAATGCAAATTTTAAAGTAGCTTTTCTATCCCAAGCACGCAGCGCCATGAAATCGATAATTTTTGATCTTTTGGTTAGTAGGCAACATGGTGAGCTATTGCAGTGACTGCAGGCAGCAGACATGTTCTTGTCAGCTAAAAATTTTCATATTGTTTTTGAGTCCATGGAGATTTGCGGATGGGATACAGCCAGTTATATCTTCGGGTTGCACTTTGCTGGGGGGACGTAAACCAGCACCGTTTTAGATGCGTCTATAGATATAGATATATGTTTTAAAAACAAGAAGCATTACTGGATTTTAAACAAAAAATTATGTAAAAAGAATGGCTGGTGTGATTATAATCGCATCATGCAGGGTCCACGGTTTCCATTTAGTGAAATTTCGCAGAGGGCAACTTCTTAAGAACATCCCTGCTGTGCAGAGTGAAAAGCATGAACAAACCAAAGACAGAATTCATCTGTGTTTATATTTTACAGACAATGAAAAACCTACTCTTTGTATGCCTTTTTTTCCACCTTATTATTTCACGAAAACTGCAGCATTTTCCCCGCCCCCACCCGAACACTCACCACCCCAGCACTGCGGTGTTCGGTCTTTCTTTCTTTCTTTCTTTTTTTCCATCTCTTCTTCTTTTTTGCTTTCACAAATTCTGCACGCGCCATCTTTGTCTATTGTTACTCTTTTCTAATTTCTCTTGCCCATTCTCTTTCAAATCAGCTAATAAACAGAAGGCTAAATGCCTGATCAATGCTTATGTGTTATATTCTCCCCATCTTTTTTCTTTCCGAGAAATAAAATTAAAAAAAAAAAACAAACCCAAACCAACACCCCACGCCCCAAAATTTCTCTATTACCATAACCTGTTGTATACAGTGGTGATAAAAAACATTATTAACATAATAGCAACAGCTGCAGCCTAAATAGAAGCTATGAGATAATAAATGTGCTACAACAAATTAATTTGCTGCAGGTGCTTGTGCTCTGAACTGCGTAACCCAAGCCATTTCAAGTCTGAATACAATTATTATTCCCCCCACATGCTAAAACAAAGTGCAGAGCAAAATGTCCTGTTATTATAAATATCTTGTCCTGTCCCCCGAACACTTTTACCATCAGCAAAGAGTGGAAGAAAGGGTTTTAAAACCCTAGTAGAAAGCTGTGGCATTTAAAAATATTTAACGAGGCTTCAAGTCATGTCCAGGCTTGAAGAGATAATGTCTGTTTAGACATTAATTTGCACCTATTGTCTCTTAACCAGAGCTCTATAGGTAAGGACGCAGCGAGGTATTACATACGTGCAATTGGCAAGGCAGGGGCTGTAAACATCTCATTAGTAACAGATGCATATTTGTGTGTGTTGGCGCTCCCATTTACTTCATTGCAGAGAAAAAAAAAATCTCTTTGCAATTTGGCTTGTATAATGAGCAGTGAACTAAGCAGGGATTTTTACTGTTTTTTTTTTTTTCTTCTGGTAAATATAGTGTTTATGGAAGCCAGTTGCTAGTTACCTTACAGGCATGTTCCAGTAGCGTGTTGCAGCATTCTTCAGACTACGAAGATGGCAAGTTAGATAAAGCCAAGTGGTCTCTTTTCATTTGGGCGCCGTGTTGTAAAAATTAACCATGTGCTTCTTTCTTTATCTTTTTTCCCCCCTTTTCTTTTTACTGTTCACTGATCTAATTGTCTGAAACTGGGTGAAAAGACAAAATTAGGGGCTCAGCTGTGCTGACTTTACTAGCTTTTTTCATTGCCACAGCACACACGCCGCGCTTTTTCTCTGTTTTCTTTGCAAATGTAATTAGAGAACTTGTGTGTTTTAAAAGATTGATCATTCTCGCAGAGTAACCTTGAAACGTTCTTTCTACGATCGTGGAAAAAAAAAAAAAAGTACCGTGCGTGTCCTAAGAGAACTAATCAGACCAGTGGCTCACACAGGGCGCTTCTCCCCTGCGTTTCGCGCGGCGTTGCGGTGCCGGCGGAGGCTGCCGGAGCCGCGGAGCCGGAGCGGGGCAGCCCGGTGCCGCCCGGGAGGGTGGTGCGGGTGCAGGAGTGCGCCGAAACCCCGCGCCTGTGCGACCCGCGGCGGTGCTGAGGAGCGCCTGCTCACATGGGGCGGCCTGGGGAGGTCAATGGGATTACTCATGAGCGAGTGTGACGTTACACAACTCATCCCTAAGCTAGAATTTGCATGTCTCAAATCCCTTTTGCCCAGTGAAGAAAACGTATAATCAGTTAAGCAAAGATGTAGATACTACGCTAGTGAAAACGCTTCTGGTTTTAAAGCTGCTTTTGTATCAAACTCCCTGCTTCGTTTTCTGCAGCTTCTTCATGTCTACTCCAGAGATCTGATTTTTAAGTTATTAGCTGGGCTCAGCTTCCGTCTATGTCCATTGCAATTTTCTCAGAGTAACAACTGGGATATGAATTCCTAAAATTGAGGCATTCATCTCCATAATAGTTCATGCTAATGTGTCTCCCAGTCATCATCCAAGTGAGTAAATAGTATAGCATTTCTGCATATGAAGCACAGGGTGAAAATGCGCTTTCGCAAACTTCCTTGCAGGCATTTCCACAGCCCAGTCAGTGTCTCTCCTAAGTAAAGCTGGTGCTGCAAAGGAGTGGTGCTTTAGGTTCTTTCCCTCAGATTCCTGGTATCTTGCTTTTAAGAGCCAGGGTGCTATTCATGTTCTCAAAGGGTGTCCATATTTTGCTGGCAGGTGATTTCAGTGGGGGAATTGGATCAACATTTCATAACTTGTACATCCATCTAACTGCTTCATGCTGCTGGAAGTGCCCAAGCACTGCCTGGCTGAGGTTATCAGGACCACATCACACAGGGTAGGAAAATACAAATCAAAACTTTGGTCTGAAGCAGGACTGAGGGGCAGGTTTTCAGGTTATTTAGGCAGCTAGTGGAGTGCTCCATACCCTCCCTTGCTCCTGCTAGCAGGTGGTTTTCCAAATTTGCTGTCTGCCAAGTAAAAAACCTTGCTTGGCATTCATCGGGAAAACTCAGGGAAACTATGGTTGCCCTAGGCCTACCCAGTAGAAATGCAAGTGTTGGAGAACAGCAACTTTGCACAACAAAACGCTGCATTTTGGGAATCATGGGTGCCTTCATTAAGAAAGCACATGCAACCTGATGAATTAAATGGGGGGGGAGAGAAGGTACAACAAGCTGTTTATTTTCCATCATAAAACACTTCTCCCTCAGCAAAGAACAGAAGGGAAGAAGAGGAGAAAAGCAGGTAGTTAAGTGTAGGACAACCTGTACAATGCAGCTAGTGTGACTGTCAACTTTGTGTTGCTGTATGTATGACTGTAACAAAGTAGAGATTATTTTTTGTTTATGGGGTAATGTGACTCAAGATTAAGCTTTATTGTGAATGTTGAGGTGAGCCTAATCCTTGCTGGTGATGAGCACCCAATCAAGAAAACATTTGTCAAGAGTTAAGGGATGCCAACAGGAGTATCCTCATTAAATACTAACAAACAAGCCCCAAACTGAACAATTGCATTAGTGCTTTATTATATCTGGTAATATCTGCCCTCCTGCATAATTATAAATGACTTTTTAAATTTATCTTCTCTCAGTTTCTGCAACCTGTTTCTACACAGATTCCATTTCTGCAAATGTATTCTTTAGCACTAGAAATGTGAACATGAATATGTGAATCTGAAGCCCTTTCCTGGGCTGTGCCCATCCATAGATTCACTTGTTCACTGTTTGGGTTTGTACAATAATGTTTTGATATTGTTTTGTGTCAATATTTGCTATTGAGCTGGCTCTGCCTTTTTTCTTCCACCCACCTTTCTCCCTGTGCACTGCCAGAGAAGTGTGATTTGAATGAAGCCATTCCCAGAGATACTGCCACTAACAGCAGCGTCACTGGCTGTAATTTGTCAGGCAACATCCACAGGGCTGGAGGGGAGACAGCACAGGGAGGTCCTGCAGCATGAGCCCAGGGGTCCCTACAGCCCATCCCGAGCCAGCTCACTTGCCATCCAGAGAGGGCCATGCCACATCTCAGGGCAGAGGTGCTGTATGACTGAAGGTTTTTGAGCTGGGACATGACTTTATCATTTCTGAGCTCTTCTTTTGCCCTTCTGCAGGGCTGGACAAGTCAGGCTCTCTTTCTTTGCATCAGATTTCTTCTTGCACGGAGGGCTTGGAAAGTGTCTTTGGGTGAATGTTTTAGCTCTGGGCACCAAAACCTCTAGAGCAGGAGTGGAGAAAGGGCTCACCCAACTTTGCCAACAGATTTATTTATCCCTGGTGCATGTGAAATCCTGTGGGACAGAGACAAAGCTACTATGGTTTCTGGGAAGCCCTAAGTCAAAAGTCTGGGTTGGTAGCTATTTCCTCCTCATAAGCTTCTTCCTTTGCCTTCCCAGTCTTGCTCTGTTTGCCATTGCCTTTCTCAACCATCAGGTTCCTGCTCCCATTTAGAAGCCACACAACTTCTCAAATTATTCTTTTGCAATGGTTAATGCCACTGCACAGTGGAGCCGTTCTGCCACATAAATGACATGGTGAGGCTTCCTGATGTGGTGTGTGGTACTGAGAGACTCGAATAGGGCTGAGGTTGTGCTGTGGAAAGAAGAAGGAGCTGCTCAGGAGGTCTGTTGTGGGAGAGATCTGCAGTGTGAACAGGAAAAGCCCAACAGGAGGAGGGGGGACATTGGCTGCCAGCACATCTCCTTTGAAGATCTCCACAACTCCAAGGAGGCTCAGGTTGCCAGCAAACTCTCTTACCAAAACATCCTGCCCCTAAGAAAAGGAAAGTGGAGCACAGATTGCCAAGGGCCTTTTGTAATCAACCCCTCACCCTGTGAGTCTCTCATCTTGCCATTGCTGCCATGGAAGGTCCTTTAACAGGCCAAGAGCCCATTTGAAGGCTCTGCTGTAGCTGGACTGAGGGCCAGGGGCACATTCCCCCTTTATGTAACTCACTAACCTGCTTGTTGCGTTTAGGATCCAAAGCATTTTTTGGTGGTACAGGAAATAGCCAGCACCCGAGTTTTTGCTTTCAAACCCCTTTGTTTCTAACGAATTGTCACACTGGGTGACTAGCAAATTTCACCCATGTGTTGTTTTGTAAACTCTTGGGCTGCATAATTCACTAAGTGACTGTACAAATAATATGGTCAAAGACAGGAGAGGGTATGATGTTCTAAATAGGTGAAAATGGGTGAAAAAGAGTAAAAATAATGACATTCTGGCATGAATTTTCAAAATAATGGAGGCTTAAGCAAGAAAAAAGAAGAGAATTTTTTGGCAAAGTACAGATGATCTGAATCTATTCATTATTTGAAATTCATATCTGGTCCTGTGCAAGAAGTGTAAAAACTGATACTGACTTTTAGGAATGTCCCTCAAGACCTTTATACACCTACATTCTGTTGCTTTCTCTTTCATCCTCTTGTCAGTCAATACTTAACCCTTTTGGATTCTGACCTTTTGGTAGTGTGAGGGCTTGGTATGGAGCTGATCAGATAGTTAAAAGGATATTCTTGCATATTTTCACAAATCAAAGCGTTACGCTTGATTTACTGTGATTTGTGAGTTATTACAAATACACAGGAGCTTGTTCACTGAGGCACTAAGTCTCTCAAAATCTTCCCTAATTTGCTTCACAAACCCCTATTTATTTGAAAATTCATCCCATATATTTATTATTTTTTATTCTTTCCTGAACATTGAGTCAGATGTTTAAAAAGCACCCTGTATCAAATCAGCAAGTATAGAAGTTTCCGTGTGATTTGCACACTCATTAAGTGCTCTTAAATAGAGCAAAACCGATTACAAGGTTCATGAGTAAGCACTGATGCAGTTTTAAAAAACCCTCTAACCCAAATGCTAGTAAATGTGTAAAATAACAACTAAACAAAAGTATGTAACCATCTCTTCGCAGCTGAAACATTTCTTAGTGTGTACCTGTTTCAGGCTCATAGTAATATCCTTGAGTGTCGCCTGGTTTCAGAAGTATAAGGAAATTGTTACAGAAAAGGTGATAATAATACATCCTGTTGGAACTGAGAAACAAAATGAAGCAGCTGTACATCAGAGAGAAAATCTGAACCAAGAGATTGATAATGAGTGTGGCAAGTATTTTTTCTTGCTTATGGGTGGAAAAGCCAGTGAAGTCTCCGTTTGAAGACAAAGCACATAGTAATGTGATCATAAAAATCTCCTAATGGGGACTATGTGATGTTCCGTAAATGTATTCCTTTCAATACATCTCCACACAGTCTTTCAAGGTTCCCTGAAACGGTACAGGGGATATGATAGCATCGGCATAGTGAGGTGTGCGCAGAGCTGAGACTCCTGTTTTGTTATTATTGCTGTTATTTGTGCTATTATTATTTAATACATGTATTGCAGCAGCTTCGCAGAAGCTCAGATAAAAAACATCACCCCATTTTTGCAAGGCAGCGTGCAGACATTGCCGAGGCACTGTCTGAGCTCTGAAAAGCCTGCAATTGATGGAAACAAGTGACATTCAGAGGGTGGGGAGACGAGTACCATAATTATAGGTGGGGCTGGTAGTATTACCTGTTATTAAGGGCTTGCCTGACACTTCCCATTTTAAGACCTGTTTTTGGTGGTTTGTAGCTGCTTAGTAAACTTTAACCATTTGTCTTTCACTAGACTTCCGACCTTGGCTGCCAGTGCAGCTCAGTCATTATTAACAGACTGATTTATTTCATTTAGGCTTGGGGGATGGCAAGGTTGAGGCTGCCAGAGGAAGCAGCAGCTTTAAAAAAATGCAAAAAAATTTTATCATTGTGCCTGTCACTGTTTATCTGAAATAAGGACTTAAATATTATAATGTCACCGTTTCCTTCTCTTCCCCCAGCTGTCTGTCTGCATCCATCTCTGAGCGCTCATCTTAGATTTGTCTTTCTGTTCTGCATTTGTGCAGTACCTTACTCAGCTGGGTGCTGGTCCGGGACTGGTACACCTATAAACAACAGAAGCCCCAAAAATACTCTGGTTTAGTACAGAACAAATGCTATTGGGAGGCAAAGAAATATTCCCTGTACAGAAATCCTTCACAGTCTCTTCCTTATTGATTGTGACTCTCGAATTACTTACCTTTCCCCTCATACCTGGAGTGCTGGAAATGTTTCATATTCATATACGAGTGACTTTTCTTGTTAACAATGGCTCCTTTTAGTAAATGTTTTTTTAAAAAAATAAGGAGGCTGTTTTTAGGCTCTATTTAAACAGAGACATGGTGTTGTTGAGGGATCAAGCTGAGCAAAAGCTTATTCCTTCTACCTGTGTTTTTGGAATCAGCACAGAGAGGAAGGGAATGAGCCACTGAGTTCATGTTTCCACTGGAAGTGCGAAACAGAGGGCCAAGATTCATTAAGATTGTTATACTAAGTCAATATGACCTTTTTCTTTGTATTTTGCTTCCTTCAATTGACTTGAAATTGGACTAAGCAGCAAGCACTCAGTTCAAGACTTGTGAATTTCTTCAGCAAAGGTCAATGTTTTCAGCTGTGCGGGGATCATTGTTTCAATAGTGATTTTTGTGTTACCCGTAAAGCCTCACAGGCCATTTCATTCACTTCCTTTATAAGAGGTATTTTTCACCCCCTTTTAACTAAAGAGTTGACAAAAGCTGACATGATTTGATCTTTTAGAATAAATGTAAAAACCCCTGGATTTGCATTACACCAAGTTTTTAACACTGTGCTTTCCATACCTGAAGCCCAATCCTGCAAACTGTTTCAGGTTCTTTTGCTTCATTTTTAATTTTAGTTATGAGCAATTTTGTCCCCCTGTGAACATCCCTAGCATTTGCAGGAATTGTCCCTACATTTAACCAAGTCAATAATGCAAAGGTTTGTAGGCTGAATATTTGAAGCTGCTCCTATTGGGATTAAAGATGTTTTCCTAAATGCAAACCTGTGTTCTTTCCTTGTAACCTGGTTATGGACCATGTAATCTGTGGCACACTTTTAGAGTGTAATCATACGGAAAAGTACTCAACCAAAAAAGAGCAACCAAACAACACTAGACCTCAACAAGCCACAAATGTGCTTTGAAATCTGAATGTGGGCAGACCCAGGAGCAGGCAGTGCATCAGGCAGAGGGCAAGTTTCTGTTGATTTTAAAAAACAAACAATCAAAACCCAAAGCAAACCACTACACCCTCTAACAAATCTGATTTTACCTAAGAACTTCATATGGCTGTGATTTGTGATT
Source organism: Pomatostomus ruficeps (assembly GCA_013400735.1). Classification (NCBI taxonomy): domain Eukaryota; kingdom Metazoa; phylum Chordata; class Aves; order Passeriformes; family Timaliidae; genus Pomatostomus; species Pomatostomus ruficeps. The sequence goes on along the minus strand of VYZT01033051.1, from coordinate 148,535 downwards.
AATTTATTCTTTTCCTGATGGGTAGCCTTTCTTAGCTTTCAGGGATGTAGCAAAATACATCCCTTCTTCCCCATTCTTCTAAAGGCAGCCCTGTCCTTGCTCACAGGTCTGCCAGCTGAAAAGGCAAAACTTTTCAGGCTTTCATTTTTTGGATCATACTTTTCACACATGCACATGCACAAAACTTCTGCAGGGGTCAATGGGAGTAAATTATACAGGGATTGAGAAGAGAATACATCTTGGCTTGCTGGTATTTTTCCTAGGATCAGGTGGAGAAATGGTCTTTGCTGGCACCATGCCAGGCTCATGCCAGCTGCTGCAAGTGCATGGGATCATAGAATTGTTCAGGTTGGAAGAGATGGTAATAAACCTATTTCTATGTGAAAGAGCTTATTGCTAATAATTTCTGTCGGCTTCTAACCATTGGTGTGTTTTTTTAAAATCAGATGTTTACAAGAAGCTGGGGATTATTTTTACTTCAGTGTTTTCATGCAGTGCTAATGGTTATCAGCTCCATCTGACTCATCCAGCCCAGAAACCAGCTTATGTTCTCTTCTAATGATAAAAGCAAAAGTAAGAGATAAAATAAAGCATGTTTCCCTGAACAGCTTGATTTTTTCCTGCTAGCTGGAATTAATGTGAACAAATTTCACAGTAAGACACAGGATCTGCAAAGAGCCAGGCTGAAATCATTTGGGCTCTAGTTGTCTGCTGCTGGGAGGGGGCACCAAATGGTGAGTGAACCTGCTAGGAGTCACAAGTCAAATTCATTAGAAACCACCAGCCCTGAAGTGATGATCTCACCATCCCATGCATAGAGGCACTTTTGAAGAGACATATTTTGCCAAAGTATCTCCCTTGAGTCCTTCCAGTGAGATACAGTAACTACAGGTGTGGTGGAAGGTCCTGTAAATGTCCCAGGGAGCATTAGACAATCTCAGACAAACTCTGTGCTACAGTGGTTTTTTTGCGGTTTTTTTTAAGAATAAGAAGGAAAATAAGGAAAAATAAATGAATGGCTGGTAACATATATCTGTATGGCAAAGGAGGCATCCAAGCTGGCTCAGACCATCAGAGGGCCCTGAGGGCTAAATTGTTCATAAAAACCAAAACTTACCAGGAGCTGGTCTTTCCTCCACGGCAAGGCTGAGTGGGATGGAAGAACCTGAATTTCTTGCTGATCCTTTGTGTGGCTAGACAGGTCTTCACCAGCGATCACATTTCTTTCATGAGCCTGAAACCCACATTAACATTTTAAAATAACAAGCAATAACTGTGTAAGCTTCCAAGCTTTCCAAATACCTATTTATAGCTTCATATGCGAATATACTGACAACTAAATTCCTACATTCGCTGACATCCCCACCTGATTTTATTAGGTGAGCCTCTGTTGGATCCCCAGCTCCAAATGACACTTCCCATTCTAGAGGGGCCCCCAGATAGTTGCATCTTTGCACTCATGCTCTCATCCAAAAAATATTTGCAAAAGACAAATCTTTGTTCAAGTGGGAAGTGCCAGATTTAATCCTGCTCTGTATGAAGGAAGAAAGCTGGCTTGATTTATCTACCCAGGCCTGCCTAAAATCCTTATCCTGCCCAGTAATATAGTATCACATGGGAGTTGAATTCCTTTGGCACCTCACCTAGCGTAGCCTGTGACTGTTCTCTGAAACATCCAGTTGGAAAAAAAGTCAACAAAAACACCTCTGATGCTCCTATGGGGGTGCCCCCTCTAAATCAAATCTTCTGGAATGGGGGAAGATAAAGGAGAGATCAGAGAAGGCTTTATCAAATTGTGGATTAGGAAGCCAAAGTTATTGCTGTGCTTAGCTCATCTGATGCTCTTCTAAAAGGAATCTAATCTCAAATTTAAAAATTGCTAGGGCCAGGGAACCCAGAAAAAGCTTTGGGAGGTTCTTCTAGTAGTCAAACATCAGCACTTCCAAAGTCTAGTCTGAACTTGCCCAGTTTCACCTTGCAGCTTCTGGGTGGTGCCACACCTCCATCTTCTGTACCACACAGCCCAGCATGGAGTTCTGTTCTTACAGGCTGATCAAATCCAACCCTGCATTTTCCCAGTGATAAAGTGTCAGCCTTTTACTACACGAGGCAAATTTTCTGCACCTGCTCTGCTTTACAGCTTTTTACCACCCTTCTAGCCCACAGACACGAGGATGGGATGAACTGGCTGCATCTAGATCGTGCCTGAAATACTTACAAGGTGATGTGATGGGCTAAAGCTGTTTGGCTTCTTGGCTGGATTCACACATCCACATGGCACCCTCTGGGACACCACAGCATGGAAACCTGGTGTTCCTCACTGGGAGCCCATATTCTGGCAGCCCTTAAGTGCCCTTGGAGATCCCAGGATATAACCTCTGTATCCCAAGGTTCTCTCACCCAAGTTAAAGACTTGGTCTTTTGGCCACTACGACTCCTCAGGGATTGGGTATTCTCCATGATGAGGCTGTCATTGCTTTCCAGGACAGAGTCATATTCTATAATGACCTACGACAGTCACAGCTGCTTTACATCTTTATATTGGGGTGGATTAGAAAATGTGCTGTTTGCTTACTAATAGTTCGGCCTGCATCAGTCACCTCTCTTCTTTCTTCACCCCCAGTCTTTGTGTTATCTGCCAAATTTCTTAGCAAGAATTTTATATTTTTTTCCGGGTCACTGATAAAACTGCAAAGTAAATCAGCTGTTTTTGTTGGCAGAAAGGGCCCATGGGACTGTCCCTTGCAACTTGTGGGTTCTTAAAAAAATGGGTTTCTTATTATATCAACCACAAACTTCCCCCAAAGGTAAACTGCCTAGGAAATGACTCCTATCAGTATCCCACTGGTATTCCAGAGCACAGCTCTACTGCACAGGGAGAAGAGATTTACGCATATTGAATTCACTGTTACTACTTTGACAAATAGTGTAATCCCTCAGAGCTAGTTCCTGCATAATCACTTCTGTATGTTTTTTACTGACCTTAGAAACAGAACCAGAGATAAGGATAGTTGAGAAGATGGAAGTCAGCTTACCAGACCCTTCATTGCTCCGGGGTGATACAGACTGCCTGGAAACTCTTAAAAGGTGTGCTCCAACTTCCAGTGTTTTCTTCAGTTTTGCAGTGACAAGGACACCCTTTTAAAGGTTTGGGTTAAAAGAGGGGTGTGTTTTGAAGGAATGCAAAAGAAAGAAAATGTGCTTTTATTTTGAGTAACAGATATCTCTGTGTGTGTTTTAATCATGGTACAGACAGAACTGCCTCTGTGATACTTTCGTGCATCAATTTCTATTCAGAGAGAGTCAGGCGAGGCTGCAACCCCAAACAGATGGAATAAGTTTAATGATCAGCTGAAATGGAAGCCAACATTATCTGGTTTAAGACATTTTAATGCCTTATCTTAAAGAGCTTGAATTAAGGTTGTGATGACTCCATGTTGCCTGCTCCTTTCGATTAAGCATTTTGCAGAACTGTGCTCATGTTGTGATTGCACATCTGCGAGTGTCTGTGACTTTTGCTCCCCAGCAGGTTGTCGAGAAGCATATGTCTTAATGTACCCAAGTGCCAACAAGCCAAAGTTTGTAGAACTAATTATTCTTTATTTCTCTGAGTCCTTCTCCTCCCACTTCTTTCAAACATAAGATTTTCATTTGTCTGGATTTCTGAATTCTCAGAAACAATGAAGTCAAGTAGATGAGATCTGTGTTTTCCTCTAAAGGTGAGGGTTGCCTGGGAGATCACATAGTGAAATTTTAGCTAATGAAACTGTGATAGTGTCAAATGCCTTTCATGTCTGTCTTTGAGAGGAATATAATGGAGTTGATTGAAGGCGCTGCAGATGGTAAAGGCCATTCATGTGTTAGCAATATGGGTTCTGAGTGCTGCTGCATCTTCAGGCTTACTGTTGTAAAAGCGTTTGTAACATTTTCAAGGGTTACAGCATGAAGAAATCTGAGCAATTGCATTTACCAGTCTGTCAACAAGTTATCTGAAAAACAAGAACAGGGTTCTCAGATCAGATTGATTTATATATTAGCAGAGCATATTATGTGCCCATATTGTATACAGGGTACACACTCAGACCTTTTCTGCTAAAAATGACATCCAGTCACAACATATATTTTATTTTTCACACTCCAGCAAGTGTGCACCAGGATGCAATTTTAAGACTTTGAGAGAGAAATGAAAGCTGGATAACACGTTTAACTAGATTTCAGTTTTTCAAATGTCCATATGTGCTTCTACCCAGTACTTAGGGAGTAGCATGCTATGTCTGTTTCAATACCTAAATGCTGGGAGACACGGAAAAACAATTGAGATGTCTTGTGCTCCCCATAAAAAAACCCCCACAACATACTGCTAATTCACACTCTTCAGAGACCACCGAGTATTTCCAGGGCTGTCATATACTACAGCTGTTATTTTGTGCAACATGCATGCAAGTGCATTAAGACTGAGTAAAACTGAACTGTAATTGTTGAAGACCACACACAAGAATATATTGTATTGTTTTGTTTCTTAGCTAAAGGAAATCCCAGTCTGAAGAAACATTAATTTTTTTTCCAGCAGTTTGCTCATGATTAGTGCCTCACTGAGGTTCTACAATAATTTAATTCATTATAAGCAATGTCATTTTATCAGTAGCGTGCCACATGTATTGCCTGCGCATTTTCTTAAAGTCTAATTAACCTTCAATATCGTATGGGTTAGTTAGTGTTGAAGGCTTGAGTGTTGGGGTTGTTTTAGCTTGTGTTTTCTTTTAACACCGACCTTTTCAAATTCCCTCCTAGATAATGGGATATGACTTTTAAATGGAAGATATAGCTTTCAAAATGATTCAACACAATAAGAGATAAAACAACTGAGGAACTGAAAAAGCAAATAGTGCCTCTGACTTAAAAGGAAAACAACTATCAGTGCCCCTAGCAATTGTCTAATTTAGAGACATTTGAAAAAGACGGGTCTTAAGAGGGAAAAAACCCTTAAACTGAACATCACTGCTTCAGAGTTGTGAATTTCATTTGGCATGAATCAAGAAGGGTGCAGATAAACAGTATCTGATATAAAGCTTCACAGCACAGAGTTAACCCAGCAGCAAATTTTAGCAGGAGGAACGAGCTCAGGCTGGACCAACATTCTGTGTGGCAGCTTTGGTCCCACATTACCAATCTGAACATGATGAATTGTCTTGTACTGGGAGAAGAATGGTTCTGATTACAAAAGAAATCTGGGGTGTGCCCTGCTCTAAGTTGCTGTGCTCTGGTCACATCAGCTCTTGGGTTAAAACAACTCAGAAAGACCCACAGCTCCTGCGGCATAGTCTGAGCTCTACCCCAAGCTGCTACACTTTGGAAAAGGTCTGGAGGATCTAGGCTGAGATGATGATGGACGATTACCATTCTCAGGAATCATCACTGGCATCTGAAAGCAAGATCTGCTTTCAGGTTAGAGTAGGTGGGGAGATCATTTAATAAAGAGAGCAGCCTTCAGCGTGTGCCAGAAATAGGCATGATCTCTGCATTGTTTTGACAACTCTCCAGATTTTATCTACAGTATTTAGAGCTGTTCGCTTACTACTGCCCTCCCCACCTCCACCTCTTTTTTTAAGGAAAGAAGTCTGGATCTTTTGGTGGTAGAAATACCTGGAAACTATTTCCTTAGCATACTCCAAAGGCTCAGATAACGGATGACAAATATAAGAAACACAAGTTTGTTTATTTATTTGGAGGTTTTACTCTTGTGCATTTAAAGCAAATTCCCTGATCATTTGAAAACTCAGTTGTGATCTGTGAAGGCTCAGGGTTGCCAATACCATTAGCATACCCACTGAAGAGTTTCAGCTGATAAAGTTGAGAGTGGTGTGCTCTCTCAAGGGAAAGTCAGGCTCGGGAGATGAGGTTTGACTCCATTTACTCCATGTGACCTTAGACTGCTGCTTAAAACAGTCTGCTCTTTGTTTCTCCAACTGTCAAATGAAGATAATGATTCTTACCCATTCTTAGGACGGCACTTTGAAATTTATAAATGAAAATATTATTTATATTCAAGAGGTTCCCAGACAAGGAAAATGAATGATTTCCATAAATGCAATATATTTCTTCCTTGCATCATTCCAGTCTGGAATGTCATGTCTAGTTTCTGGCACTCACACACACTGAGGAGTGTGTGAGAGACAAGTACTTAAAATGATTTTATACATATACAGTCCCTCTCTATAGCAGGTCTTTGTGTGTAATTTTCTGTGTATACCCATATATGTGCTTGTATCTGTGTGTGCAATGGACACACAGAACACCACTTGAAGTGCATTTGAACCATTTCATGTTCATGGGGCTGACTGCCTTTGTAGTGCTCTCAGATAGGAAAGCTGGTAAATATTTTGTGTGACTTTAAACGGCCAAAAACTCTATCAGTCTGTTGCCTAGCAAAATATATACATTAAAAATATAACAAGATAAAAAGATGATGTCATGTTTATCACTGGAGGATGGCAAACTTTAATACAATGTTAAACTAAGGTCCAGTTTGCATAATTTTGGTTTCTAAATAGCGATGGAAAATCCCAGTGGGCCTCTCTGTAAGGGTGATCAGCTGCCCAGGGAGCTCCAGGGAAAAGCTCTTTTTCAAGATCAGACCATTGCACTGGGCAAGCGCCTCTATGAGAGTCTGATATCCAAGAAAACAGGAGATCTGTTGCTACCTGCAACATGGCAACTGCAGCTCCTTCCCCAGCCAATGGACCTGGGTGAAAGCTCACCTCTGCCTGGTGCTTCAGTTAGCTCTGCTGTTGTGTGGGGACTGGACAAGAGCAACAGGGGAAGTGTACCCTGAAAACTCATGGCTAAATACACCAGATGGGGAGCCAAAGCAACTCACATCCCCCGTCAGTAGCTTATAACAAAGTCTGCACAGCGTGGAGAAGCAATTGTTTGAAATCAATAGAGATTTAATGACCTATGAAGGTAAAACAAACCATTCTGCGAAAAAGCAGAAGGTGCTAACAAAGCCTGCTTGAGTGCTGGAGGAGAGAGAGCATCCTGGGAGAGGCGATGAGCATCCTGCAGTGGGTGCACTGGGGCTGCTGGGGGTCAGTGCAGGAGCCCTCTGACCATCACCTCCAGTCACTGCTGAATGTCTGCAGTGGCAGAAGGTGGCAGGTCCGTCCACCAGAGGATCTGAACTGTTTTTCCTGATTGAAGTGGTGATAATCCACCTCCTGATGGAAGTCCTGGGCCCGGATAAGGAAGAAGGGGAGGATACTACATGGAGAGGGCATGGCAGGGAAACTCTTTGAAAGCAACTGTTCCAGGGAGGATTTAGTAGACTTAAACCCTGCAGAAAACTGATCTAAACACCATTTCTAGCAGATCTAAATAGTCTCCCCAACACTACAATTAGACACTGCAGCTTAGGAATACTGACTGATTTCTTGTTTACACTGTGTAATGTTCCACTGCTCCAGCCAGGCAGAGGTGAGACTATGAGATATTTAGCACCGGAGTCATTATGAGGCCCTGAGGTGTACTTCAGGAATTATCTGGGCTTTGGCCAAATACTACATTAGACAGTGGGGCATATTTATTACTAGGTGTCTTGTAACACCCTATCTCTTGTTAAGGTTTCTAAGTCAGTGCAAGTAGAAAGAGACAGACCCACAAAGCCATCTAGTCCATCTCCTGTCCAGAGCAGGATTGCTCTCTTGAGTACAATCACTTGTGCTCTGCAAGCACAGTTTTAAATGTATCAAGAGATGCACCATTTAATTTATGAGAGTAATCAATACCCTAAAAGATCTGTCAATAAGTTTTCATTATATTTTTCAATTTTGCCATTACAAATATCATGCTGTTGCTGGTTATGCCCACTGGTGTTAATAACCATTCCAGCATACATAGATGTCTATTGGAACTTCCCCTGTTCATTGCTTAGCCAATACATACACCTCTAGGGCCAGACTTTTACACACTTGCCCATAATATTTTGCTTTGTAAGTAGGCCTGTTAAAATGTAGGGGAAAAGGATGGAATAAAAATTAAAGTGCTACTCCACGGGAATAAAAGATGCCCCAATCCACCCCTAAACTATTTTAATCTTTCCATAAAGTCAGCCCAGACAATCCCTTAGACACTATTGTTGCTCTCCACTGAACCTGCCCTTTTAGATGCTAATAAGGTACCCAGGAGTGAATTTAGTATTCCTAGTGTGGTCACACCAAAGCCATATGGAGTGGAATCTTTTCTTCCCTTTTCCAGGAGGTGATGTCTTTGAATTTGCAGCCAAAAATTTCCCTTTCTCTTTTTTTGCTCAGACACATTTAATACACTCTCTACTATCACCCTCAGGCTTCTTTCAGCATTACTTTCCTCATTTTCCCTTCTGAGGAATAACTGAGTTTTGGATTATTTATTCCTAGATGTCTACGTTCGAATTTCTTCAAGTTGAGAGTCCTTCTGTTATTTTCTTCCCATAGGTCATATCATATGTCATCAGCTATTAAGTACAATTCTAAATGTGGATTATAAGTTATGGATTTCATTTTCATTGATTTTCAAGGGGGAGGAAGGAATTTAAAATTACCAACATGTCTGAACTTAAATTTCACCTCTCTCATCAGCAGCAGAAATAATGCCAATTTTATTCATTACATCTTAATGTTATTTCAGATCAAATATTTTCACAAATATACAGCTGAGAAATTGAAAATCTTCTCCTTAATAATCCAGAAAATAAATACTTTAAACTTTTATTCATAGCCAAATGAGAAGTAGAAGATGGCGTATTTAGGGTGTAAGATAATTAATTCTCAAGGAAAACAAGTATGGGAGTACTCTTTAAAATGGGTGTAAGATTGACTGGGAGAAAACTGTAATTTAGTAATTACAATTCATTCTCAACTCAGAATGCTATATTTGGCTATGTTATATGTAAATTATTTTAAACTAAATTTACCACTGATGTAAACTGAAAAATTAATCCAATTGAACTATGCATTCTATAATGGGTGAAGCGATTCTGTCCTGTTCTTGAAAAAGTTAAAATAACATACAAAGATGCTGTCAGTTACAGAAGTGCTGCAGAAAAAGAAAGTGTCTGTTACACATGGAAAAATCCTCCACTCAGTTGTACCTAGAGGGAAAATTCATTAAAGTTGTCCTTGTGAAGTTGAACACAGTTTGTTGCTTTGCCTGGATATATTGAAACACAAATAATCCACGTTTCAGCTTGTTTTAGAAGGCAGAGGAGTTCCTGGCATTGAAATTTCCTCTACTTCAGATTAATTCATCAGATTGGATTTCATTTTCTAATGTAATCAAACTGATATGTGTCCTAAGTTCCTATGCAAAGGCATTACATGAAGATGGAAGGGTGTAAATTCACTTGAAAGAGGCTACAGAATTGACTGTGTATCAGCAGGCAAAGCACACCGTGACTGTTTATAATCTCTGCGTGTACATCGCTCCGTATGGAGCATTTCCCAGCACTGAGAATCAAATATGTGTGTGTGTGTGGCAAAAAAACCCCAAAAAACTAGAAAAGCTATGGGATATTTGAAATGGTCAATTGATGCCAGTTCTTCTTGAGCATTTTGTGAAATAAAGATTTATACTTTAGTGGATGGTGCTATTAATTGCTTGGCATTCCTATGCAGAAAAAACTAAAATAAATCCAGAATTTACAAGGAAATTACACAGTTACACTTAGATCGTTCTAGATTTTGGTAAATTTTTGGTGCAAACTTTTCACCGAAATTTGTGGGTTTCTGTGAAATGATTTTAAACTGCTAGTCTTCATGGGTCTTTTTCTTCTACAGAAAGCAAAACTGATATAATATCTGAATGCTTCCAAAAGTGGCTCTTCAAAAAGTTGATTCAAGTCCAAATGTTCTTCTGTAGCCATAGTGAACGGACAGAATTGGACATAAATTTTCTCAAAACATTTCTGTGTAACTTCATCAGCTGTAACAGGGGATCTCCAGAGAGCTGCTCTGGCTCCATACCACGGAGGCCCATCCCTTTGTTCTTCAGCTGTTGCTAAAGTTGGCATTCCCCAGACAGACAGACAGAGAGATTTGGTTGTAAGAGTTTTCACTGTTCCAGATAAATCTACTTTTTGGGTTGATCCAGCCCATCTCACACCCCCATCTTTACACAAGCTCAAGACAAAACATGTAAGATGTCCTCAGACTTAGTTTTCTTTGTCTCAAGGGTCTTCAGCATTTCATGGTCTATCCCTGTATCCTTGGCCAAGTGCTCTGCTAGGGTCCGGTCTGCCATGACAGGGTTGCGTTTGACAGGACCTGGTGTGACCTTGGCACAGCCAAACCCAACCCAAATCCATTCCTGGCCCAAGTGGGAGTGATAAGGGGAGAGTTGTTCCTGTGCCCCAGCTACCCTGGGCAGGTGTCCTGTGTGACCCTGTTGGGGACCACCATGGTGGGGATGGAGGCACCTCACTGGCCATGGAGGGACACACAATTGGCTGTTGTCTAGAGCACTTTTAACACTGTCATTTAGCTTTCTTCCCACGGTAGTTACATGAGATGTGCTGGAAAGAGTTGGCCATCTGCAGATATTTAATCTAAGATTCCCACCAAAGGGCTTTCTCCTTCTCCAGATCTTTTTGTTGAGGAGGCCTTGCACAGGTGCCTGGGTGAAGACTTAAACTAGACCCAGTTTCAAAAGTGAATTTAGTTTTCCTTTTCTGTAAGCACAGCCAGCTTCTGAGATGATGCTATCACTCCAAAAATTGTGGTTCCTGACTCAATTAGCTCACGCGGCTTGAGATACGTAACACTGACCATTACAGAAAGCCTGATAACAAAGGGTAATGATACAACACAAACACTTTAAATTAACAGGCTATGCAGGAACAGACTCACTAGGATGCTGTGTCTCAGTTTTAAGGAAATTCTCCCAGAGACGGGAGGTACTAGAGCCTGTCCTTTAATTTGCCCTACTCTGTCTGATTCTTCCTCTTTCATATTCTAACTTCCATTCCTTTCCAGGAATATAGACAATTTTGCATATTCAAAACTTTTAGAAAAGTATCCAAACCTTTTGATATTTATCCAGACCAGATCTAACACAGAAGTTTCCAAGCAGTGATGAACCTAGTAACCAATACAGCTAATTAATAATTAACAAGAATAATTTAAAAATATATTGCAATAATAAAATTTTAATAATAAAATAAAACTCCAAACTTGAGCTGGGAAAATGGAAAGAACATTTCAAATCCAAATGTGGATTCCATAATAAGAGTCCTCTATGCCACTCTTTAGAAATGGTTCCAGAAGATATGGCAGCATCAAAAACTCTGGGGAACTTTGGCTGAGTTTGTATTTTTTAGAGCAATTGGCAAAAGTCTCCTTGAAGGGCAAGCCTTGTGCTTGGAAACACAGGTGAGTGCTACCACGGACATTGTGGATGGGTGAGCATGGAAGAAAGGCCTGGTGGGAACGGACATATCTGAAATGAAGGGATTTGGGGTAGAACAGTGGCAGGGGATCTGGCAGAACAGGGATAGCAGCCTCTGGATGCAGCCTCCACTGCTGATGCAAGTTTGGCTGTGCCTTCAGTAGCTGGTGCTGTGGCTTGGAGCAGAGCTCTGCTGGGAGCCCACAGGAGCTTGTTCCACTGGTGTGGGCTGGGCCGGGTACCCAGCTGGGAGCAGTGGGAGGTTCCCTGCTGAGTGCTGCGACAGAGCCCACAATCACGCTTGCATTTATTTACCTGAGAGCAGCAGCTGGGAGTACAGCACTGAACTCTTCCATTTGCCTTTTACACGTTTGTTCCCCTACACGAGAAGGGGCCTTTGGCCTTAATTACGCCTCTGGGACAGAAGTCATAGTGGGTAGCCTGTACCTACCCCTCAGCCACGCCAGGCTGTGCCTCATTGTCTGTTCAGTTCAAGCCACCACGAAGGGAGGGTTCACGCTGAAGTGCCAGGCTGTGCAGGGGCTAAATTAAAATGGCTGAGGCTCAGACACCAGCTCCCTCCTGTCGACTTTGTTGTCAGGAGATCGTAGCCTGGCAGATGGGCGGTAACAAACAGCTGGAAGGTAATAACAACATTTACTCAATGAATGTGAATGAGAACCCTATTTTATTTCAGGTTACTGTCTGCTGTCATCAGTACAATGCCATACGGCAGCGAATCCTGCGTTGGTTTCAGACCTGATCTGGGGAAGAGGAGCTTGCACAGTCCATGCTGAAATGTCACTGGGGTTTGACATCTTGCTTGCAAGGGGCAACTTACGTGCCCAGGGCCCTGCATCTCATCAACTGCCTTCTTCATTTTTTCTCATCATCCCATCTATCTTGGGATCATGAGTTAGTCAAAATGTCAGCTGACAAAAAGGAGACCAAGATTTAGTTCATCAGTTAAAACAAATTAGTGAAAGGCTTTTTGATCTACCAAACTTTTTAGAGTCATGTATAAGACCTGTTAGATGAGTACAGCTCTCTAGCCACTTTCCCTGTCAATACTTTGACCTTGAAAAATGCAATAGTGCAAAGGGTTTTGAGCACATGCTTGAATTTCAAGATTGTCCAAGGGAGCTAAGAAAATGCTTAAATGTTGCCATAAATATGTGGTCTGACATCATTCTACAGCCTCAGCTTTATTCACACAGTGTGATGGAAGGCAGATTGATTTTGTCCTTCTGCAGCATTCAAGAGAAAAGACTTAATTTTGAAAATATGGTGGTTAGCAGTATGGATGGGGTTACCTGGAGACAGGTACGAACAAATTGAATGCATTGAAAATAATTTCTGTGACAATCAATTGCCCTTCAGAGTAGAAGACTTCATTATTAAAAGATGTGGAAGCTGGCAGTAACAGAAAATAGCTATACCTGCATGTATGTATGTATAGCACAGCCAGGAGCCACATAATTTGTAACCTGATGGTTGGAAAGATTGGGATGTTTTGTTCAGAGACTTTGGAGTGACTCATTGGCATATCAGTGGAGCCTATTCCTTGATGTTGTGTCGGTCCTGTTTGGCCATATCTTGAGTTTAGGCCCTGCAAATACTTAGGCATGGACCATAAACTTACAGGGACAGGATGGGGCTTTCTGCACACAAACAAGAAGCCAAGCTATTTTATATCCACAGGCATAGCTCACATGAAACCTTAGCATTCATCCTTTGGGAGGAATGAGAGAGAAAGAAAAAATTCACAGAGGCAACTTGGTTTTAGAGAGGCCTTCTTTCCTAACTGCGCCAGCCACTGCCTCCTCCGGCAGCAGTGCCATGGTAGTGCCACCAGAGAAGCAGTTATTGTGCAAGTTTAGTGCCACCTGGACTCTTCCAGCAAGCAAAATGGTTTTTCTGGCTGCATGGTAAATAAAGATCAGAAGTATACTAGGCAAAGAAAGATGTGTGGATCTCCAAAAAGACTATTTACAAGCCTGCAACAGATCTTCATTTTGACTAGCCTCTGTAAATTTAAGTGCGTAAGTACTGAAGTACTGAAATATTCTATTTTCCCCAGTAACACAAGTCAGTTAAAATGATTCAGCGTGTTTGTCTTCCTTTAACCAACTGCAAGCTTCAAGAAGAAAACAGCTGATATTCCTCTGGATGCAAAATCACATCATCTAATTTAGTGACTAAATACTGATCTATGTTTATTAGTTTAGGAACCTTTTTCTTGCATATTTTTTTACCCTAATATCTATAGGTATCCAAAATCTTCCTTGACATTTCTCCACTTTATGCAACCAGCTGAATCAGGCAGGAGTGCAGTTGCCCTGTGCACATTTCTATTAGGTTGGCACAAGTGCCCTGAGCAACCACACTTTTTTTCTGGCTCGTGTTTCATTGCCTTCCTGAGCTGACCTTATGGAGACGTCTGTTGAAGTGAACCTGAGCCAAGGAAACACCAGGCAACAGACTGAAATTCTTGGTTTAATTGAGTCATCATGCCAAGCCCGCGAGAAGCCTGGTGACGCTGACAGAGTGCTGTGCCATAATTTGGAGGGTTGGCTACTTCACCAGCTCCAGGCAGGCTGGGCCCAGATGAAGTCAGTGAACCTGAGGTTCAGAGCCACCCCGTATGCAAGCAATAGGGTGCAGAGGTTCCGCTGTGAGAGAGGCATCCAGGCATCTGCCACATGCCCAGCAGAGCCGATGCATCCCACAGCCCCGCGGCTGCTCACAGGGAACAGCTGTGTGCCTGCCAAGCAGAAATCTTCCAAGGAAGAGTAGTACCCCCTGCCTGAAACCGAGTGTGTGTTTGGGACAGGGGCAGTAGATTCCCATTAAATGGGAGCGTGTATCACTCAAACGCAGAGGCTTGGCTGATCTCCAGGGGCAGAGCCTCAGAAGTTACAGAGCAAACTCTGCCAGAGCCCTGGGGGAGCTCTTTTTGAGAAAACAGTGAACAATCAGGCCCAAATCCCAGGAAGACTGTTTTCCCCTTTGGAGGCAAACCAAACAAAATGTTCACACCAGCTCTTCTGCATAAAAGCAGGGTTTTGGTGTTATTCTACTGACAGTATCGTCAGTTGCCTGCCTGGAAAAGTTGAGGAAGAAGGGGCTCTGCATCTTTGCTTTCTCATGTAAGTTTTGTTTCCAGAGTCATGGTGATAATGGGAACATCTTCAAAATCTCTGCTGAAACCAAGGACTATATAGGCAGAAATTAAGCACATCTGTGCCTGGTAAACAGTATTTAATAAGGCTCCATGAAGTGGGCCCCTTTTATAAGTGATGCTGCAGTCATGTATGGGACTCATTTGGAGAACCAGATGCAGGCCATGTGTGGCTGCCCAGCACTCACTATTGACATGGTAGATTTTGTGATCTCCTGTACATTCCTGATATTTCTTTTCCTTGCCTTAGGCTTCTCCCATTTGCTCACTACATATGCAAACATAGCCTCCTAGACCAAAGTGCTGTCTCTCCTGGTTACTGGCAATTTTGCCAATGACTTTTGTGGGACTGAGATTTAATAATAGCTGCATGAAATATTTTCATGCCAGGTGTATAAAATAATTTCATACTCTGTAGACTCTCTTGCTTTGATATATTGGAAAATGAGCAACATTTACCGTCTCTGACAATTAAGAGTGCCACATTTTCTAGGTATGGTCTAGAGTGAGCATGCAGGCTATAATTAAAAAACTCCATGATGCACTGATCAGCAAAGAGGCATTTGTTTATTCTGCCTACAGTGCAAGTTGGCCATTACAATATTGGTCTATCTATAATTACATTAATATAAATAAAGCTGGAGTGTCTGTGCTTTACCCAGCTGAGGGCTACACTTGACTTTTAGCAGAGCCAGAGGGATGAATCTAATTTAACAGATCAGTCAGATTGCAAGTGGCCTTGTGAAACAAAGGTGATAACCAGAGAGGCCAGAAAGAACCAGCCACCTATGGACTCGGATCAAATGGGACCTTCTCCGTGGGGCCCTGCAGAGCACTGATGACACCCGCACTTCAAAGGCAACCCACAGAAGAAAAGTGAGCCCGTGACCTCTGGTTCTTCACAACAAACAAAGAAGATCAAGAGGTGGCTGTCTTAACTCCATTTGGTATTATATTAGGAATATGCAAGCCGTTAGGCCCTGCACTGGTTGGGTTTGCTGTTTCTCTGTTTTGTCTAGAAGCCCTCCTGAAGGAATCCTTCTGGATTTAGAGTTTCTCACCTGTTCTGAAGAACCAGGTGTATTTGGGAAGGGCTGCCTTGGTAGGGCACACACATTCAGCAGCCGTGCAGCCCTGGACCTGTGCACAAGTGAAACAAGTTGGGCTAGTAGAGCACAGCCTTGCTGGAGTGTCTGGCCCTGGAGCATCAGGCATGGATGGAGACTGGCTCTCCAACCGGTGTCCTGTCCCTGATGGACATTGCTGAGTCAACAGAGCTCTGCTGGGTGGACCTGGCCAAAATAATTTTGCTGTTCTCCTGGAAGGCATTTGAGTTACACAGCTAATGACAAAACCAAGAAAAGCAGCAAATATAAACACTCTGGTTAAGAACTCCCTGTTCCTATATTTACTGCACTCGCCTACACGTGTCTCTGTGACATTACAATACTGCCAGTTCTCTGGTGTCCGCTGAGTATTTTGGGGAGCAGAAGTGGTAGGACTCAAGCTTCTAATGCAAGTGTAAGAGAAAATAAATCTATAAATGTGTCTGAACTCAAAAATTATAAACTATAAATGGAAAAACAGGCAAAAGCCTGTTGCAACTTTTCTCCTCTGGCATCTTCAGCAATACCAGGGGAGAGCAGCTTTACCCCGTGCTGGGACCATCCACACTGTGGGCACCAATCCAGGCCCCAACTGTACACCAGTTTTCTTCTGACCTAGGTGGGATGCCAGCTCTGCCTGTCTGCAGGAGAGGCTGTATTTCTGTTTGCAGTGCTATCATCCTTGCTCACCCACTGCTTGTGCTCCTGATCTTCCACCTTTCCTTCAGCTTTGCAACTACTGTAGCACCCCAGCACTGTGCAGGGGCTGGTCCCAGAGAATTCACTCCATTAGCAATAAAGCAGTGAGGAAAAGCTAAAGGAGGAAGGATATTCACAGCCTGAGTCAGCACATCCTTCTTGCTTACTGTCCATTGCACAAACCATTGCTGAAGGATGATGCAGGGGTAGGAATGAGTGCTCACCAAGGACAGGGGGGTAAGGCTGCTGACGATACAGCCCAGCAAAGAAATCCAGAGGAAACTGCAGCCTCAGCTCTCTCAGAGAGGAGCATATAAGGGCACACAGTCACGCCAACCAGGAGCGCTGCTCGCTGCCACAGGAGCAGCCAGTTTTGGGGTCAGTTTTCTCATAGTTTCCCCTATGGCAATAGCAGCAAATGCATCCTGAGTGCCAAGGAGCTGCAGCATTAGTTGCTGTCTCTTCCTTAACGAAAATACTAATGTGTGACCTGCATACTACAGAGGAATTGGCAATTTTAGATCATTACTGGGGAAAAACATGGCAAAGATTAACTTGTCTCACCGTAGTGCTGGTGTCTCCTGCAGCAGAGAAGGAAGAAAAGGCTTGACACCACACAGAATCCACTTTTGTCTTAGCAGGGTAGTGGCTGCATCTGTTTGAAAGGCTTGTATTGTATCACTGCTCTTTGTTATCAGGTTTCCCATGGTGGTCAGTGTTACATATCTTACATTGTTTGAGCTAATTAAGCCGGGGAATCAGGGAAAGCACATTTCCGGTGGGGATTTATTGCCAAAAGATATTTCAGCTGAAGGGGGAAAAAAGGAAATCTCCCTTTATGTCCAGCATTCCTGAGCTGTTTCATAATATTCAGCATTCAGCTTCGTGGAAATAAACTGACAATAACATCAAGAACTTTGAACTTGAGCAGTTTTCCTCTATTTTGTTGAATGCAAAAGCACTGCAAAGAAAGCTACAGATCTGTGTAGCCACAAAAATAAAAATATTGGAATCGCCTTGGTTGGAAACATGTTTGTTAATAATTTACAGGCAGATGACTGTTTGCTCTCCAGGTGCTTTGAGCCAAATAATAGTGTTATTTGCACCTGCTTTTACAATTCTTTGCTGGAGAAGTGCAAGTGGCAGCGTTTTACATCTTCATTGGTATCCATTTATGGGATGCTGACAGAGGCAGAGGGACCTGGTTCTCTCCTGTATGTATCCAGCACCGAAGGGGTGTTCAGAGCACCCGGCGGCAGGAGGGCTGAGCCCTGCCTGTGTGCCTGGCATGACAGAGCTGCAGCACCTTTTACAGCACCTTCAGCTGCCCAGCAAGTGCTGCCCATGGGGCAGAGCCTGGGCTGCAGCGTGGTGTCGGGCCCAGGAGAGAGGGGAAGCTCTGCTCTTACGTACAGGATGTCGTACACAGGTTCATTGTTAGGAAATCCTGTGTGTGAACAAAGCCCTGCTTTTCTTCCAGACTGTATTAATAATCCCTGTCAGTGGGGCTGGGGATGATGACAGTTTCTTCATTTTCACCAGTAGGTTTTAAGGCTTTGCTGAAAGAAGTGAGGATGATGATGCTCTGCCTGCCAAGGTACACCAACAGCAACCGGGGATCACTATGGATTGTTAAAGGCATGCAGGGTTTTGGATGAGGAGGTCCTGTTTTCAGTTTTGTGTAACTTTTGTTGAGCTTTGACTATTCAGAATGTCTTCTGAAGCATGGTTTGTAGGGGTTTTTTTGTTTGTTTGTTTGCTTTTGCTTTTGTTTTTGCTAGGGTTTTGTTTGTTTGTTTGGGTGTCTTTTGTTTGTTTTTTTATTGGCAGTTTCAGCTGAAACATTTCAGCTCTCCCAAACATAATGGAAGAAAAGGATTTTCACCCATGGGAAAAGAAAAAGTTGGCAACTTTATATTTAGAAAGCACTGGCAGTGCCCCTCATTTGAAACAGGGACTGAAAGTCTGGTATTATATTGACAGTGAAAGAAAATTTACTTTAAATGTACTAAAATTTCTTTTCCAGCATTTGAAAGTTTGCACATTCTCACCACAGAGAAGAGTATTTTAGCCAAACTCCCCCGCTGCTTGGCCTGAAATGAGCAGGCTAGATCGTGACCTGTCATTGCAGCCAGTTAATCCTTTAGGTCAAGTGAGAAGAGTCTTGAATAGGAGAGGTTCCAACTACTGACGGCACGTACAGGTATCAGTGTGAAGCTGAAGATAACACTTCAGTCTTTTCTAAATTTTTTTAAACAGGAAATTATGTGCCTAAACCATTAAAACAATTGTGTTGCTGTTGTTTTGAGTTTTGCAGTTTCTCAGTGTTTCTCTTTGCTGTGATACTTTCTCACACATTCTGCTGTAAACATGGCCATGGTTTCTTGACAACTATCTATGTTTTGTTAACTGTCTGTGTTGTTATCATTCCACTATCCTGGGTGGAGAAATATGATAGATAGATGCTTTGACCAATAAAATTGAGAGGTAATGATTTCTACCTCCAATCCACAGTGATTTTAAAAATATATAAATAAAAGTCAGAGGGTTCTGCCCTCTCTCTCTCTTTTTGCCCTCTCCTTTGCTGTCTCTGTGTAGTCTTTCATTTGGCTCTCCTTTTGGCTCCTCGGCCTAGCCGGCCTGACCCGTACTACATGTTGCCATTGAAAAATCAGAGACTCAAAGTCAAATAGGAAGAATTTCACAATTAAGGTTTTCTCCATAATCCCACACCAGGCCCTTTGTGAAGATTTTATTATTATGGTCCATCTTTAATTAAATGATGATGTTAATTTTTTTCCCTAAGTCCCCAACCTCATGTAGTTCAGAGGGTGTCTGTGCTGTTAAAATTAATGAGGACTGTACTGTGAAGGAAGTCCTTGGCTGTAGGGTCCCCACCCCAAGTGCTCCTGTAGCTGGAAAACAAAAACGTGCAGCCCATGAGGCAGCAGGTTACCAGGAGGGAGAGGATTACATGGTGTCTTAGTAATCTGGCTATGGGATGGCACATTGCTCTTGCCACTGCATCGGGATGTGGTGCTAAGCCACTTAGGGCAGGTTTTTCACTGGTGGATGTTAAATGCAAAGCTGTCACTTCCAGGGCACCTAATGCTGCTTTTCCCAGGCAAGACACTGGGCAAGCAGCACTGGGAGGGAGGATCCTCACCAGCAGGCCAGAGCTCAGTGCTCAGTGTCCCTGTGTTTTTTTCATGAAAGCAAATGAGGCAGACCAAAGTGCAGAGCACGTCGATACCAAGCTGGCTTTCAGATAAGTGGGACACGTGTAACGGGCTTTGGTGGGGAGCAACCTGCTCTGGTGCACGCAATAAACCTTGGGAGGGAAGGAGGTGGGGGAAAGGTGGTGTGGAACTTGCTGCAAAGTTTCCTTCTACTGTTGCACCAATACACTGATCACACAGGTAGGCCCTTCGACTGACCCGCTGAGCTCATAGAACATAGAAGGAAAAGCCATCTGAAAACACCCCTGGAGGTGAGAAGGAATATTGGTGATATGCAAGCAACACAAAGGCTGAAATCAAGCCTCTAAAAAAGCATCTCTGAGCTGATCATCTTATCTCACCTCCTTTCTGATATGAGGAAAGACAAAGCAAGAGGAAGGGGGAGGAGGGAAAAAACACTGAATATTTCCTTTATTCCACAGAAGCTCAGGTGCTGAACTTGTTGCAAATTTTTTTATGTGCAAAACGGAGCATCTAATGGTTTTGGGCTGTTTCTCCCCTTGATCTCCAGTCCCCAATCCTATTATACTGGAGTCCACTGAGATTCTGGTGACAAGCGACGGACACTCAGAGAATGAGCAGCAAAGGCAGCAATGCTGCTTTCTCTCAGATGAGCAAGAAAATAGGGTCCTTATTGACTCCATTGTGGCCGTCTGAGTGCCCAGAGCAGATCAAGCTGCTGGGCTGGGAGCAGACAAGGAGCAGCAGCAGCAGCTGCACAGCATTTTCCTGAGGCCATGGATTGAGACGGAGCTGCTGCAGCCCTAATAGATGCTGCAAAAGCCATGGCAAACGTGACCTGCTCTGTTATTGAATTGTGTGCTGCTGTTTTGCTTTTCCTTTAATATTGGTAATTATGCAATTTCTAGACAACTTCCCTGTCATAACCAGGGCAGCAATGCTGACAAAACAGGCTTTAAATAAGCACTTGTCAAAGTAACAGCTATTTTTGTTTGCCCTATTTAGCACCGTGTTTAAGGTCTACGGTGGAAATCTCAGACAATTTTAAATACATGGTGCAGTTACTTTATCACTGCATCACAGTATTCAAAATTCCCAAAGCCTGGCAAACAAAAGTGTTTTGACAGCACCTTTTGGTGGTTCCTGCCTGCACAGGAAGGTCAAAGCTTTTGCAGGACCTGCTTGAGAGCCAGGAAACAGAGACAAGCTTAGGGTACATGAGCCCTTCTTTCAGGCTCTAAGGAATATTGGGCAGAGAAGATTCAATATCCTGCTTTTTCCCATCTCTGAGACCTCTAGAAGGTTCTCTAGAGGAAAAGAAAGAACAAAACCATCACACACCACAAGACTTAGCAGTCCTGCTGTTCCTCGGGTAAGAAGGAAACAGGAAGTACTCTCAAAGTCTCTTTGCTCATAATTAAGAAAACCTGAGAAATCCCTCTTCCTTTCCTTCATGAGCCCTGTCTGAGGTGATGGACTCAGGGCTCCTCAGGCACTGGGCTGCCTTGTTTGCCCAGTGCTGGAGCAGAGGGCAGAGGTACAACCTCAGCACATGGCGAGAGGCGTCTTACCCCAGGTGCTGTGAAGGGGCATCTGCAAGGCCCCTCCAGCCATGGAGCAGAGCAGGGACATGCACAACCCAAAATACGTGGAAACTCACTCTTCAGGTAGGGAAAGGGAGGTCAGACAGGCAGTGACACAAGTGTGACAGTCATGGAGGAGCGCTTCCTTTGGGAAATAAAGTCACCAGCCAAGCACAAAAGGATTGCATAGTAACACGTGGGACCAATTGCATATTGGTTTATTTAGGCTATTCTCTATTTTTCCCCCCTCTGTCTCCAGACTATGGACTTCCTAGCCTGTGTGTTCCTGGGAAGTTTGTGATGCATTTCCAGAGAGTTTCTGAAATTCTGCTGGGACATTTGCCTCACACAGTTACCTTAAAAAAGCTTTGTGGAGGAGGCAAAGTGTTTAGAAAGATCTTTGCTGCACTTAAGAAGAGGACAAGAGGAGCAAAAACATTTGGGGGTCCTGTGTTTTGAGCAACACCCTTGCTTTCCCCTCATTCTCATCTCTACCAGCGGATGCCAGAGAGACAGCCAAAGCAAACATAACACATGGGAAATGGTCTTAAACCCAAAACAAAAGAGGTTTTCTTTTATCAGATGTTTCCTGTTGTCAAAAAATAAATTATTCCGTAACTGTATTTTTTAGTGCACTATGCATAGAAACAAGGTAAATTATTTAGCTTTTTGAGTAGAATTTAATTTTATGGCATGTGTTAAAATAATCCTGGTATTAAAATAATATCTTCTATGTCTATTTGTCCCCACTGCATTCCCTCTCTTCTCTGGTGCAGGAAGAAAAAAAAAAAAATAGTAGCTTAGCCTGTTAGGCAAAAAATGCTTTAAATTATCGTAATTTAATGGCACCTGCCTTATTCCAGGGAGCCTGTTCTGCTCTGCTGCTGGAAGCATGCAGAGAGGCTGGTGCGGATGCAGGCTGACCCCGCGTTCCCAGAAATCCCTGGCTGCTTTGCTGTGGCTCTCTATCTCCTGACTCCTAAATGAGCTCCTGCAGCACCGGTCACCCACTGCTCCAGAGGGTGAGCTAAGGAGCCGAAAATAGCCTCTTTTCTGATAATACAGGGCTCCGCGCATAAAGGCGGCGTTCTGGCATCCCAGATAAGATGTACACAGCCTGCTTTGGTTACGTTTGCAGCCTCCCGAGCCTTTCTCCGCCCGACAGAAGGGCTCACTCCGTGCCTCTCCTTATATGCAGGTGCCGCTGGAAGCGCCGTCCCAGGAGATGCTGCCGGTGGGGTCCGGGGGTCCCCTGGAGCCGTGGCCGGGGCTGGGGCTGCCTCGCTCGGAGCAGCGCTGACAGGAGTGACCAGAGCTGCGTTTTGGAGCGCTCCAGAGCTACGAGCGGCGGGCAGCCCCCAGGGGAAGGCAAGGGTGTTTCCAAGCTGCGGCGCAGGGCGATGGAAAACACCTCCCGCCGCCCCACCTGCAGGCGCAGACTTCACAGCATCTGCGTGAGAAAGGGAGCGAGCTTGGAGAAAAGGGAATAGTCCCCTAAAAGTGTGGGAATGATGGGCTCGCTGGGCTGATAATCCCCGGCCTAGGGAGGCAAACGTGATCTCTGAGATGGGATAATCACACTATCTGACAAGCATTAAGATGTGTTCAGCTCGGCTGAGCTGCTGGCTGCAGACGCGTCGTGAGCAGGCAGTCGGAGCACTCGTAGGGGTGTTTCCTCAGCAGAGCACTGTGCTCCCCTCTGGCACCTGTATTGGTATTTATATGAAACCACTGATATTTGTGCATGAATACCCCATCAAACAACACCAGCTGGGCAGGGGTGCTTCTCTGAGCCCCAGCTGGTTCATTTCTGAGTGAGAAATACAGAGTCTGATCATGCCAGCATGTAATAAGTATATTCCAGAGCAGGGAAAACAGTGACCCACTAGGATTAGACAATGTCTCCCTTAAATAACCAGTTCACTCCTGTACCCTGGGATTAGGTTCTCTGCCTCCAGAAATGGTGCTAATTAGGAGACACTTGGAAAAGCGGAATTTCCTGCTGCTCTGGCAGCTCCTCTTCTTGCCATGAGAGATTCTGCATTTCATCTGGCTTGCTGAAAGTGGACACAAGCACAGCTTGTCCCCTCCATTGTACCTTTATGGGAGAAAGAAGCCTGGAAGGTGTGCTGTAGTGATCTCTGGGGAAACCTGCTGCAGTTGTGTGAGACACGTCTCACCTGTGCTGCTTCAGCACTCAGCTCTCCCAGGTCAGAAGCTGCCGTGGCATCATCGTGCAGTTATAGTGCTGCAGAATATTCCGGACAGGATGAAGGTGTTTTAATGTATGCTGACGCCTGGGTTTCAGCCGAGGAACTTAGCATATGTTTGCATTCATGATTTCAAATTCTGGTGTAAATAAGGCATAGATATGAGCTGATAACCATGTTCTAGGATAAAATATGACTAGAAACACTGGTTGCTTTAAGATTTGATAATCATGTAGTCTAGCAAGTGTGAATTTGGACATAGCCAGTCTGCCTAAAATATTAGCAAAAGTCATATCTTGAACAGACCCTTACTTTTAGAGTGTTTACACACAGTAAGCTATTTTTGTGGAACAACACACTCTTGGTCATGAAAACTGTGTACCTAAATCTGATTCTTTAGGATATGTTATCCTCTGATTCCCATCAGAATATCCCAAGCTGAACAGTCTGCCAGAACTCACATTAGATGTGTGAGATGTCTCCCTGCCTCGTAGGATGGTCCATCCAAGGGTTTTTGTCTGAAATTTCAGCAGAAGTGTATTTGGTCAATGGAACACGAGTGTGATGCTGTTTTGTGAGGGTAGGGGCAGGCTTAGCAGGGCCATGGGCACTGATGCCGTGTTCATGGGGGCTGAACTAATGGCTACAGTGTCACTAAATAAGCAGGCCTAGAGACAATAAAAAGCATTTTGCTTCTTGTGAGTTTGTTCTATGTGTTTTTGGTTCAGAGAGGCTTCTATTTCTTTCTGCTTGTATCAGCCCATGAGCACAAATAAAAGATAAAAGTCTAAATGCTCTGTTGGGTCTGAGCACGCAATACCTGTCAGATGTGTATCTTGGATATTGTTTCTTTTGGCTTTTTATTGATTTTCATTTCTTTCTCCTAGGATTTCTTTGGAAATGGGATCTTCTCGAATCCTGCATGTGCTGTGCTTGGAAGGGAAGGGTTTTTCAGATGCTGCCTCTAATGGGAACAGGCGGGGAAGGACTCAACATTTCCCTTCTACCTCCTTGCAGGGGTGTTGATCTGGCCAGCAAAGTTAATGGAAGTTCCCACACCTTCATGAAAATGACCATGATTTTTTTTAACCTGAAATTGAGTCTCTTGTTTCCTATGGCTCACAAGGTCCTGACCAGGCTGCAAACTTGTAATCTCAGTGCTTCTTGCCACAGCTGCAGCCAGCAGTATATGCAGGAAAGTTCTTCGTGGATATCAATGACCAGAGGGAAGAGGTGTTTTCACTACATCAGCCAAAGAAAAGTTTTTCTGCTCCTTCCCTACCTCAGATCTGAAATTTTTTTCCTTCTCCCTCTTGTGCCTGAACTCCCGTTGTCTTATCAAAAGTGAAAAGGGAGCCCCTTGTAAAGCAATTCGAGAATTTGTAAATACTAAGTTTTTTCCAAGGAGGCATGTCTTCAAATGCATGGACCTCAGTAAACTTCTGACGGAGCAGAAGGCTGAAGGTGGGACTGAGTCTTGACCTATTAGACACTTATGTCTTGTACTTATCACTTCACAGCTCAGAGAGGAAATGCTCAGTAAAAATTCTGATTTTTTAATAAGGGAATGTCTGGACTCCATTCTTTCTAGTCTTGAATCTAATAACATTACATCAGCTGCTTGCTCTTGGCGGTAAAGTTCTCCCCTGAAAAAACATATTTCTAACTCTGCAACCTCTTAAAAAACAGTGGGCCACAAGTTATCAAATGAGCCCAGGTGCTGTGGTTTTAACTGGGGATCCTTTCAACTGAATGATAATGTGCCAGGGTTTGTGGTTCCCCCAAGGAGCAAGATGTCAGGATAATGATCTGCTCAGGACTGCCCAGACGAATGGAGAGCTTGGGACATTTGTGAAAATGGAAAACAAGAGCTGGAATCTTTCTCCTTCCCTCTTGAGCCATGTTTTCATTTCAAAGGCAGTTCTATCCTTTCCTGACTGGGGGTTTAGTGTCTGGTTTGAAACAATTATTATTATTCACATGAAGCACTTTGTTTCACATTTAAGACTATGTAGCAATAGTGATTGAGAATTCATATCTCCCAGGCATGCGGTAAATGAGTGCAAACAAAATATCTCACCACTGCTGCTCAAAGATGAGGCCTTTTATTTATTTTCACAAGGGTAAGAGTGTTGTGTTATTTTTTAGAGTGTCTTTTTCTTGTGAGGTTACTGTGTGCAAAATTCAGGGCTAAGATCAGCCCTAACACTGCAGATCACTGGTGGATCAGCTGCCACAAAACACTTTTACTTGGCCAAAGTATATGTGCTACTGGCAGCATGTAAAGGATTGGTCTCTAGACTCCATTCTGAGCAAGGTCAGCCTGACAAATGAACAGATTCTCCTTGTGTGTTAAATACTAATCAGAAAGAAGGGAAATAAATATTATAGCCCATCTCAGGCATGATACGCAAAATTTGATACACTGGGCAAAACCCCGAGGTCTCAGCTCCTGAGCTGTAGTGGAAAGCTAATTGAGAAGCCTTGCAAGCTTGTCATATTTTCTTTCTGCCAGGCTGGCAGCGTGGCACACGTGGTGTAAGGCAGGGCAGCCTGAAGGCTTGGTCCAAGGAGCTGATGTTCCCTGGCACGGAGGTGTGCGGCCGGTGGGTCCCTCCCCTGCAGCAGCGCTCCACTGTGCCCCTAAACACCCTCCGCACTGAGCGCCTCCACAGGGAACAGGCAGCCCCGGAGCTCTGCTTCCTGCCCCCTTCCCCATCCACACACCAGTACTCCTGCAGACATTGTCAACAGCAGCTCTTCCTCCCTTCTGGGCTGTGGCCGCCGGGAGGAAGCAAGGCAGGAACTGTGGCTCTCTCCCAGAAAATATTTTCCTTAGGTTTCCTTCCTTTCTGTAGCGGGATCTTTTCAGTCTAATGAACTGCCACAAAAGGTGACTGTTGAAAGCTTTGGGGGAAAAAAAAAAGGAAAAAAAAGGATGGTGTGCTAGCTCAGGGGCCAAAAATAGGTATTTGGTAACAGCTGCCCAGGTTCCTCCAAGGAGCAAATATACATTTCACTGAAAAGCTTGTCTTTGTCTCCACTGTCTTTACTGACAGGCCAAAAATCTCATGGATCTTAAACATGGCTACTTGGAAACAGGAAAGGTCAGCTCAGTTAGTGCTTTTTACAAGCCATCTTGATTTCTTGATGACATCAGAAGAGGATGGTTATAGATGGAAGCTTCTTTAAACATACAGAAGATGGGACTGGAGGGGCGAGTCCTTTTCTTTCCAGCGATTGGTGATTTTGCCAGAGGAGGTATTGCTTGTCTCTCTGTCCCATGCTGTGGCTTTTTATTTTTAGTTTGGATGTTGGCTATTGGCAATCGCGATTGCAGTCTCTTGGAGCACTGCTTCGGGTGACATTCATCTGGAGAATGTTGAAACATAGGGGAAAGAATTATAAGCAGCAGCTGCAAGACATTTTTCACCCCAAAGGATACAGAAAAAAGCCAGCACAACTTTGAACCATGAGAGTTCAGCTGAGGATAGGAGCCAACCCTTTCATCAAGTTAGCACAAATCCCACAAGCAGACAGATCTGTGCAGCGTGGTGATTTCTGAGTAGGGTTAGTCTTGATCTGCTGTCTCAACAGTGGATTTGGACTGGGATCAACTCCCAGCTCCTGACAACAGGCCAGGTGTGTCTCCCCTGCCAAGCTGCCCTCTGCAGCTGGAGCAGCACCGTGGTCTCGCAAAGCCATGGTGGCTCTCCCCTGGTCTCACAGCCTGGGCTCAGCACAGACAGGAGCTGCCATGTCCTCCCAAGGAGAGGTAGTGAAGCTGCAGGTGTGCCCAAAATTTTCTTTATTCTGTTTCCATCCACGTGGTCACTGATGGTAGGGAAGAGAGCTGGCCTGAGCTGTTCAGGAGTCTCCTCACATCAGGAGTGTTCCTTTCTTGCAAATTGGTTGATAATGCTCTGCTGCTTCTGAGTCACAGGTATCCCACCGCAGCTCAAAAGGAGCAGGGCACACTCCATGTTGGGACTGAGAGGTGCCACAGAAACATCCGCTTATTTGAACTTAGCACTGGCGAGCAGCTTAGGTCAGAAAGGACCTTCTTATCCAGCTCTGTCTTTAGAGTGGGATCGTTCCTGACCAGCCTGTGTTGGGACACAAGGGCTGTTGCTGACCTGCCTGTGAGCTATGGAGGGCACAGACTGGATACTGAGTGACAGGAACAGGATGTGTTCAGGTTCACCCTTGAAAAATATGTGTTAATGTGGATACCACAGAGACTAGAAAAAGACATTGCCAAGCCCTTCCTGCCTCTTGCATTATCATTAGTTCCTCTTTACCTGGCTACCATTCAAAGAATACCCACCAAAGCTTCCCTGCTGCTGCTCAGGTTAAAGCCAAATAACGCAGGACCCAGCTACCCAGTTGACCCACAACGTCCCCCAGTTCTGCTGGGAGTGTTGAGACCTGCAGAGCAGGATCTGGGGCCACGTGCTCAGTGAAAAGGAAACCTGATGGAACCGGAGATGGCTGCAGCCCTCTGAGCGTACTTAGGGGTTTACAAGTCAAGTGGGTGTTAAAAGATGAGTGTAGCTTAAAGGCTTTTCTTTTTTTTATTTACAGTTTAAGGATGTGTATAGATAGCTAGTTAGTCCGCTATCCATCCAGCGATCCCAGGCTGTTATTTTTCACAAAGACCCAGACATCTGTATTTATACAAATACATACATACATACATCTGTCAATATTTTTTGGAACCTAGCATTTATAGGATGCAAGACACCTCCCAAAGCTAAGTTCAGCATACTAACCATCTATACATTCAGAAGCGTTCAAGGTACACATTAGAATATGCACCAAGGCTTTTGCTATTTCTGCTGTTGAAAGCTACGTTCAGTCCACATTAGTCTGATCACACTATTTTGCACTTGCCTGTGGGTGTCTGTGCTGCACACCCTTTGCTCTGAACTGCTGGAGGGTTCTTTCCCTCTCGTTGATATCAGCTGCAGGAGAACCTGATGTGCTGGGGGGAGTGGGGGAATTGTGGGCAAAGGCACTGAAGCTTTGCTGACGCTCAGGCAATCTCGTCCCTGGCTCCCCTAAAGCAATCAGGTCCCAGCTTGGGCTAAAGCACAGCCGTGCAAGCAAGCACAGGTTCAAAGTGCAAATAAATACGTGCTCGAGGGCTCCCTGTAGGGATGGAAGGTGAGCAAAAACAAAGGTAGAGACATGGTAAACATACCCAGCCTGTCTGGAAGGAAGAACAGGTTTGCATAGGATGGGGAGCTGAGAGAACATACGGTGCTTTCTGAACTCTGGCAAGTCGTCTGATGCTTCTCACAGACAAAAAGCATGTATTTAATTGAGGTGGGTGGGAGGTTTATATAGTTAATACTTGTTAAGTGTTGTGACTTGGACATAGCCTAATTTAGTAATCTCCATGGCTTTCACCAAGTTATTGGAATAAAACTGTGCTAATGTCAGTGAAGAGAAA
Organism: Pomatostomus ruficeps; assembly: GCA_013400735.1. NCBI lineage: Eukaryota > Metazoa > Chordata > Aves > Passeriformes > Timaliidae > Pomatostomus > Pomatostomus ruficeps. The sequence goes on along the minus strand of VYZT01033051.1, from coordinate 119,683 downwards.
CTACCACTCTCACATGAAATCTAGACTCTTCCTTTGAATCTTATGTCTTGTCTGCATGTGCACACTTTCCCTCTCAACCCCTGCCCCTAATGTGCATATCTCTGCTCTCCTAACAACAGACACACGGCATCAAAAGGACAGTGAACAAACTGGGACGAGTGATGCTGTTGTTGTGGGTAAACCAAAACTTCCATGAGGTGAAGATGAATATTTTCAGTTTTCCCAGATGTACAGTCATTCAAAAAAGCACAAAAGAAGAGCACTGATTTGAGATGAACAAGTTTTTCTATAGAGACAGATGGGTCTTGTTATATAATTCCCTTTCAAATGGAAGCTCCAGTGTGAGGACATTTTGGGACCCTGGGTCCTTTGACAGGGAAAGAGAGAGTTCCTGATCAGACCAGCAAGGACTCCCTGTGGCATTCAAATGTTGACTGTGGAAAAGCAAAGTGAGTGAAGTTTTGTTTTGCTTGACTGAGCTTTCCAGTGCCAGTTATTGTTTTGAAAAGTGAAGAGATACCTACTACATCTCCCGGGAAAGTGAGCAGCAGCTTGCTTTGGAGGAGACTGCTATTATGGTGAAGTTCTCAGCTTAGCTCTATTTTTGGCTTCATGTATTCACGTCTGCATGAATTTCCCCTGCAATAACAGCCTTGTGATTAAATGACTAGAATAAATGGTTTCAGAGCATCTGGGAATAGGCAGAAATGTAATTATTCATTTATTGATAGATAGTGAGGTAGGTATTGATTTATATAGGATATTAAGTGCTCCGGAGCAGAGGAAAGAAATATTATTCATATTTCAAAAGAGAAAAATATTGCCACCTTGTTTTCTGCTTTTCAGCACCTGTGGGGAGAATACTACTTTGCTAATGTTAGACCGTTTGAATGCTTTGAATTATTTAAGAATTTTCAGTATAAGCTGATGCAAGTGTAAAAGCCTGTCTGTGATAAGTTAAATTTGTTAAAAAAAACCCTACATCTTCTTCCTTACGGTCCTTTATTGTTAGTCACCTGTGGTTCTTGCCTAAAGGAAATACAGCCAAGCAGAGAGTTCAATTAAGAAATCTATCTGTCTGCCTGCCCGTGTATCTGTTTGTCTCTTTCTCTTCCACTCCATGGATGATATTACAATTGCCAGACATTACATTTCTATAATCTTTATTTCAAACTAGGCTCTCATAAGCATCGCATTTCAGGCAAAATGTGTCATTATCCCCGTTACAGTGGAGCACTATTCTTATAAAGGGAAGGACAAGAAAATCCACTTAATACGTGAGCGAGTTCTTGTGGAGCTGGAGCAATGACGACTGGGAATGGACTCATCCCCGTGGGTTTCTGATGCCTGATAACAACCCAGCTCTTGTAGTCAGCCCTGCAGTGGATAAGCCAAGAGGGGCTCTCTTCTCTACTTAGTCCTTTATTTTCACGAAACCCATAGGGATGAGATATTTTGGAAAACTCACCTCTCTGTCAATGTGCCTGAAAACAAAAGGCTTCAAGAGTTACCAGGGAAGACTCATGGATGGGCACTCGGGCAGGTTGTGTGAGCCCAAATTGTGAAGGAAAGCGCCCGAAACGTGAATTCAAAATCCTTGAACCCTGTGTGCAAGAGTAACTGCAGCACACCCTAGAGGAGAAGGAAGAGGAGGGCTGCCAGGGTGTGCACTTACGCCATCCCATCCTGGTGTGTGGGAAGGTGCACTGGGCCTCTGGCCTCCCCAAGGACATCCTGTGACCCACAGGAGAGGCAAAATCATGGATCTCCAGCCCATCCTCCCCTCATTAACCTGTGCCCTCTGCTCATTCAATGGCCTCAGTAACCCCTTCCTCATCCCCAGGTATTCTCCTCCAGAGTGCTACCAGTAATTCCCAAATGAATGGTAATTCCTTCTGGCAGGAGTTTTCCCCCTTTAGTTCCTATTTTAAGAATTTCCATATTTTTCCCAGGTCTTCCATGGAGCAGCAACGGTTCACCACAGAGCTTGCTTTGCTGGCAACCTTTTGCTATGTTTTATCTTATTTGTGGCTGCAAAACAAAATGCTTCTCATACTTGTGTCCTCTGGTGATGAGTATGTTTCAAACACATAACTGATGCTCTAGGATTTGCACAGGGACACATTTCTCTCCATGTAGCATTATAGCATTGGCAGATAGGAGCTGTCACTGGCCACTAACATGAGTGTGCCAGAGCTCTCCTCCTGCACAGCATTAATGTTCAGTAAGGCCTTCTTTTCATCTCTTCTAGCTTTCTCTTCAGACCTTCAATTAGAGTTGTTCAAAACTTTTTTCTTTTTTTTTTTTTTGGCAGAAAATGGGCTATCAAATACATGTAGGTCTCAAAAACCCAAAATGTTTGCCTCTTACAGGCAATATTCACCATTTCTCCAGGGGGAAAGAAAATGTAGGGGCCAGAGCCAAGATGAAGTGAGTGCCTCCCAGTTTGAAATAAGAATATATGCGCAGCATAAATAACAGTTTTAGGGCCCGATCAGTGCTTCTATTCCCGCCGGTGTTGTCACATCATTGCTGACATATCTGGGGACAAACACTGCTGCTCAGGTTGAAGATTGGTGTATTTTCATTCAGCCCAACCCACCCAAGCATCAGGCTCACAGCCCAAGATTTTCTGTGCTGGCCCAGTTGTAGTAACCAACTTGGACCATAAAAATGTCGGACAAAAACAACCTGCTCAAACCTCTTCCATGAACATGCTGTGTTTTGAGACCATCAGCTATGCCTCTGTGCCCTTGAACTGAAGCGGGAGAATCATGACTGTAAGTCAGGTCCCAGCCACCCTAAACTAATGAGCCGAAGTAAATGGGAAGCCTTCAGCCCTTTGCACTGTTTTAAATAAATCTGCCTAAACTCACACCCTGGGCGACTCTCTACGTGAGAAATCTCCTTCACATCCCATGTGAAATGATGAGGTAGTTTTGTCTGAGCTAAATAGTGTCCAGCTGCTGAGACCTGAGAGAAGCAAAGCCTCACATCACTTTAAGCCACCTCCCACAGGTATGTGGTTTAGATTGGGATAAAGTGGCTGCTGGAGATATTTCTCTCTGTTGAGGGAGCTTAGGTGGTTTCTTCAAATCTATTTCTTTGGCTAAAAATTGCATCACACAGCCAGGAAGCTATGCCCAGTGTTGCACAGGAATTCAGGCCCTAAATATTGAATGATCAAATACTCGAGAGAATATGGCTCTGAGCAGCTCATGAAGAAAACATGAACTCACGGATATTCATCAAAACTGTGAAATTGGCAACTACAAACCAAGGAATTCAAGGCAATCTTGCATCAATCATAGATCGGTTGTAACCAAGTTATAGGCTACAGCAGGGCAGAAATTTCCTTACTCATTCAAACTCCTAAGTACAACATTATTTTTTTTTTCCACAAGTGATTCAGAAACCGCCCTAAACACCATCAGCTTCCCTGCTGTGTTAGCATACCTTAGGAGGTATTAGCCTAGATGACTTCTAAAACTTTTCAGAGTAAGATTTCTCTACATTTTATCTCAAGACCTAATGCATACACACTGAAAATTCTGGAAAAAATAAAAAAGAAATTGCAGGGAAATACTCCTTCTAGGAATAGAGAGTGAAATAATTTTGGAATTCCATTCAAAATGCCCTTGATGTTGTTTTTCCTTCCAGAAGTACTTTTCTGTAAGCACTTCCCTGGAAGCATTTTTTTTCAAAACTCGTAGTACTATGTGATTCTTCTTCCAAATTAATTCAGGTAAATATAAAAATATTTTGAGTCACTGTGTAATATTTGATACATAGTCTCTCTGTCTATCTACCTGTAAATGTGAATAGCTTCTGCATCTACACTTCACACTCTCTGTATGTTTCTGTGCAAACTTCTCCATCTTAACCTTCCTTTTTGTTTGTAAGTCAGTGGTATTGATACTTTCCATTTTTTCTTTTCCCTTGCTTTAAAGGTATGTCAAAAGAAAAGCAATCAGCAGCTCCCTTAAGTATAGTGCAGCTCCATCTCTGATCCAAGTTTATCAATAAAAAAATGATTGGTGATTATTTCAGAAGAATGCCTGACAAAACCTTGTATGTGCTACTTTTAAATGCCATTTAAGAATACATTTCTCACATCTTGTTTCTCAAAGCTGCAAATAAAGTTCACTTCCTGCCCTTCCCAAAATGTTTTAGAATATATTTTCTTTACACAGGCTTTCCCATTTTTTTCCTCTATCTTACATTCCTATGACCTAAATACTCTCCAGAAAGACATTATGTCTGAGGTCAACTAGACAGGAAAATGAAACCCTGAGAACAGGCACAGAAGCTGCCTTTACACTCACCACTTCTTCCAGCAGCAATGGTTAAGTTTAGCAGCAATCTATTATTAAAGAGACCAGGACACTTCAGTCTGGAGAGAGATGTCTGGGGCCAAGGTGGACTACAGCGGTGTGCTGCTGTAAAGGCACAAATGGCTGGAGAAGGTATAAACAGAAGGATTATTTACTATTCTTGGCAGTGCAAATGGGATACCCAGTGAATTAATCAAGGAGTGGATTTAAAACAAATTGAAAGAAGTCACCAGCAGAGTCTTACTCTGGGAACTCATTGCCACAGGATATTTAGATGGCAAAGGTATAAACAGGTTCAAAAGTTTATTGCATAAATTTGAGGGGGTAAGATTAATTAAACATGATAAGCAGAAATACAACTATTTATGTCAGAGAGAAGATGAACGAAGAACGGATATTTACAATTTTTCAGCATTTTATTTGGTGTCCAATAGCTCAGGGTGGGTTTGGTTTTAGATGACCAGGCAGTAAATTTCTAACAAACACACGTAATTAAACCATGAAGCTGATTGCTAGGGGATGCTATGAAGGCCAAAAGCAAAATGCAATCAAAAAGTGATTGGACAGATTGAGATCAGAAAAGACTCTCGAGGGATGTCAAGTACAACAATACAAACACATCCTTCAGTTCATCTTGTCAGAAGCTGGAAGCCTATGGCAGAGGAAGGATGAATCTGAATTTGGCCTTTTCTTGCACGTTTTCTGAAGCATCTGCTCTCACTGGCTGCCAGAGACAGCTTTCTGGGTGATTTGGTCTGACCCCTCTGGATGTTTTGCAGGTTTGTATCCAAATGATCAGCAGTGAAGTGGCACTTGGATCATGCTCAAAACAAAAGTGATGCCGAAAGGCATGGAAACAGCAGGGGTAGTTTACAATCCTCCCACAGCCATGGCTTGTTTGGGGGCTCAGGGGGATGACAGCACATCCCTGAGTGTTATGAGCCTAATGGACCTGGTCACTAAACGTCACAAAAATCTAAGTTTACCTGGTTCTGTTTGCTTGTTTGCTTTTTAACGAAAAGTTTTGGCTGCAAGAATGACACAGGCGTGGGGAGTGTTGTTACAGCTGGGTGAAGCCTTTGTGAGAAAGGCAGTTTAGAGGCATCTTTCATTTAACACAGCTGTGAGAGGCATTAGGCATGTCTCACCACCCCCTCTCCAGCTCCCTGCAAAGGCAGCCCGGGTGTTTTTTTGGGATTTGGCTGCTCTGCACAGCAGTGCCTCGGCTGAATGTTGTTTCAGGGGTGTGGTGAACATGCTTGTTGCTGTAGGGAAAAAAAGCTAAAGGTGTAGAGGGAATAACAGAGCTCACAAAAGCAGGAGAAAGTTTGTACAGAGTCTGATGGTTTTGGCAGAATATTGGCATCAGTTTTGGGTCAGAGTAGTGACAAAAGGAGGTTGAGTAGAAGGGTAGGAAAAATAATTACTTTGTTGCTGTTATTTTGCTTTTTCAAGTGCTTAAAAAAGCAGGGTTCTGTACAGTCTTCCAAATAAACACAACTGCAGCAGAGATACCTGATTGCATCACCCATCTCTCCTCCTAACTGGAATAATCTAGAAGAGTTTAAATTTTCATTAACCACTCAGCCTAGAGGGATAATAAGTCATTTTACAGAAACCAGAGAGACAGGCACGATGGCCTGATTCTGTTTGCAGTGTGATGCACAGTGTTTCCACCCATCATGAAGAGGTTTGACTTCTTGTTTTTGTGGTGCCTGAGTTTCCAGTGGTGAAAGAGAGACATTTGGGATGGCACCAAGCTGCACCAAGAAATATTCCCTGAGCTGGAAACAAGCTCTGTGAAACAGCATCCATGCATTTTTCAAGAGGACCCTCACGAGGCAAATCAGCCTCAAGTCGTTTTTAAAGTGTGGCAGGCAAAGTCTTAATTCATGTTATTTTAGGATCTGTTCTGTCCCCAGATCACCCGATTTCTGTGCTCCTGAGTCTGCAGAACAGCTGTGCAGGTTCTGGCTGGTAATGGGGAATCAGAACGAGGATGAGACTGGTCACCCAGCACAGCACAGCAAATCTGCATACGTCCAAGAGCATCTCACAGATGTTATAGAAGGGGTGCTTAAAAGAGGTAACCCCCAAAAAGGAGCAGTTCAGGAGCTCTGCCATGTGAGTCATTTTATTCCTGCAAACAGAAAAGGGAAAAAATCTCTACCGGGCTTTGTTGCTGAAACAGAGTAACTGACTCTCCCTACTTCTTGGCTTTTCTTTTTTTTTTCTCCTGCTAGTACATAATGTGAAAGCATGTTAGGCCCAGAGCTCAGACGTGGGAGTCTGCGAGAGAATGGCAGCTCCAAGACGATAAGTGGAGGTGACAAGTTCCCAGTAATATTAAACATTAACACTGAATATTTTGTTGGTATTTAACTCCATGATGTTTCATGTTACTGAGCAGAATCAGAACATCCTCTCTCACCCCCACTATTTTGTTCCTCACTCCTCTGCTCTGTACATTCAGAAGGCAGGAATGTGAGATGCCAGCTCCTTCAGGGTTGAAATGGCTTTATATAAACTAACAGAGAGGGCAAGTTTATGAAATGGAGACAGGATCTAATTCTGTACTCTGCTGAGACTGACTTGAAGATGGGGAGTACTTTGTGTACGAGGTGGGCATGCTTATGTGTGTGTATATATATGTATGAAGCTGAACACAGGAGAAATCCTGCTCATTTAGAAATCGGATGGTGGCAAGCAGCTGAGGGGAAGAGCTGGAATTTTAAAGTGATCTTTTAAAATGTTTATGTATATTTTGTTGCTGCTGGAAATGTCTGTTTGTACCTCAGGGAGGTTCCTGAACTTCCCACGTTGGGGAGCAGCCGGCCCAGAGGGGCAAATTTATTTCTGCTGCATGACAGGAGGAGTTTTATCAGGGAAGCAGCTGCCCCAAAGCACCCGCTGCTCTCTATCTCTGCAATCGGAGTGAATGCAGGTCCAGATCTGCTCCTCACATCCATCTGGGTGCCCCTCGCATTCACCAGCCCACAGTGGGGGTCCTGGCATATAGCAGTGGCCAAACCTGCCCCAGCTTTCAAACCGGTTTAGGGTGCAGTTTGGAGTGACCGATTCATTTTGGGAATACCCATTACAGCGGTGGAATTGCCGCCCTGACTGGGAGCCAGCTTAGACCACTAAGAGAAGTGTTTTCCCTCAGCAGCCCTGGCACAGGGCAAGGGTGTGGTGGGAGGTCTGGGAGTGCAGTATGGGAGCACATCCTGCATCCTGTCCTGTGCCCTCTTCTGCTGGAAGCCTGCCATACTGCATGGGGCGAGGGGGAGCCGGGAGAGGCAACATTCCCCTCGTGTATCAGAAATGGAAACAAGGGTTTATTTACCAACAATTCCAAAAGACCAAGCCCTGCTACTCCTCCAGCAGAGGCGTCCTGGAGGACCAGCTCTGCTGCTGGTGGGGACTGCTGTGCTTCTGCTGAGCTCAGTTGCTGTTGCCTGAAGAGCAATGCCTGTAGCATCTGAAGAGCTGGTTGGTTCTCTCGTGTTGAAAGAGAGAGACAGATACAAATACACACACCCCAGCAGATCTCCACAAATAGACCCCCAAACAGCAAGTGGGAAATCAGGATGGCTTGGGGAGAGTGGCACTGCTTGCTCACCCAAATGGTCCTGAAGAGCCCTTCCTCATCCATTCCCTGATACTGCCAGAATCTGCCCACCCTTCTGTTCACTAATATTTTTCCTCCAGAACCTGTCATCTGCTGATCCCAAGCCTTTGTGTGAGGTGCAAGGTGCCCACACTGGTGGCCTGAGCTCAGCCTTTTGGTGTCAGGAGCGTGAGAGCCATGAACCAGAGCAAGCTCAAATTTGACGGATGAGGCTGACTTCTGCTGGACTTTGCAACACGTGTAAAAAGGAATGCACCAGGGTCTACACCAACCTTCAGGTGAGCTCTTTTCTGAATACCCACCTCAAAAGTTCAGTTCACGTCCACTTCATAGGATTCTGTGCTGAAATATGTTCCTCTAGGACCTTGCGTGCGCTGCCTTTAGGCAAGGGGCAGAACAAAAGTTCTCCAGCGTACACATCATGAAGACCCCCAGAGGTTCAGGCTGTGTAAGAGGAATGCTCCCCCTGTCCCTGAGACACATGGGGAGAGGGAGGGGTGAGGGAAGGGACAAGGAACCTGCTGGCACATTGTGCTGTGCAAGGTGTGCACATTCATTGCAAACAAAGAAGGGCAGGGCCTGAGTTTCTATTGCCTCTGTCCTGGCAGTGGTGAAGCTCTTAGGCTTGGTAGAGACATCCTGCCACCCAAGGGGAGTGTTACTGCAATCAGGATCCAGCCTGCAGCAAATCATATCCACTCCAACTTGCCTTCTGTGGTCTCGAATTCACCTTTCAATTTGCACTGTAAATCAAGATTAACCCCATTAAGGCAATGGGCACATACTAGCATAAAAGCTGTGTAAGTGGAAGGTGAATTGGATCCAGTGGTGTTATGAGGATGTTATCTGATTATTTACTATACTGTTAAGTAACAAGTGCTATCCACGGCAATACCAAACAGCAATGGGGTGCTGGTGAGATGCAGAGCAATTTACTGTTATTATTTGTACATTCTACATTTCAGGAGAACAATTTCGCTTTTTTTAAGTGACTATGTTTGTGTTCTCTCTTGAATACAAAAGATCATTGTCATTCTATTTTGTTTCTCACAGATTTCGTTTGTCTTCTAGTTCCTTTTGGGGATTGAGAGCTCTGTTCTGAGGGTGAGCAAACTTTCTGAGAACCGGCAGCACAAAACCACATATGCCCTGAGAGAGTGCTAAGAGGTGATGATGCCAGTTGAATGCCTGTGTCACACTGAGGACGACAGATACCTTTCCTGGCATATTTTTTGTTGCAGAGCAACAGTTGGATTCTGTGGTGGCCACAGCCTGATTGAAAAAATGGCAAAGATGCAAGGACAAAATAAATGGGGATATGCAGCTCAGGTTTCCTTCTTCTTCACGTTTACCTGCACCTCTCTGTCTTGCTATGCTTGCAGCAGCACATCTTGATTCACTGGTGGGCAGGGGACAGGATGTCCCAGTCAATGAGAAGCAAGAACCAGCTCATCTCCAAAGTGCTTGTGGGGGTGACCCCCACGGTGTGGCAGCAGGACAGCTGTGAAGGGGTTAACCACCATCCTCATTGCCTGCAGGGTAAAAGCACCGGCAGGGACAGAGGATCTGGCCTGGGAATGGGGTCAGAGCAAGGCAGAGCTGAGGCTCAGGGTTCTTCACACGGGACACAATCATAAATAAACGGCAGTGGTTAACCCAGCAGAGGTTTGTGTGCCCATTAGTGCATGCTAAAAGTGCTCACAGTCACCAGCAAGGGGTTGAATCACTCAAATGCTTTTAAAATGAAATGCTTTCTGAAATCATACCCTTTCTTTGCTTTTTAACCTAGCAGTTTAGGGGGAAACCTCTGAAATATCAGTACTGGCCCCCTGGAGAAGTCAACCACATTGCTGCTAGGCATTCCCTTCCCAGACACCCCTGCTGCTGCCCAGCTATGTGCTCAGCTGGGCAGAGGAACTGGTTTTGGTTAAAAATTAATCCAGATAACCACAGTGATTAGTTTCCAGTTGCATCAGTACCCTGCATGGAAGGACTGATGCCAGCTGCCCCAGTGCCTGGAGCAGAGCTGTGCTGCTCCTTGCCTCTTGTTCCCTTGATGACGGCACCTTGCAAGTGAAATTATTTCCTCTGGATGCCATGGACCTTCACATCTCCCCGAGGCTGACTGTCACAGAAAACACAGGGTCAAATTCAGGCAGTTTTCCTGTTTCTTCTCTGCCTTCCTGCATGTCTGTCTGTAGAGAGGCTCGTTGTGTCAGTGTTTGTCCTCTGAAAACAAGAGGGAAGAAGTGATGGCACAGGCCACTGTGTTGCCACTCATGCTCTGTCTCCTCAGACTCATTGCATGAAGCTAACTGGGTCATTTGCTTTTGGTAGCAAGGTTGTTTTTCTTCCCCCTCAAGTAAAACTGGCTTTTATGTAAATAATTTTTGGACCAGCTGCACTGAACTAATTATCTGGGTCATTCAAATTTCTGCTTCTGGAAGTAATTATGGCCTTTGGGAGTATACTGTATAATACCGATTTATGATTGGAGACTGAGAGTCTTCCTTATCTGCATGAATACTATAAAGCAAAGTTAGCAAATCTTCCTTACATCCTCAGGGCCGCAGAGCGCTCCTCTTCCGTGCACAGAACTCCCATTCGGTCTAATAAGCATCTCCCTTCTCCCCTCCCTCCACACGCACGTACCGAGGGCTCTCAGGCTGGGGATAATCAGCAGGCTCTGGTCTGCCATTTGGGACAGCGCTCCAGCATCCTTTTCTCCTTTTTTCTGCCTGAAGCTTTATACCCCATTACCTCTTAACTGGGGCATCAGTGAAAAACAAGGAGGAAACTTTCCAGAGAGGGCAGGGATACATGAAGGGATGAGTAATTGGGAAGACCGGGTTCGCTCACATCCGCTGAGGGAGGAATGAGTTTACACAAAGACACAGGTGTCCTAGATTTTGTTTGCTCTGAGGCTGCAAGGCTGTAAGCTGCCTTACCTGTGCAGGAGGGCTGTCCTGCAGTGCTGGCAGAAAGGGGACTTCAGCAGGACGAGGAGAATGAGAGGAGGTAGCAGTTCAGGCCACAGCTCATCTTGAAGGGGCTCAGAGGCACTTTCTGCCCCAAAGGGGAGAGAGCAGCCTGGAGCAGTGCTGCATAACAAGGAGCACAGTGCTGCTGTACAGCCACCACTGATTTCTGTATCCCACAGCCAACTCCCACGCTGAGGAAAGCTCATTTACCTCTGATCCTCAGGCTCTCACTAAGAACACGGACCAAAGGACCAGAATCTCAGAGCTAAAATAAAGCTGTCTAACACCAGGCCGGAAGAGGATATTAGCCTAAAGATACAGTCAAAATAAATTCAATGACTGGGAAGAAAGTGAATAACTGTCATCAGCTTTATTTTTTAAAAAGTGTAATTATAAGATTCATACAAAATATAACAACAGTAGAAATATAGCATATTTGTATATCACTAGACATGAAGACAAAAGTGAGCAGAGACTCAGAGTACTTCAAGGTTTTTGAGCTCATCTTCAATTTATACCTGCATTTCTCATCAGCTTCTACCTTGACACAGACACTCTAACCATCCTTTATTCTTTTTCTTTTTTCAGCAAGTTTATCCCTTGCTAACTATATCCAATGGAATCCATCTATAAGGTAGTAAAAAGTACAAAACTTCTGCTATCTCAGGGCTCAACTTTTTTTGTGTTGAAGCCTGCTATAGCCAATGTCCAGCTTCATTTCCTCAGTGGAAGCATCTGCCCACTCTCCTGTCCTTCTCCTGAGCCCAGAGCCGCAGGGTGGGATATTTCTACAGTAAATACTATTAATTATAACAGGAATAAATAATGCCTCACAATTCAGAAAAATCACTGTGATTAGCTATCCCATTTACATGTCACAAATATTAAAACTGAAACTAAATTAAAACCTGGTGTAAGACAATGGATGACATTTTTAAACTAAGATTCTCTTTTTCTAGCAGGCCACGATTAGACCGGATGAAAAATTTAGATTTCTCAGTTAGAAACTTACAGCTTATACCTACTGACTGAGATTTCCCAAACTGTTTGGTCTTGCAAAAGTAACTACATTGAAAAAATCCAACATCTGGTTGGATCAGTTGGGAAGCAACTTTTGTATTTTCTCATTCAAAACTATTTTTCATTTAGAATAGTTTAATGTGCAGCTAGGCAAGTTTTAAAACATGTGATAATGTTTTAAACAAAAGTGAAACCACTAGGTCAATCAATTAAGAAAAAAACTCATCTGATCCAAACTGAATATAGGTGATTTTTTGACTCACCAGAAAGTGTTGAATTTTTTTTTTCCCCCTTTCCAGCATGACTGAAACCAACTCCTCTCCTGCTTTCTCCTGATTTTTTGGGGTTGGCAGTAAGCCAAAACCTCATTTGCCTTGGTGTCGAAGGCATCATTAGTCATCAGCATGGTTAGATGGGGAATAGCTGGAAAGTTAGGTGCTCCAGAGATCAGTATTAGACCCGATCTTATTTAACATTCTCACTAATGATCTGAGATCATATGCCTATTCTATATTATTTGTATTCATTGACGGCACTCCAATTCAGAGGGGTTGTGAACCCCAGTGGGGAGAATTGGAGATTGAATAAATGGACAGGAGATTAATATCCTTTCAAATTGATCCAATTAAGGATGTTCATTTCAAAAAATGCTAGTTAATAGAGCTGAAGAAAATAGCCCCAAATGCAGATGTTAGCTAAAAAAAACCCACTCAGCGATGGTGCTCAAACAAATGTTGGATACTGAGTGGCCGCAGACTGGAAAGGAGCCTGGAGTGCAGTGTAAAGGCAAAATGCCTCTTGCCTATTTGGGCTGAAAAATTACTACAAATTATTTCAAAAAGCAGATAGATTCATGGGAAAAAGGTCCATCAAAGGCTTTCACACTCACAGTTCCTGACATGAGCACCAGCTCAGGTAGTGTCTACAGACTGCCAGATGCCATCAGGGAAGGCTCTTATTTTTTTATTTACACTTTCTATGTGCTTCTTCAATTCATCTGGTGCTGGCCGTTGTTAGGAACACTTTCATAAGACCCTTCTGGCTTAGTCCAATAGGACTGCTTTTATTTCCCTGTGAAGATCCCTGTTTCCTGCAAGCTGAGGGTTCCTCTTCAACAGGGGATCAGTAAAATGATGCTCAAATGGGCAGCCCAATACAAGAGAGAAGCAGGACCAGAGATGGTGGCATCACATGGACGAAGTAGCCTGTGGCCAGTAGCAGGACAAACTGCAGAAGAAAATTTTTAATACTGGGAGCAGCCAGCGCTGGAGGAAAAAACCCTGTCATTGCATGTTCAGACCATTTCTGTAATCCCGTACAAGTGGAAGTGATATTTTGTTGGTTGCTGTACAGGAAAAGCAACTTCTACTTTAGCAAGTAACCAGCAAATGGGTTTAGTAGGTCTTCTCCATATTTAACCTCTCCAGTAGTTGTCTTCTACCTTTGATCTTGCTAGAAATCAATGAGCTCGCCTAATCAATGAAGAACAGTGCATATAGATTGAAGGCAGCCCTATGTGATTCTTTGAAGCTCCTGAATGTCAACTGAAACATCGTAAAAACTTTTCCGAGAGTATTTATTGGCTCCTCATTAATAATGAGACTGGTACAGAGAGTCAAAGACACAGATCATAATGTCTGCAAACAGAGGTGTTTGGAGCACTTATGCAAGTCCTGTGGTAGGGCATGAGTCAATATTTCTTATGGATACGTAATTGATAGCTGAGAACAAGGATCAGTTTTCCAGTGAGCATGGGAGGAGTGCTCGCTCCCCTTTTCCTAGTTTTCATGCCTCCAGGATTGCTTCAGCTTTCAACAATAATCTGATGAGGGCTTTTTCCTCACTTTTTATTTTTTAATTCTTAGTTACTTCCAAATATCATCCTCTTTCCTTCTCTGGTATTTAAACCAAACCAAAACCTCTTCATCTCAAATTAATTGCCTTGATTTTTCCCCCAAGCTGTGTATGGGGTACAAGGAAGGGCCAGAGAGGACACATTACTTACAGCAGTTTAATGTGAACAGAGAGGGCTCTTACAGGCTACAACATGCACCTCTGCAGAGATTGGGCAGCGAGAACCTGATTTATACATCACTGGTTTTCACACCAGCCTGTCCTCCTGCATTCGGCCCTTTCCTTACAACTAAGAGTTGGCCATGCCCCAGAAAATGTAAGCAGCCCTATTTGAATAGCAAACTTGTGCTTCAGCCAAATTCAGCAGAAGGAAGAGTGCATGAGGGTCTGAACCGGCATGCACTGCTGAGACTATTTGGACAGCAGTGCGGGTGACCCTGCAGCTTGTGCCTGCCCTTCTGCCACTGTCACTGCCCTGACACAGTTGACACTGGTCCCACTGCTGCTCTCACTGTCTCAGCTCCACAAACTCACCCTCCTCAGGAGCTGCACTTACACGCTAGGGCTGCACCTGGGTGGCTGCAATGCAGGCACAGGGGCTGATGTGCCGGTGCTTTTGTGGGGTTGGTACCTCCTTGCAGAGGGCTGGGGACAGCCGAGGGCTGAGACAATCCCCACCCCTGCATCAGGATCTGCTAAAGCCTGCGCACCAGAGTCCTGCAGTGCTTTTCTTCAGAGAAATCCTTCTGTCTTTTTCCACTGCAGACTCTGCACTGCACTGCATGTGCAGAGGCTCCACTCCTAACAGTGGGAAGTGTGACAAAATTCTGCAAGGATAGAAAGGAGAGTTTTGCCTCCCCATGTACTGCAACTACCACTCTGGCTTCAGTTCTTCTGCAACAAACACTGGGGACAGTTTCCAAATTGCAGGAGATCCCCAGATTGCTTAGAATTAGCAGCAGGTCTTTATCATCACTAATCTTTCACAAATCTTAATCCTAAAATAAATGGTGTGACAGTTCTGGATGTCAGGAATCAGGAGCTGTATCAGTTTTGTTCACAGACATTGTGTATGTGCATTTGGGAATGCAGTTGGCAAACCCCCTCTATTATTTGTTCTGGCTGCACATTGTTTATACTTTTCTTCCTGTTTTTGAAAACAGAAATTATTGTCTCAGTGGCTGGATAAAATATTTCTCTTACAAAAGAAAGCACTGGTTGAAGAAAAGCACTTTAGTAATTTTATTTTATTTTTTTCTTACAGCAAAGGAGAATAAGGGAGATTTCTGGGACCTTTCACATTAATATTTTATGAACTACCTGAGAAGAGGTTTCAACAACAAATGTCTGAAAATGAGAGCTAATGTGGTGTGATGCACTAAATGCACCCTGGGAGTGAGTTAGTTCATACTGTCTCTTCCACCCAACCATTACAAACCAGGTAGGGCCAGCTCCTAATAGCCAGAGTCTGCAGCCAGGACGAGGCATTATTGAAACCACCCACAAAACAAAACAATTGTCTTGGTCATTGGCCCTCCAGGACTGGAGTAAATTTGGTGACAACTAAATCCTTATGGAGTGAGCTGCAGTTACTCATGGGAGTGAGCACACGAGGGCTGGCGAGACTGCCAGCATGAGTGAGGGCTGACCACAGGAGCAGATTCAGGAGGAATGTGCCCTTCACGGACCCGCACTGCTGCACAGGTACCCCTTTTCTTCAGAATGCTTGGCAGAGCTATTGGGGCAAACTGAAAGCCAGGGCAAGGAGGTGGTGTGAGTTACCAAAGAAGTTCTCTGGATCCCTTGTTAAAGCAGAAATGTAGCAGAATTAAAAGACAACAAGACTATACAGAGTGAAAATACAGAGGACTATCTTGATCAACCTGTACTTGTTTTTATTGTAAGACTCCGTTGCATCCTGTGAAGGCAGACAGGGGCAGATGGAAATTCTCCAGCTCCTGAAGCTGCCAAGGAAGGAGCTGAGGGAAGTCTCCTATCAGGTTTATTTTCTTATTTTCTGAAATATTTCAGTCTTCTACTATGACCTTAGCTTATGCATCTACACCGGTTACATTCCCTATGCCCAAACTTCTCCTAAGGACACAGCTTATCCTCATCATTGCTGTCCATTGCAGTGACACTGGCAGCAGGCAATGTGGCTGCTATTGTCACCCATCACAGAATTGTCACATATCACCTATCATGCCATACCAACCACTTTCTCAGGGAAGCTGAAGTGCCCAGAATACTGTGTTCTCACTGAAATCTTCACACAGCATCTGACATCAGAATGGCAGCTGAATGCCCCCAATATTGACAACATTTTGTTGCTGCTGTTGTTAATTAAGAGCCTGAAGCATTTAAAGGCAATCTGAGGGCAGACAGTGTAGGTTTGCACGAAATCACAAGTGTAAATCATCAGTGTAATAAGCCAAGAATCACGCATTTGTAGAGCAAAGTGTTACTGCACATAATCCTCGTCTGGTTTCCCGATGTCAGAGGGAAGGGCACGGACATTCCCATCTTTAGCTTGTGCCTAGATGGTGAGAGGCATGGCAGCTCACCCACAACAGCCATTAACAGAGGCTCCTTCACCCCTTGTGCCTGGGGATCTGCTCTGGCCACAGGATCAGCCATGCTCAGTCTGCATCCTCAGCACATGTGGACTCTGGCTACTTCAGTGAAGCCAAAGGCTGAGACAGTTTTGCATGAGATGAAAATCCACCTCCCTCCATCTTCTAATTTCTTACAATGATTTTGGGTAACAACAAAGGGGAATTCCCATAGTCAGAGGGGAAATGCTTCGTTCTCTATCTCTTCCACTGCCAGTGGGCACTAGCAGCTCTGTGGACAGACAAAAAGGCAGTAATTTAAACAAAAGTACCTGTGATAATGGTGTGCTTTTCCAGCTTGCAGACTGTGTTCTCCAGTGCTGACAGAACTGTGTGTTGTACATAGACAGAACCAAGAACCACCTGCAGTGAATTTTGTCAGTAATTTCCTGGTGCTCCCCGCAGAGGAGCAGCTCAGGGGAGGTGGCCCAGCTTGCAGTGGGACTGTACAGCAGAAGACTTCTCCCACCCTTTTCACCAGGTGCTCCAGCTGCACAGAAATGCTGGTTGAGGAGCAGTCCCTAAAAAGACAGATGCATCTCTATAGACCAAGAGAGAGGAAAAATTTGACGTCTCTCCCATCTTGAGTGGCCGGAGGTGGAAGGCAGCAGTCGCTGTAGTTATCAGGTGAATTATGATTTCAAAGGAAGTTCATGGGAAGGTCACAGAGCAAAATCAGACATTATTTCCACCACGGAGAGAGATGAAGAGGAGCCAGCATTTCTTTCCTCAGCTTTTTCCTTTTACACAAATGCAGGAACTATTTGGTCTTTTTTTTTTCTCCTGGTTGTTGTTACAGTAAATCCCTGGGACCAAAACTTTGGAAAAAACCCACTCTGCCTCTCAGGAAATTTCCATGGCAATCATTCCTTCAGTTATCCCATGCTGTTGGCTGTGGTTTGAGGTGACATCCGCCCTGGTGGCAGTGGTGTGGTCCTCCCCTTCTCCATCTCAGTTCTGATTGCAAAGCCACATCAAGCAAACCCGAAGACCAGCAGCTTCCGTGAAAATACTCCCACTGACTTCAAAGGACTTTGGATCCAGTCTCACACAGTGGTCAAACACTAGACATGCCAGAGCAACCAAAGCAGCTCTTGCACACAGCTGCAGCTGCAGGCACACATAAAACACAGTAGAGACACTTGCCTAATGCATTTCAGCACAGATTGCACCCCAAAATACTTATCCTCACTGGTGCAGATGTTGTACATTCAGATACACACATGCATAGAAGTATACACACATGTATGTATGCCTTGGTGCCTTTAAAATAGTCTATGGTGTAAATAATGAGATTCGTATTACCAAACTAGGGGTCTAAGGCAGCTATTGTACCTTGTGAAGGACTTTCATAATAAAGTTTTCATAGTGGCACTGCTCAGAGGAGCTGGTAGAATGACAACCTGATGCAGAGACCGTCAGGAGCACCACAGCGAGTTGGTGACTCAAAATCAGACCCTGCCCCTGTGCCAGCAGCACAGGAGACCATGGAGTCACACCACTACATGCCAGCTGCTGGTGGAGACTCTGCTGTCCAGCAAAGGGGCTGCTAGGGGGCCCTTACCTCTGGATCTGGCTATAACTCAGCTTAGAGGATATATTCCATTCAGGAAAGCTACTTCCTGTGTGACAGTGAGGGGCATCACCTCCTAAAAACGCTGCAAGCCCCTCTGAAAAAAGCAAAAAGTGCACATTCATCAGCTACACACTCATCAGCTACACACACATCTGTGATTTGGAAAGGTTTAAAAGATAAGAATTGTAGTGAACTGGGGTATATGTTTATTCTGACTCTATCATGGAAGCAGTGGTAGTAGCTCCACAGTAGGTTTTATACTGAGAAATTTGGCTTAGCATTCTGAAGCACCAAAATGAAATAGATTGTCTTTTGGAATCTATCTATTTTCACAACAGAAAGTTCTCTTTGAGTTTTCAGGGAACTATCAGAGGGTACTTTGGTCACTGGGAAGTAGAAAAAGAAACGAATGTTAAACACCAGCCACTCTTTCTCACACTGACACAAAACCGTGGTGTATTCAAAGCACTTGCCTGGGATATAGCCATGCTCCGGAAACTTTATGCAGAGTTGTTCTGCTTGGGGAAAATATAAGGCTGGGGTTTAGGTTTGCATTACAGTGCAATCGTAGGGAATGAGATAAGAGCATTGCACCATTGTACATTCTGGAATTTATGAAGAGAGGGAAAAAGAAGACGGTAAACATGATGTGCAAAGACTAGGGTGAGTTAAATGTTTTAATGAATATTTTTTCACTGTGGTGTGCTGTTTCTAGTGTGCAAACACTACCAGATATTACCAAAAATGTTGCAAAGCAGTTTCTCTTCCCCTGTTTTGCTGTCAAAGGTAACAGTTTCATCCATTTCTTTCACACCATTTTGAAGCTGAAATCTTTCATCCTGTATCTACCAAGTCCTGCTGGTTTTGCTTGGTTTAAAGTACTGGTAAAATGACTTCAGTTTTCAAATTTGATATAGGATGACTGAACAGAGCATTATTCTTGATGGCAGGTAACAGCTCCTCCTAAGAGTGACTTGTGTCTCAGGAAATAGGGGATGCTGGCAAATATCTCCACTAATGTGTTTGAATTTCAGTACAGCAAATTGGTTCTCTTCAAACACACCAGCAGATAGGGGCTCTCAAAGAATTAGCTTGGGGAAGAGGGACTTTTAGTATGATTTTTGACCCAGATTATTTTCCTAGTCTGTTTTCCTAGGAGGGATGGCAAATATCAACCCAGCCATGAAGTGCAGACCAGAAGTCAGGAGACAACTCTGTTCCCAGCTGCTGCAACTTGCTGTGTGAACCTGGAAAAGCCAATTAACCTCCTTAATAACTTTTTGTCTGTTAAAATGCAGATGCTTTTAAAAACGAGTGACTGAGCCAAACTCCAGCCACATTCATGGAAAGACAAGTGTTGTCTTTAAGATCAGGTTTATAAGTCTTACAGGTGTGGCGGGACGTGATTCAGCAGTGATCTCTGAGGTTCTCAAATGGAGGATGATCTGAGCGGGTAAAGAATTTCAGTGACAACTTCTAATGAATGCACACCTATTAATTCTACCCCCTCCCCTCCCTTTTCCATGTCAAAGTAGCAATAAGAATGAGATTTAAAGTATTTATTGAGTGGTTGAGAAAGCCAACCTTTGACTCCGTGCCTTAGAGCAGTGCCTGGGGCAGGCAGTAATTGTGCAGAAAGGCACTGATAGCATGTCTTCTTGTTGCTTAAGAAAAGTGCTTTTCCAATTTGCTTTGTTCACTGCGTTGCTGTACCAGACTCAAGATTCACAGCTATAAATACAGCGAGCTATATATAAATACACATACATACACAGAGACTGTGACTCAGACACATTACCAGCACACCGCAGCCCAAGACAGTACAATTGAAAAAATAAGGAAAAAATGAGAGCTTGTAATTTTTAATAAATAGAACCTGATCCCAAAATCACTTTTACAGGGCTTGTTCATGTGAGTATTCAAACCTACTGAGAATAGAGTGGCTCATAAGCATAGAAATTTGCACCAGACCTGTAAATTGAATTGTATATTCAGCAGGGTTTGGAGTTGCATATCCTATTGATTTTTGAAGATAAGAATAGGGACTGAGATTGTAGAAATTGTATGCAGATTTTCAGACCTGAAAAGTTTCGTTATTTATTGATTGACGGGAATTTCCCAGTGTGCGGTGATTGCATTTGTACTGTAGACCTACTCAATCTGTCTGCAGTCCTTCAGCTGAGATTGAGAAATTTGGCAGGGTTTTTTGCACCTTGAAGAATTACAGAGAATTTGGAAATCCTCACTGAATTGACCAAAGAAAAATAGATCTGTGTCTCGTCCATCATGCCATGGGGTGGGCTGGTGGATGTACTTTAAGTTCTTTTGAATCTACGCATTCAATTTTTTCGTATTCAATTCTTCCTTTTCCTGACTTGTTTTAGGTTAATTTCCATAGTTAGGGACTTGGTGTACACATTTGTGATTATACATCTATATACACCTTCATCTCCCAGTACATAACTCAAACCCACAGTATATAATTAAATGTTTCTTACCCCTGTGACTGACAATAAATGTGAGAATAGCAACAGGAGACGGACATTGAGAGCTATAAATATATTCAAAATAAAACAATTTAACAATATGAATACATTTCTGAAACTGTACTTTAAGTTAAAGTGTCCCACAAAACACAGTGAACCACATCCACAATTTGACATAGTATCTGAAATGCAAGTAATTTTTACAATTTTTCATTACGATATTCCAAACATTACTGTAATCTTCATTTCAGAATAAGCAAATGGAGTTGCTGGTTTTGCCCCTCAAAAGGCTATTTAGGAGAAACGAACAACAGGGGTAAAGGCAATCAATAACACTTATCTGCTGCCCCGTTTGAGAGCCCTCAGATATGTGTTGTCAACTGAAGTTACAAATAGATGTTTCTGAGGGAAAAATATCTGGCTTTCAAGTGCAGCAAAGAGGCCCAGATTCTGTTCTCAGTGAATAAGGAATGGCTTCATTGACTATACATACCATCAAGATATTAAGGTCAATATTTTCCCCCCATTTTTCTTAGTGCGGTGTATTGCAAAATTTGGCTTCACTTCTCTGTATTCCAGGTTATGTCTGAATTCTTCAGCAACAACAACAAAAGTATATCTTTGTTGTTGGTACAAATCTATGTGCCAATTTACAAATCTACTTGCAGCACTGAAAGAGCAAGAGAATTAGGTGGCAATTACCAGCTCTCCTTTCTGAGGTAAGGTAGACACAAAACATACAGTGTAGCCAAGAACCACTCAGCAAAGAATCATTTTGCCAAAGAGCAAATAAAATAGGAAAATCCATGAAATTTGGTGACCACTGTCTTGGAGAATACATTGGCTGTCAAAACGGAATATATGGGGGGTCTTTTCAGTATGTTTGGTAGCCTCATGAAGGCTTCTGACCAGCCTTTCAAGCAGCGTGGCCGCTGAACCATAGTGTGCCTATGTTGAATATATAGGCTGCAGAGCATGGTGATGATCACAGCATTGCCATACCCTCTCTGACTGATCATGTTATTGCACTGCCTCACAAGCCATACGTGCAGAGCCTGTGAGGTCCAAATTGTAGCATTCATGCAGTGCTACCTGCCTGGAATGACTCCCTTTTTCTGAAGACCTCAGAGAGCTTCAGGCTGAGTCCAGCCAAGCCCTCGTTTCCCAATCCTTTGCTCCCCATGAGAAGAACAACCTAAAAATTTGGCACTGCCTATTTCTAATTTATGCGCAAATTTATGAGCCATAGGCTAAGGATGCTCTCATGGGTGGAAGTCATCATTCAATGGTGTCTTATCAATGAGAACAAAAATCAGATCTTCATTGGTTTTAAACTGAGACTCTAGAACCAGATACAGCACTGAGGAATTGAGTAATATATCAATAGTATAAGTCTGGGTTATCCTGAAATAAGTGATACTCTCTGGCTTGACAGATATATTAGAGGAGGTGAATCTTTTCCTATTTCTTCCCACTTTTCTCTGTCTTGACAAATGCATGGCGAGAGAGAATCCATGTTGCTTAGCAACTCCTTAGGATGCAGAAAGAAATCAGTCAATACAATTCTGAATTAAAGCTGCAATGACCCACAGAAAATTTTTCTAGAGAAAAACAAGAATAGCTCTATATTCTCCATCTTTTTTCGGAACTCACATCAACTCATAAGTCAAACATTTAAAATCAAGAATGATGGCAAAAGGTATGTCTTTCTGAGGTGGGAGAAGGGGACATATTTATTGCTGAGGTCTGAAGAGAAGGAACTAATTTTGAATTCTAGCAATGCTGGTTACTTTAGTTAAGGTTGAGAGCGGATTTTTCCATTTTGACACGGGAATCATTCGTGAGCCAGTCATGATTTCAGTGATGAGAGACTCTGGATTAATTGCTCCGCTTGTTTGGATTGTCATTGATTACGTTGGTATTACATCCAGAGCAGCTGAATCAACTGATGTGGCACCAAACAAAGACAGACATGGTTGTTATTGCACATAAGGATATGCATCAAGCTGTCAGCAGAGCACTTGCATCAAACCTTCAACAGCTGAGCTCAGGTATGGTTCTCTTAGCCCACGAGTGAGCATACAAGCCACAGAGTCCCGTTCCTGGTACTGCATGGTTGGCTGAGCATTTTCAGAATGTGTTTATGCACCAAACACAACCAGCAATCCTGCAAAAATCAGCAATACGATCAGGGCTTGTGAGCATTCCCATCAACGCTAACAGGTTTCTATGTATTCAAAACCAGTAATAAACATGACTTCCTAGAAGTCCAAGAGAGATAAATTTAGCTCCTTTACTCACAAAAGTATTTATATACCCATTTATTTGTTTTTATTATTTGACCTGAACCCATCTGAATTTTCAGTAATGCAGTATTTGGTTGAACTGGTCAAATAACAGAGGAAAGTAAGTTCATGAGGAAACAGTTGCTGTTTTCATACAACAAATTGCAAAGCACAGGCTGACTTAGCAGCCACTCTTTGGAAATTGCAACATGCAGGAAAAAATAAGAGAAACCAGTCTCATCATCACTTTTCAGACCAGCTATTGCTTTCTGTTCACCAAAAGAAACAGACAGGAGAGAGCTTTCTCTCTCCTTTTTCCCTTTGGGACAGTATTAAGATTATTAAGATCACTGCTACTACAGTAATACTTGTGTCCCTAGTTCCATTACAAGATATTAATATCTTCTCTAGTTTCCTGTGCATTTCCTCATTGGCTTCAAGGAGTGCTGAGGTTACTTTGGCTCGATCAGCAGAGGTCCAGCCCCTGAACAGGATTCCAGTGCCACAGCTGGGTCACAGGAGCGGACCCTGCGCACTTTGCAAGGTCCTTCTGAAATCTGTAAAAGAATCTCCAGAGTTAGAGGTTCATGTGGACCAGATTCTGCCTGCCTAGCAAAAGCTCCCCCAGACGCCTTGCCCTGCCTTGCCTTTGGTGCTGTGGAGGCCCACAGAAGTTGGTTTTAGTGGCAGGGTAGATTGTGGTGGTGGTCACAGTTTGGAGCACCCTGTATGGGCAATTGTCTTGAACGTCCCATGGCCATATTACATTCACCCTCTTTATTCACACTGTTCTTTCCTGTGACACTTTTGCTTGTGTTAGCTGTGAAGATCACATATTGCTATACGTGACCATCAGGCACAGGCCATACATGGTGCTAAACTGATTTATACTGTATTATAGTATATCTGTCATGTTTATATCACATGTAGAATTATGATATATAGAGATGTTACTTCTGCTCTATGTGCAAGCTATTCAGCTATGGTTATTCAGCCACAGATAATACAGAAATATGTTATGATATTAATAGAAATATTGTGTGATCTAAATTAAGAGAAATATTTTCTCCTTGGTATCTATCAATATTAAAACAGTTCTAAAAGAGAAGTGAGATATTTCAGTCTGTTTCCATATTTACACACCTTCCCAGGCCTGTAAATACAAGGAGGTGCCTTTCCTATTGGTTCTTGAGACAGATACACAAGAGACACAGTCCCTTG
Organism: Pomatostomus ruficeps; assembly: GCA_013400735.1. Taxonomy (NCBI): domain Eukaryota; kingdom Metazoa; phylum Chordata; class Aves; order Passeriformes; family Timaliidae; genus Pomatostomus; species Pomatostomus ruficeps. Next base: position 95,683 of record VYZT01033051.1, on the reverse strand, counting down.
CAATATCATAAAGGTTAAAAATTTGAGCTTTTGCAGCAATTATTTCTGGGTTTGACAAAACTAGTGATTCCTTCAGTTCTGCTCTCTTGCCTCCATGTTGTATAAATAAAACTTTCCCCTTCTTAATGAAGCAAACTTATTAGGATTGCAAACAAACAGAATATGGTGTTAGTCAGATAACTTTAAGACTTTTCTGCCATTTAGCCCTTTGAAGCAATTTGCCGTTCACAGTGACTGTGGTGTGTAAACTTCTTCCCTATAAGAGCTCAGCATAAAGCACTCCGTGGCAGCCAGGCTGCTGCCCTCTAGGTGACTCCCACTCTGCATGCCAGGCAGCGAGAGCACTGCCAGTCAGAACTCTGTGCTCTTTGGGAGCAGTAATGGTAACCCGAATGATAAAGGGCTTGGGGTACACACTGCAGTGTGCCAGCAGTGCTGTGTCTGACATGTTTGGGGTGATCTGGGGGAGGACAGATGCCTTTGGTGAGTCACTTCTTGGTGTTGAGGGGCTTGGAGATGCTTCTCACTGGTGTACATGGAAACTGGCAGGGGAGTTGCCTCTAATACACTGAAAATGTGTGGTATAATCATACCCTGGAAAGCATAAGAGCCACCCTGTAATCCAGCCTTCTCTTTACATGGAGAAAACAGATCCAAGTTCTCCAGGGATGTTGACTCACCTGCTTCCCTGGACAGCCTGTTCCAGCGTTTGACAACCCAGGAAGCTGCAGTCTCATTCCCATGGGATCCACATGCTAACCTACAGACACATGTGCACACACACTGCTCCACAGCAGGGCCAGGGTGTTCCCGCAGCTTTCTTTTCCTAGCCAAAGAGGGGTTCTGCAAGCCTTCTCAGGACAGGCTGGTGTGGGTCTCCTGCTCACTCCAGGATGCATGCGGAGGTATTTCGCTTCTACTTCACATCACCTTCAAGGCTGCATGGACTTAAGCTGAGGGAGACACTGGCACCTGGGGGGACATCATGCTAGAATCCCTGTCTGTGCTTCCTCAATTTTCCCTTCACAGTTAGGGCAGGAGGCATAAGGAAAGAGAGATCAGAGGCTGGAAATCAGCCAGTGAGCTAGGATGGTTTTCCTTTCTTGGTGCTGAAATGAATGATGCTTAGTCTTCTAGTTAATTTGAAGGTGCCACATCTGGAAGTGCTTTACACAGCCTCGGCCTCTGTGGCGATTTTTCTGAGTAAGCACCTCAAGATTTAGCCAATAGAGGATGTGCCTTGCATAGCTCATTAAGAACCTAATTACTCCCCTCTGGGTCAAATTCAAGTGGTTATTAAAATCAATGTATTTATTTGCAGCGAAAAGTGCTAAAGAGGTTGCAAGATGTATAGGAAATATGTCCTGGGAAAATAGCATTGTGGTAACAGTACAGGAAAGAGCCTGAGCTGGTTTAGATGCATCCTAATCCCCTGCTGCTATTAGATGTTGGGATTTCTGTACCAGGGAAGAGGGAACGCGAAGGGTGTCAGCTAGAGGAATGATGAAAATATCTCACAGTCAAGTGACAAGAAGCCCGTAGCACATCAAATAGCAGAGAAGGACTATGCAGATAACAGCTGGCTGACAGGGGAACCATTTTCTCTGATTGGAGGCTGTCTCCAAGGAACATGGACTGACTCTTTGCTTACTGACCTTGAAAATGGAAATAATTTCAGAGGCAGCTTTCTCCCATTTGCAGAAGTTTAAGCATATTTGTTTCTATCAAATTAATTTGAATGCGTGCTGCCGTGACATCACAGGGAACGGATCATTCCTCATTTATCAGTGTGTCTGTTTTGGTATAAACGACAGAGCTGCTTAAAAAAATTATTTTTAATGTGTGACTTTCCCTTGTGTAAAATATGTTGAAAGGGGCTTAGGATGGAGCTGAAATTGTGAGAAACCAGGGGAGGGAGCATCCTCTGGGCAAATGTCATCTCATACCCAATGGCTGAGGATGTGCTGGGAGCCGGGGGGAAGGATGCATGCCACAAGAAAAAGATTCAATTGCAGGAGAATACGAGGACATCTTTGCTTGGCACTCTGCCTGCTCATGTAAACAGACATGTTTCAAACACAAGTAACTATCTCCCTTCACGGCCATCTTCAGCCTCCCTTCCCCCTTACTGACAAATCTTATGGAAGCAAACTCTTCCCAGAACAAATCACTAGTTTCCTGAGCAGTGAACTTTTCTGTTGCAGAGTCAACAAAGTCCTGCAGGAATTCTTGGAAAATCTCCAGAGATGTGCAGAAAGAAGCCAGTAATTTGTTTTCTATCATGGGATGCTTTCAGACACCCAGAGAGGCTACTGGGAGCCGAAGATGCTCTGCATGTCAGCAAGTCAGAGCTCCGCTGCAGATTTTCTCAACATCATAGAGCTGGGTCATTTTAATTTACTGGCTTTTTCTTTATACTCTCATTTTAGCGCTAGCTATGGCTGCAAGAGGAAGGCAAGGTGATTGAAACATCCCGTTCGGTTTATTAAACTGAACTGCTCTCCTCCACTGAAGGGGGGGTCACCTTGCAGGTACTGTAGGGTAGGAATGGGCACATACTGCTGACTAGCTGCTGGCTCGGCAGGTTTACACTCTAATTTCCCCCATGGTAATTTTCCTGGTTGCTATATCGAGCAGGATTTGCAGATCCACCAGCAAGGTCCTGATGCTGGACCAGCTGCAATGCAGAGGCTGAAACAGCTTCATCCAGCTTTGTTCTGAAGTCTTAGGGAAGCTGAGCATGGGGCACAAAGTCAATGCGGAGGACTCGCTCCATCTCTTGATTAATGTCTCCACTGCAGCTGCTGGTCATGGAAAACCTCTAAACCTGGCTTCTTTTACCATCAGGAAAATGGATTTAGTGGCATAGGTAAACTGGATTCTAATTCCACATGGCCAGTTTCTTTTGCAAGGAGAAATGAAGCCTACCATGTCTGTTGACTTGCTTCTCTTCTGCTCCTATCTCCCAAGCTACATTTAGCTAATATTTCCAGGTCTAGCTCCCTTTTTTTCACATGGCGTTAACTGCTCCATTTTTGCTGCACAGCATGGAAACCAGCATGATACCCCAAATCTGGGATATCCAAATCTCAATCTTCTGCTATAAGTCACCTGAAGGTGAAAGGTACTATGGGCTGGGGACAAGCTCCAGCACCAGGGAACTAAGGGAAGCACAGCTATGGGAGAGCTGCTGCAAGCAGGGAGCACCCACAAAACAGATCCCCTTCTGATACTCCCAGGGAAGCTGAGAGAGGCAAGGAAGGTGCTGTTTAGCTGCAGCAGCCACATCAGTGCACCCAGGAGCACTGGAGAAGGAAAGGCTCAGCCAGTGCTGGGAGATGATGGATTGGCTGCCTCACGTGTTAGCAGCAGAAAGTGGCCTCTCTGAGGCCAGCCACTGCCTGCTCCACACAACACTGGGGTCTCTTCTCCACCCTGCCCTGGCAGGCTGCCAGCAGACACGGTGGGGGGAAAAGTGGAGGGAAGAACACACCACTGTGGGGAAGGAGGTGTATAAATAGTGCCTGTTTGGAAGGCCAGGTGTGTCCGTCCAGCTCGAGCCAAGCATAACAGGAGGCAGCAAGGAGTGCGTCTTCCTCTCCAGACCTGGTTCCTGAAATTCATTTCCTCTTATGTGTTTCTGTTACTATGGGTGGGTGGATAGGGAGGGAGGAAGGAAGAAAAGAAAGCAAAAATCTTTGGTTTATTCTTGGATCTCACACCCCTGAGTCCTTATTTATTTACTTTGTATCTGCCCACTTGTGCATTGCTTGCCCTATGCATGTGTTCTGGGTGAGCCACTCTCAGCCCTTGTTTCTGCTGGGTGGGGAGTTTTGTTCCACTGTCTCCCACTCCACTTCCTCACTGTGTCTATCCCTACTGCCAGGCGCATGAGCTCCTGTCACCCCCATCACTGGACCTTTCACCAAACTGAATCAGCTCACCTTGGCAGAAACCTTCTTTCTCTGGGTTCAAAACCAAACTGGTGCAGAGCTATCTCAGACTGGCAAAGCAGAGAGTGGGGGGGAAGAGAGACAGAGAGACAGAGAGTAGATGCTTGCAGCAAGAAAAGGGGAAACCATTGGAGGACAAAGAGTTTTCCTGTTTGACTTTGCTATATTGGTTCCCACTTTTGTGCATGGCTTAACCAGCTGATATCTTGGCACATATTTGTTTTCCAGGCTCCCAGGAGGCATCAATTTCAAACACCACCCCTTCAGCCTGGAACACAGCTTCAGCTCCCATGTGCTTCAAACTTTCTACTGCAAAGCTGGCCTCAGATTGAAGTCTCTGACAGTATATTTGGCCAGTGCCGTGGTCATATTTATGGTCATTCCTTCTGCCAACTCTTTTAAGAGCACGGGAGGCTGTTACGATGAGCCCCTTGGAAAACAAGGATGTGGCAACAGAAGGTTTCCCTTGTTATCTTGGAGGCAGACCCAGATATGGCAGGTGTTTTCTCTGGCTGCCTGGTCCTTCCACATAAAGCCAGTGCTGGTATCTGCTCACTCCTTGGAAAACCCTGATGTCAGCTGAACAGCCTAGTAGGAAACCTTGTTTTGCTTACAATGCTCAGGTAGCCAGATTCTTGCAAGCATGCAGCAGGAGAGCCATCCTGCTCCTGCCATTGCTCACCCGAGGACTTGGGACACATGCAGTTGCGAGCACTAGGGACAGGAGGGCTGGGATGGAGGGATGTGGTTGCCAGCAGGGCTGAGGGGCCAAATCTTTATCCTTGTAATTGTGGGTTTGCTGACCCGTGTGTGCATCCCATGCACAGCCACCTTCATGACCACAGCCCTGGTGCCTGGTCCCCTTAGGGTCACCCCATATCACCCCACTGTGTGGGGGGAGCACAAGCTCATTGGCTGTGGCTGGGCACCATCTCTTCCACCCCATGTTCCTCTTGCCTCTGGGCAATGGGGCTTATTCATGCTGGCCAAAATCCTGCCTCCCCTCCAGTCGAAGGCACTTTTACAGCCTTGCTGCCACTGGATTTGCTCTCCTTTCTCTGCTCTCTCTTTCCTCCAACTTTCTGAAATGGGAACATTATTTGAAAAACAGGAGGTGCAGAAGGAGGCAGCGCGGCCCCGTGAGCTCCGTGTCAGGCAAAATAAAAACTCCTGAGGAGGTGCTTCCGAGAGACTTTGAAAGAAACTGGAGCACACATGTTCCTCTTCTCCCTCTGTTTTTGTCACGTCTCTGTAATACAGTGGACATTTTCCTGTCTGCTCGGCAGGGCTGACAGCGTGTTGTCAGGACAGGGCTGTGTCCTAAATAGAAACTCTGCAGGTTCGGAAAGTTCCCTTCCTCTAATTGGAACCGACTCGCGGAGGTGAAGAAAAGCTGCAAAATTGTTTTAAGCTATGAGCAATTATAACAGCCCTTACAGTGCCAGTGACACTAAGAGGATTTGTACTGGATTATACCTAACGTTAACATGATCTAATGCCACATGAATATCACAGCCTGCAGCAGGCCCAGCTCTCGGAGTCAGGTTCCTTGTTCTTCAAAGTCTGCCAGGGTTTGTGGAAGGAGGGGAACAAAGCCACGCTGGCAGAATTTTGGTGCAATGTCATATGTCATTTAAACATCACAAATAGGCAGCGCTAAAGTAAAAGTGGAAGGCAAAATGGGCTTTTTTAAGTTGAGAGAAGTGTAGAGTTGCCTACAATGTAATATAACCTCAACCAGCCAGCCTCCTACTATTTGGCATTTACTCTGCTGGGAGAGGGACCACAGAGGTCTTGCAATAAGGTGACATGAGGGTGTCACAGTGGCCTCTGTGTCTGGGCCCTTGGGGTGACCAAACTGTGAATCCTTCTCCTATCTCCAGGCTGCATCATATTGTCTGAGGCAGCATTAAAAGGAGTTTCAAAAGAATCCTTCCTTTTATAATGGTATGGAGAGACTTCCACTGGTGCTGACAGAAAAAAAAGGAAGCTAATTGGGGTATGCCCTCATATGCAGAGATTTCAATGAGATGAAGCTGTGGTGGAGCAACCTGGTAGGGCTGTATGCAGCTGGTCTATAAAGAAGGATGGGAGGAAGGGACAGCACGGGAGCTGAGTCTGGCACCTGCTCTGCTACTGACTTATTATAGGGCTTGCAGGGAGTTGTTTAATCTCACTGTGGATCAGTTACTCAACCAGCAGAATTAAAGCAATAACATTTTGCTCTGTGGGAAGAGATGAAGAGAAACCCGTACCAGTGTGAGGCACTCAAGCCCTAGAGCAACTGGGGAGGACAAAGATGGAAGCCCAGTAGAAGGAAAGGAAGTTGAGTGAAAAGAGACACATACTGACCTTGAAGGTTTCCTTTCTCATCTTGGATTTTGCTAGTGAAAATCAGCAGAGCCAACAAAAGTTCCCAGCTTAAACTGCAGGTATGGCTGAAGGTCACAGAGTACAGACTGTTCTTGGGAACTACCCAAGATTTGCCTTGGAGCAGCAAGGGAGCACCTGATCAAATGGATGCAAAACTTTTCCTCGGCCTAGACTTAGTGCATGGTAGAGGGAATTACTGGGGGTGAAAACAGCTTTATATCCAAAATGGGAAGCCTCTCCCTGCTGGTGCTGGTGAGCTCTGCAGTGCCGAGCTCTGCAGCAGAGGTGAGGAATGAGGCCAAGACATCTAAATTACACTGCTGTACATACTGCCTTTGAATTTGGCCCTGACAGTAGGCTGGGTCAGCCACGCTTCGTGCTAGCGACACAATTTGACTGATGAAGGGAAGAATTTAATATCAGGCCCTTAGGAGATTTTATACCACTAATATGTTATATTTATTTTGTGGAGACATGTCAAATAGAAGTATACCTATGCTACGTTGAACTGTAATCCATCCCACTGAAATCCTCCCGGGGAGTGGGTTCAGATCCCAAAGTGGCACATGACAAATGCCAAACTACTTATGCACAGGAGCATGGTTCACATTGTCTGTTGCCTCCCTGTTCTCGTACAGCCCATCTCAGTACAAACTCCAGGCACTGCAGCAATCCATGTTAAGCACTCTTCTGAAAATTTAGCCAAAATGTTAAAAAAACCATGAACTAAAATAAGCACCCACAGGAAGATGAACTTAATTTAAAAAGTAATGTGTTACAGAGAGGCAGAAACAGCAAAAAAGTTTATAAATTTCAACCTTTGAACCCTCCAGTGGTGAAATATAACAATGTATTTTTTAAAACGGGAATGGAGATACCCCATGAGGGAGTGATTCCAGGGGAACACCAGCAAATATTGTGGGGGGCAACGTAGGATCATGAGAACAAGAAATATTTTAAAGTTATATTACATTGTAGGCAACCCCACACTTCTCACAACCTAAAAAAACAAACAAACAAATAAAATCCCACCCTCTATGAAACATTTGGGCCAAATAAGACACACAATTTACACTGATTTTCATAAGTCTTGTGGGAGTTGCAGGTTGGGTGCTTCAGGCTTTCATTCTGCTCCATCCATAGGTTCCCAGCCAGGTTTTCATTTCTGCAATGCGATGTGAAGCCCCTCAGAAAGCAGGAAAAGGATCATTACGGTGAGGAGACAAAGAACGGAGGGGAGTCGTGGGGCTGAGGAAAATCGTGGGAGATGAAATGTGTTGGAAGATGTGCCACCAGCTCGTTGGTGGAGGGGTGAATTTGACCCACTGTGAAGTTTCTCAGAACTAGTGCTAATATCCTGCTCTTGCAGTACTTAGGCAGTAATTATCACCTATAAAACAGGTGATAATGTAGATTTTCACATTCAGAGGGCCAGCTGCTAAACTGGTAGAAATGGGTGCATTCTGGGCTCCACTAGAACTAGAGTGGTTCATGCCAGATGAAACTGCTCTGCAGAATTTTTAAGGCACCAATTAATCTTAAAATCAAAATAAAGAGAAGAAAGAGTGCACATTGATCCCTTCACTTGAACAGGAAATTTAAATTTGGAGATGTCTGAAGCTCCAGCTGATGAATTATTGAGCTGTGAGAGGCCAGTAGCATGCAGCATCACACACTGGCCTTTTTATAATATCCACAAAATAAGTATTTCTGGAAAGAAACTAATGGAAAATTATGGTGACCTGGCAGAATATAGCAGCTAGCTTTCTGCCTGTGCCCTTCCGTCTTGGCAGGATACTGTTTTCCTTCATTCTGTAAAATACTCAGATTGGTACGATACTGCTTTTTAAAACAGGGCCCCAAAGATAAGATTTACTAATGTCTAAGAGGAAAAGAAAAATACCAATTTGGGATTTTAAAGTGTCAAGGATTTTTTTTTTTTAATACAGGTACACAGAGCTGCCAGGTCAAAGAGCTACCTTCCTGTAACTATAGCACAGCATATATTTCCCCAGTAACACACCAGCTGTTAGTTGAACCTTATAGCAAGGAATCAATAAAGTCAAGGCAATTTCCTTAACATGCCATCTGTAAGAGATTATGGAAGGGAGGTGGGAAAAGGGTTTTCCTCAGTGGCTAGTGCTTTACTAAAGTTCAAATGAGGCAATATATAGTAAAATAAATTCAATCTGTATTTTCTCTTCTTTCAATTTTAGAAGGGGGGCTAAATGAAATGGAACCGTGTTGGTTCTATCCGGTTCAATATATCATCGCTTTCTAATGACCAAGGTCATTTTTACCCTCACGAAAAAGGAGCCTAATATAAAATACTCACCCAGACTGAACAAACACATATTCACACTTTTTCAAAAGCCAGGTAGATGAGTGATATATTGTGTAATTCATTTCAGCACACTGCTGAATGTTTTTTTATAGATAGTGTTTAACCTTGCCAATTTTGCTCTGAGATAATCACTCCTTTGAGGATAAAATCTCACATTTAACATTAGAAGAAAAAAGAACCCCCCCATGAGCCAAAATCTGCAGTATACAACAAATAACAGGGAAGTTACTTAGCCAGAAAGATAACGATTAGAGCAGTTTTCACTGCTGACTCTGTGATTAGCCAGTGGTTGTTATAATATTAATCAGAAATACAGTGATAACTGCCTAGACTAGGTTTTGATACAGCCAGTGAGCAATGACAAAATGCTTAGACATCTTACAATAATGTATTTCTGCCCTGACTAATGGAAGTGGCAAATAGATTCATAAAAATCCCCTATATTTAGCACTGGAGCTATTCTCGGAGTGTGGGAGCTTTATTTGTGTTTCTCTGGAGTTTATGATCAGGAATATTAACAGTGCCAGCGTCTCAAGGAAAGGATGCAAACCCTGGAAGACACCTCGGAAACCCCCAAGGGAGGGGCATGAATGGCAAAAGTCTGCAGGGTCAACGCAGTGTCTGTTTGTTCTGTGAGCCCTGATGCTGCCCTGGAGACTGCTTTTGAGAGAGGAACGGTGCAGAAGGTCAATGCAAAGTGAAATTTTACCTGAAGGGAGGAAAATATATGTATAAGCCCAGATTCATCCTATTGTGCTGTAGGCATGTAGCTGAAGTGGCTAAGTTTGGAGTGCTGTCAGCCCTTGGTTCCCATTATAGTCAAGGCAGGCACCTCCCGAGGGCACCTCAGCCCACCTGTGATGTGAATCACCCTCGGGAGAGCCTGCAAACCAAGGGCCTGACGTGTTGTGAGATGAATCCTGGCCCTGACATGTGAGGATGGGACAAACTGGCTTTGGTTGAAATCCTCCAGCCAAGAAAGAACCAAACATAAATCAAATACTCATCTCAATTACTGAAATGAAAGATTTCATTAACTTTTAAAGATATTTCAGTCTTGCCTTCACCCTTTCCTTTCAGGCAGGTGCTTGGGGCCATTACTGAAAGCACTGTTCATGAGGTAAGACCCTGTCTTACAGCATTTCCGATTCAACCAGAAGCAAGTCGTACTGGGGTTCTTGGAGGAGCTTGACTCTTCCTCTGAGGTTCCTCTGAAGGTTCCTCTGAACCTTCCTCTGAGGTTTTCACCTCAGATCTCACAGGCTACAAAAGATATTGGAAAACAATCAGTCAGGACCAAACTCAGGAATCTTGGTCTGTACACTCAAAGAAGCATTTTAATGCACTTGTCCAGCTAAGACTTTTCACTGCTGTGATTGCCAGTTTGAGCCAGAGGTGACCAGATGCAATAAGAGGTACAAAGGCATTGTATTCCTCAAGCCTGCTTTAAATAATTAGGGACATAATATGCAGCAGAAGTCCTTGGAGAACTTTATGCATGGGGACAAACTGTGCTGAAATGACAGAAACAATATTCTGAAATTAATGTGGAGACTGCATTTTATTTTGTATTCCTTTTTTCTTCCCCCTTATTGACACACCATATCAAATCCATCCAGAAGTAGCAACAAACTTTCAAAAATACATTGTAAATTAAAGTCACCAAAAGACAAGCTCTGTCTAAAAATATCACTGCATAAGGTCTCTGTCAAAATTCTTTTTCTCTATAGAAGACTTATTTTTTTTTTAGGAAATTTGCCATTTCATTCTAATCTTTTTGACATTTGTTTTATTGCACAAAAAGATTTTAAGAGCTCTTCATTTTGCCACTACATAAATCGGAATCGTAGGCTATTTTTCTTAAATTTAGCAACCCCAAGAGCAAAGACAGGAGTTCCTCTGGAACTACTCACTCAGAGTAAATAATTAGACATTGATCTGATGAAGGCACTTAAGAGCATGCTTATTTTTAACTCCACGAGTGCTGCCATTGAATTCAAAGGAATTGTTCGGATGTTTGAGTGAGTATTTAAGTGCATTGCTGGTCAGAGTGTCCTAATCCTTAAACTTGCCATTGATTTCATCACAGGGTGATGTCCAGGGGGTGAGGAAAGCAGGACTGCAACCACAGCTTGCTGAAATCACAGGAAGCTACTTTTTACCCCTTGGACCCTCCTCAGAGCCACAAAGGCTGTGGTTTGGATTTGTTTTGGTGGGTTTGGATTTTTCATGGATTTTTTTCCCTTCTAATTGAGTTTAACTGGATTTTGAGGTTAATTTTCCCATTCCGGGGAAATACTACCTCAGCCATGTGAAATGGAGAATTCTCATCCTACCCTCTACAAAACGCCTGGAAAACACAACCAGGGAGCAATCAGCCAATAAACTGCCAAGCCCTGCAATTCTTCACTCTTGTGCCTAATCTCAAAATGAGGCTTAATTAGACCAACAGCACACTCCTTGTGGAGCAAAGATTACTTATCAGCTTAATTTGATACTTTCACAGACAGCTGACATACGGTTTCCTCCTCTTCCCCATGCCTATTCCCGCACTTGAGTGTAAATAGGGCTGAAGTGGTGCATAGGACTTCTGCTCGTCCTTGCTGCTGGACTGGGTTTCATCTCATGTGGGAAAGAATTGGTGCTATCAGGCTCCAGGACCTGAGCTCACCAAGAGGAGATTGCTTTTCCTCAGAGCAGGTCCATATGCCTTTTCCCTCCTAACAGATGTACTACCAGAAAAACAGATTGGTGAGATGGATCTTGTTCCTTAAAGGTGAACTGAAACGCTTCTCCACCGTGTGTAAAAAACAAAGTCTGCTTCTTTGAACCACGCACACTTTGTAGGGTGCATACTCAATGCAGCTGCACCATGATCATCCTTGGATACACAATGAGCCATATGAGAAAGAGATTTATGGGTACAATTTTTCAGAGCCACAGCAGCTCAGAATTATTGAGTTTCCCCATTGAGAGCAACGTGAGAGGCCACCTAAGTCTGATGCAATTTAAACTACTCCATAGATCATGCTGGACATCCTCTAATATGCATGACCACAGCCTTACTGAACCTGATAGATGTTAGCTGGGGAAGAGGATGAGGTACACCCTGGTACATAAGTTATAAGTCTATTCTCTTCCACTGTACCATGACCCCAGCCAGTGCAGACCAGTGGAACTCTGCTGCAGTTAATGGGTTTTTCAACAGTTTTCACCATTTGAGGTTCTGGGCAATCCTGCTTCTTGTGGCAGCTCAGAAGGTTTAGTCTTTTGTTTCTAACAGTTCCTGTGGGGTTTAATTCTCTGCTCTGCTTGTGGGACTGCAAGCTCCCTGTGACCCAAATTCCACTTCCTGTGGGATCAGGTCTACATCCCTACCTCTCAGGATACAGCCCTGGCTGCCCACTGCTTCCTGTCCTCAGGTATGAACTGGGAAACCCTCAGAAAATCAGTGCCAAATCCTGAAAATCAGGCTATGTAAGAGACTATGATAAAATTTTGCCACTCAGTAATGGGCACTATACCAGAAGAGTATCACAAATGTGTGATGGTAGTATCAATCCCAAATAGGTGTTATCATACATGTCAGAGGGAGGTTTTCCCTATTTTTCCTAACACAGTTTTGAACTAATTCAGGTGATGCAGGCAAAATGCAGGTACCAGAACCAAACCCAACAGGGACCCCAAATAGGGTGAATGCTGTTGCATTTTCCTTCTGCTCCTTCTGTTTCTGTGGGCTTAGGTTTTAAATGTGATGAGAGCTTTGTAAAAATGTCGAAGTCCTCATTGCAAAAGCATTTTTCAGTCTTTGGCTTACATGAGACGCATTTGCCAGGATTGGCTTCAGGTGCATCTGAACAGCAAGACAGTTTCTCGTAGCTGTAGAAGTAAATATTTTTTTGCAATACACCCATGACTGATCACAATTTCCATTTGTGTATTTATGACTGTGACAGTTACACAGCTTGCACAAGAAGATGCATTTTTTAATGATGTTTACATTTATTTCAGCAATCATTGTTATATATAGCTACATATTTGAAAGCCCTAAATAAACAGGTTACAGCTCACTTAAGAAGTAAAATTAAATGAAAATATAAACCAGAATCAAATTATTTGAGGACTTAGCCCTGAACAAATATTTGGCATGTTTTTTATATCTGATAGGTACGTGTATATTTTAAAGGTATTATGTGTATTGAGCATAAATATGTGAAAAAATATAAAAACATCTGTGTCTGTTGGACAGAAAAATATAAAGTGCAACATGTAAAGCGCATGCACACCTGTCTATACACACATGTGCAAGCACAGGCATGCAAGTCCATACATGTCCACACATTCGGTACCATCACACTTTTGAATCCTTGCATCTGGAAGGTCTGTGTTGTAATAATGCTTGTGAGCTTAAAATAAGAGAGCTGCCATGCTGCTGCATGCCACAGGAGCTGCCAGCACTGCAAGTCCTCTCAGAGAAGGAAGCTGCAAGAGCAGCAGGGAAAACCATGGGCTGTGCTGAGGGGCGAGGGCTTGGAGGAAGCCTTTTGGTGTACGATGCCATTCACCACAGGTTGCATGGGAAGTGCTGAGGGGTGGCACCCAGGGGCACTGTGGCTGTTGGGCAAACACACACAGAGTCAAAATTGCCTCAGTTTGCTAGTATAGCCTGTGCATGTGCTTAAAATGTAGACCCCAGGTGCGACAAACAGCTTGCACGCTGCATTTGGCACCATGAGGCTCCCAAGGGAGCAAAGGGACAGAGGGTGCTCAGGGAAAAGGGCAACCACAGGTGTTTGGTTCCTGTTGAAGGGACTGTGTGCTGGCAAAGAGGGGCTCACCCTGGAGAAGCTGCAAGCAGGGCTTACAAGGTGAAGCAAGCAAAAGGAAAATGCCTGGTGTGGCATCACACCACCTTCTCTGTTCTGTTTCAAAACTGTGAGGCAGAAGGTGTTAGCTAAAGACAGGGCATGACTGAGCATTGACTCTGGACATGCAAAGCATCTGTCTCTAGGTCTGCATTCAGTCACCGGGATCATGTTCAGAAATCATTCAATTAATGCCCACAAAGGTTGTAGTTCTTCACCTCTAAGACACCTTGATGGAAGCATGAGCTCCATTGTGCTCCTTCCAATGGGAGACTGCTGGAGTCCTCTCTGGCCCCCACTGAGGAATGGCAGCCCTCATATCTCCTCACTACTGGCTTGCCCTGCCTCACGCCTGCACCTACCAGCATGTAGGATCTGCACAAAACCCACTGCCTTGCCTCTGCAAAGCTCCTGCTGCCAGCTCCTGCTCTGACGACTGCTAGCACAGCATGGCACGGCACTGTATGGCATGGCACAGCACAGTATGGCATGGCACAGCACGGTATGGCAAGGTATGGTGTGGTACAGCACAGTACAGCAAGGTACAGCATGGTAGTGGGCAATGGATGCTGTTCTTTGCAGAGCTTTCCACCCCACTCCCTTCCCTGTTCCCCTGAGAGAAGTTGCAGCCAGCACCTCCCTTCCTGAGTCTAAATGAAAACTATTTTTGCAGCCGTGCTTAGCAGGACTAGCTACAAATATTCCCAGGGACACTCTTTTTCCTTGGCTCTTCTGCAATATTCTGAAGGGGTGTTGCAGCTGTTACCCCTCGATGTCAGGGACCTCATGCAGGTAGTGGTGGAAAGCATTCCCCTCACACTCCATCACTAGCATGACCTCGGGGGCTGATCCTCAATCACAAATGCTGTCTGCGGTATCTCCCCAAGCACCCTCCTTCTCCAGGAGGTTCGTTGGAAACCACAGTCTGCAGCCCATGGTCTTTACTCACACACCACAGCTGTGGTGGGTAACACTGCGATGTGAATCGCTCAGGCGGGAGTCCGGGAGCAGCTGGATCCTGGAAGCCACGCGTACAGCCCCGGCTCTGGAGGGTGTCTTTGCAGCCCTCAGCAGCTCCTCCTGTAGCCTGCACGTGTCCAGGCCTGATGGGGCAACAGCTGCTGATGGTGATGCTGATGCTAAAGTAGGAGCCAAGCTCTGTGCAAAGGCCAGGCCAAGCTGAGAGCCATCAAATGGCATGAAAATGTAACTCAGGGCTCACAAGTAGGATTGAACACTCTAGACCCGATTCCTTTCACCTTATTCAAGCAAGAAGACCCATTAAAATAAAACGAACTGGCTGTGCGTGCACATGCATTTTCCTTTTTTGATCAACCACCTTTCTGCCGATACGCCGAGTAGAGTGTTTGAAATCCCTATAAATGTTAGATGTCCATGATAAAAGAGAGTGCCCTTATTTGGCCCGTGGCCATTTTCCATGTTTATTTGGTTATTTATTTCAGTTAAGTGCAACACACCAGTTGATGCACAACACCCATGTGCCGCAATACGGCTCTGGGTTGCCTTGGCAACGGGTGGAAAGGGTTTTGAAGAGCCAGAGAGGCCCATGCTAATGAAAACAAGCATTCAGGGGGCCTCTTCTCCAGGTGGGCGAGAAGAGGCTCCCCGCTGGGCTCCCTCACCCAGCCTGCTTTCAAATAGTCTGATGCTTTAAACAAAAACTACAAAACCAACAACAACAAAAAAGCCCACCACCCAGCCCCCTCTGCTTTTTTTTTCCATGCTAAAACGCAACTACTGATTAAAAGTTCTGAGACAGTTCTTTGAAGCCTTTCATTAATAGGTTTCCTTTATGAATCCAAATTAGATGGCCAATGCATTTTCCTTCAAAAAAAAAAAAGATAACTATTATGGAAATGGTTGTTGTTGCTGCTGCTGCTGCTAGCTTTTACATGTTTAATCTCCTACATGTGCATCCATGCCAGATGGCAGTGCCCGTAAGATGTGAGATAATCTTTGCACACTGTCTTCACCACGTTGTTGCTGATCCCTGGGCTTCTGCAGGCTGTGGCTCTCACTAGGACATGGTGGAAGCCATGGGCTTTGTCCTGTGCTCTCTGGCATAGCCATGCCTGGGCTCAGCACCCATAGTTCCCACTGAAAGTCTCAGGTGAGGACGGGGGGAAGGTTAGTTGTTCAAAGAGGTCTTGTAGGAATGAGGCTGGGATACTGAAAGTATGAGGAGATCTCCCCACTTGAGGAAGTGGGTCCTCTGGAAACACACCTGGGCACCCACGCTCAGGAAATTGAACAGGCATGAGGAATATCTGACACTATTCAAATGTCTTTTTTGGAAACTTAAGGAAAAGGATAATAAATGACTCTACAAGCTGA
Source organism: Pomatostomus ruficeps (assembly GCA_013400735.1). Lineage (NCBI taxonomy): Eukaryota > Metazoa > Chordata > Aves > Passeriformes > Timaliidae > Pomatostomus > Pomatostomus ruficeps. The sequence goes on along the minus strand of VYZT01033051.1, from coordinate 79,793 downwards.
GCAGGAGTATAGCCAACAGCTTCAATGAGATTCACATTTGTCCCACTTCCCTTATGGCTGCCCAGTAACTACTAGGTATTCCCAAGGGCCAAACTGCTGCCTGGCTCAATGAGGTGATGTCCACAGAATGTGCAAAGAGATAAGTATGTAAATATGGGGATGACATGGAGAGGGAAACATCCAATGAAGTCCTGAACATAGGCTGAAGGTTGCTCTAGGCTGGTGGTGGTGGGTAAGGGGGTGAAGAGTGGAATGTCAAGGACAGAAGAAGGGCACTGTATGATAATCTTGGGTGAGAGATTTCTGTTCCTCTTTCTGTTTCGATCTGAACTTTTCTTGGGCAGAACATTCTTCTGTGGACAATAATAACGAACACTTTTGAATGCACTGTTGGTCTCACAGTCCAAAGTGAGAATCTGTGGCATGAAATTAAAGGAAAGAGAGAAGTGGAAGATGAGAGTGAAGCAGACCTCTCTAATGATGATAGAAAAGCAAGAGACATGGTGTCCATGGGATGGAGGGGGATGCCTAGCCTCTCTGCCATAGGCAGTATTGTTTGCACACAGCTTGCAGCAACACGGCAGGCAGGCCCTCCAGCAGAAGGTCTTTTCCACCTCCTTAGAAGCAATGGGATGTGGCAGCCTATTTGGACTGGTGAAATATCACAAGCTCCGAAGAAAAGAGTTTGGCATGACGGTCCCTTTCAAAAAAATCTGAAACCAACCCAGACCATGTGAGGCTAGGGAGAAAATCCCGAGAGCTGATGGCATAGCTTCAGAGTTAAGCAAATACATGTATATTTTTTGGTAGGAGTCTCCACCACTTGTAGGTGACTCAGTGCCAGAAACTGACTCATGTCGAAACAGCATTTCAGTCAGACAAAGAAACTGTAATACACGACCAGGCTCTCAGTCTGATAATGCTCTCATGGAAGGAGTGTTTTACTCTGCCCTGAACTGCAGCAAAGCTTATCACCAAGAGCAGTGACGTACTGGTCACTTCGTTAATCTAAGCAAAGGGGAGTGAAGCTGGAAATGTTTATATGTGATTTCCCTCTGCTGAGGAAGGAGATAAGAATAACTATGACAACACTCCTAAAACATTTGTTGAATGCTTCATTCTAAAACGAAGCATACAAAAAAAGAAGGCAGTGCCTGAATTAGGGAGACAAATTTAGGGAAAATCCTTGCAGATCCTTCCCAGAAAAATCAATATTGCAGCTAAAATAGTTTAAGGTGCCTGATGACTTTGGATTGCCAAGCTGCAGCAGGGCTCTTTTCAGGCAGGAGGAAGTTCAAACCTCTGGAAAACAGGCTGCTTTCAGGAACACAAGAACATGAGGATCCTCAAAACATGAATTTACATTTTGAGATTACAAGCAACTCTGATTTCAGTGGCAGCAAGTTAAAGGCCATGAAATACTGTCTCTGAATTAACACATTTCAGGAAATTTTTACAATTCCCATCTGAGCTGTCTCTGAAACAGGCTAAAGAAACAAATTCATCAAATCATGTGAGGTGCCTACAAGTAAGGAGGGAAGGTTGACTGAAGTGGTAGAAAGGACATCCCCAGTGTGTCATGCATTTAATTTTGCAGGTGCCACTGCTATACATCACTGCAAACTTCCCGTGTCTTCAGTACAATTCCAGGAGCTGTGGTCTAGTGTTCTGTACCAGCATGAGGGTTTGCACCAGTCCAGCCAAGAAGAACCCTTTGTCAGGCTGGGAAATGAGGCCGCAAGCCATTGCTGATCCTGTTGTTCAGAGGGTGTGGAGCAGGGCTGACCCATCTACTGCCCTGCCAAATTTGTGTGAGACCCTGAATTATTCCTGGCTTGGCTTGTGCTCCAGGGCTGCCCCACATGAATAACCCCACTCTGTGCAGGCTTGCTCATGGGCTTAGGTGAACAGCCAAGATCTGTGTTTACTTTTTTGGGGCATGGCAAAGGCATCTAATTGCACCCACAGTGTGTTTCAGCACAGAACTATTTAACGCTTATGTTACAGAGTCTAAAGCATGATTTGCTCCTTGTGGCTCTTAAAATCTGCAATGTAGCCCTGCCAAGGAAAACATGGAGACTTGGATATGCAAGGAAACAGCTCACTCAGCAAAAATGGTGGCCTGTTGTTGTATTTGCAATGAAAAGCAGAAAAACATCCACTACCCACAGAAATGTTGTTCCATTTTGTTCGTGAAAGTGGCAATTTAGAATTAAAGGCAGCTGAATTACATGGGCAACATGGGAAGAATTTGTTTTATGTGGGAGTTGCTGTACATACATAACTTTGCCATAAGACTTCCATATTGATCGTGGTAACCTGCATGGGTCACCTTGCTCTAACCAGTTATGGGGATAATCTGAGAGTCTAGTAGCATACTCATTTTATCTGCAGTGATCTGCACAAGCACTCATAAACCATCCACTGCTGTAAAGCAGCTGTTCTAATGCCCTTAGTAACTGCTGTAGACCATGTCCCCAGATTGCACTGGTGTGTAAAACAGAGAAAAAGGACATAAAGACCCGAATACTGTTGTCTTTGCTGTTTCATTTTTTAGGCTTTTGGTGTTTTGGATTTTTGGGGTTTTTTGAGTGAGTTTTTTGGGTGGTGGTTTTTTTTGTGTTGGGGGGGGAGGTTGTTTTGTTTGTTTGTTTGGGTTTGTTTTTCTTTTTAAGTGTCATGGATTTATTTGCATACAGTTTCACTCATGAGAAAATCCTGGGTGTCTGCCTCATGATATATGAATGGCAAGGTATTTGGTATGTGTCACCTGTAATGTGTTCCACCTAGGGAGGTTAACACTCGTGTTGTTGTATGTACAATGACACTGGACAATAAATTGATATTAAAGTGGGGAAGTTTGCTGGAAATATGCTGATCCAGATACATCCCTGTGCAGACACACATAAACTGGCAGTCAATAGTCCTTGAACTGGAGGAGAAATATCTTCTGACATGGGGATGGTTAGGAAGGGTACAAAATGTAGGTATGAGAACATGCATGTAAGCACCTAGTGCAGAACTGGAATTGACATTTCCCTTCTCTTTGAGGACTCACTCTAGCAGTACCCTCCACCTAGAGACGGTCTTGGAGGCAGCCTTTGGCTGAGTGGAAGTTCTATGGGTTCATACACTCCCCTTGGCTCCAATTTCTATGTACCTACATATCACATGGGAAGGCTACAGCCACAGTAGTTACGCGGTGCATCCCTTGTACAGCATAGGCAGCGGTGTGGGTCAAACACTACTTATTTAGTCTTCACAGCATTAACTTGTTTTGGAGAAATTCACTCAGACTATGGCTTGCTTTTTCTTCCCCCTGCATGGTTGGTTGTCACTGCAGGAAGGAGCAACCTTTATGTTCAGCACATTGGGGGTGGAAGCTGATCTTTGCAGAAGATGCATGGTAATGGGTGGATGGGATATGGTTTTGTTCTTCCCAGGTCTTGCCTCTTCCTCACAGACTCTTGTGCTCTTTTTTAGCAGTGATATCAGCATTATCCCGCCCAAGGTTTAAAAAATCACAAATGAGACATTTCCCCAAATCAAAACATGGGCAATAAATTAGATTAGATGAAATAAAGGCAAGGTTCATTTCTCTTCAGTACTAAAGAAATACCCTGTCCAGGTCTGAGCACAACGCTTCAAGAAAGATGTGAAAAAATGGAGAAAGAGGACAATCTTAATAATTGATGGTCTTTAAAACATGACTTGTGATGAAAAGCAAGAAAAAAATGTTGTGCACCACTGCCATGGCAGGTAGAACAAGAAGAAATGGTTTTAAATTGCAGCAAGGACAGTTTAACCCAGGTATTAGAAAGCAGTTTGTAAAAGCAGGGCTGCTGTAGTTGTAGGAGTCGATTGTCTGGGCAGGGGGTGCAGTCCGCAGTGTGGGAGATGCTTACGAGCAGCGTGGACAACGATGCATCAGAAATGACATGTACAGAGCTAACCTGGCCTTGAAGACACCAGACTGACTACAAGTGAACTTGGCTATTCAGCTGGGAAGGAGCTGAGCCATTTGTAACAACAAGGCTGTGAATTCAGGTTTCCAGCAAGAAGAGAGATTCCGAGTGGTGAGCCGGGGTGGCTTATATCCATTGTGTATATTTGGCTGCCCTGGGCTCAGAGCCTTCCCAGCTTGTGCATGCAATTCCTGTGTCAGCAGAAAGGCAGCCTGGTTCAAGGGACACACCTCTTCCTATTGAGGAAGGGTACGGCGCTGGTGTTTTCCTGCCTGATGCTTCCTTTGGCATGTCACGGGTTTTTCTGCAAGCTAATTGCATGCAGTAGTTTGCGCTACAGTATGCAAGGCTGTCCATGGAAAGTGTCTTCATTTAAAGTGGTAATGGGGAGCTTCTGTGTGAGCTGACACTCACTTTTAATTACTGTTGGCCAATTTTCCGCCATGCTGAAGCAAGTCTAACCTGCTCTGCAGCACAGGAGTCATCAAGAGGATAAGAGAACTCCTTGGGATGTCATTTGATGAACTGACCATCAGACTGCCCTTCTGGGAACAATCCCAGGTGGCCTGAGATGAGAGGGAGAGTCCTGCTCCTTCCTCCCCATCCTCTTGTCCCTGAGGTGTGGGAAGGAAGGGTTAAAACCATACCTGTGTATGGCAGCCACTTCTGCAGCCTGCCCTGACCCTCATATCCTTCAGAGCTGCCTTCCCATGTGAACTCTAGGGTGAGCAGGGAATGTAGAACATAAAATTTCTGGGATAGGGCATGTATGAAAAATCCATAGGGATAAACTCTGCATAATTCATTTTGATTCCTACTCCCATGAAGTCCCTCTCAAGCACCAGGTGAACGCTGAGCGAGGTGACAGATGAGAAGAGCTGAGTGACCCGTGGTGTCCTGCACCCGCTTCTGAGTCTGGTCATGCAGCCTTTGTTTAAATTTTCTTCTCAGCACCCTGCAGTGTGTGTCTAAACTTAGCTCACAGCCACAGAAGATCCCAGGTAGGCCACCAGCAGCATTTAATTCAAAAGAAAGACTGTTTCCTGTACAGATTGGTGCTCAAAATATCGTCAGAGGAGAATGAAACAATTTACTCATCAATTCCTGGTCACCATATTATAAGGAAAATACTGTGGTACTGGACAGATTCAGGAAATAACTGGGAATGGTAATTTGAAAACTAAGACATGAAGCTTGTGAAGGTAAAAAGAATTTGTCATGTAGGGGTCCAAATGAAAAAAACATTAAAAAGAAAAGAGAGAGAGAAATGGGTTTTCTTAAAAGAATGCTAAGTTAATTTCAGTTGTGGATCATACTTTCATTCCATCGCAGCTAAGTACAAATGGAAATGGAGTGAAAAAAAATTGAGGGCAGTGTCAAGAAGCACTTCCTTACATGAGCAGTAATTGGAGAGCAAGGTGACCTGTGAGACAATGTCATGAGAGAAAAACATTAGTGTAATTAAAAAATCACTTAGATGCACTACAAGGAGAAAGGATGAATGAACTTTGGCACAAAATACCTCTCCCAGCCCCTGGTCCAGCCCACCAGAAGCGTGCTTGGATTCATAGAGTCACTTTGATTTGAACCACTCAAAGTCCTACCACAACACCCAGCAGAGCGTGAAGGACTTTGCTGTGGCTTCCAGTTGCACTGAGTGTGTTACCATCGATGTAATGGGACAGAGGTCAGTCATTTCTCACCACGGATGGTTTTCTGAAATGCATTCCCATGCACTCTGTGGGCAGAGGACATCTCAAGCCACCTTGCTGGAGAGAGGTCAGTGTCAGCCCCACCCTTGACCCTGCCACCGGCGGGGTGGAGTGAATGGGGGGAGAAGGGATGAAGTCACACCAGTCCTTCCTGCTGAATCACTGGTGATGGGAAAGCTGTTGGCTGCAGGGGCAGACTAATAGTATGTTTGTGCTCCTCTGATTCATGCAGGCAGTGCATTAAACTCTTCCTCCGGGCAAAGGGGACCTGCCCTGCAGAGGGGCACTGCATCCTCTGCCTGGAGGCTCGGGGAGAAGTGGGAGGATGTCCCTCCTACCGCTGCACACGCACACAGTGCACAAAGGGCTTTTGGAAAGCACGTCCTGGCTCCCAGCTGGTTTCACTGCACTGTCACCCTGAATACTGCTCCTGGCCCCATTTTGTCACCTTTGCTCCCACTGAAGCTTTTACAACACGTTGGGCTTTTACTGTACACAGCTGCTTTCCTGCAAGCTCTTCAAATCATGAGGATTAAATTGCGCCGGTATGGAAACCAAGGGAACATTTATCACTGACAAAAGGCGGCAAGAATTTTTCTAAATCAGAGATTTTCTTACAGTAGAACTTTTGTTGCTGGAGCAGATCTATAATAATATCACTACTGTTTCAGTATTTTTATAACAGTGCTGCTGGGAAGAGCAGCTCTTTTAATACAAATGCTGTCATTTAGAATTGCTGCTATGGTAGAAATCTTAAATTAAGCACTGTCCTTTATACAAAATACAGCACCACCTGCTTGAACACCGAGCTGATAAAACACTGTATTTTTTTCCATGTGTCACATCAAATTATCCAGCAATATAAAAGAAATGGAAGTACACAAAAGTCAGGGCTTTTTTTCTGAAATGGCTTCACCCGTATCTTCTTACAAGCACAATGTGCTGGGTGGGGGGCAGAGATAGACTGAAGAGGCTCTTCAGAGAAAATTCCTTCAAAATTACCAATTTTTATGTCAAAACTACATTCAGAACCACAGTTCTGGTGTCCTTTCTGTTCAGATCCATAACATGTCCCCGGCTGCACAAAATGTCTGTGTATTCACAGGTGTGGGAAAAGGACTTCTAGTATAGCTGTGCAATGAAATTCTCCTGCCTTAGCCAAAAGTTCATTTGCAGTATGGCTTACAGCAGTTTCTCTAATGAATAAATTACTGGCTGATGTAGCTAAATCAATCTGCTGAGTTTTTAAATTTGTTTTTTGTTGTTGTTGTTGTTTTTCTGCGTGGTAGTGAAGTGCTGTTGTTTCAGCATTAGACAAGGAATTGGGGAATATTTCATCATCTTGCCAGACTGGCCAGGGGGTCCCGTTGCCAGGATGAAAGTCCCTTGGAAAGGAAACACGTCTCCTGCCCAGCCCACACCTGCCTTTCTTTCCCACTGAAACAAGGATGGTTAAGGCAAGCCCCAAACTCAGACTGGTATATGGCAAGGGTAGGGCTTGTCTGTGCACCTCAAAGCCAGAGAGGAGCCCCAGGCATGCCGATGGAGGTGGAAGCACAAACAGAGGCAGTATCTAATCCCCTCACGTCTGCTGCAAGTAACCTCAGAGCCAGGCAGTCCACATGTTGCTGTCAGAGGTTGTCCTCTGCACTCCAGGTCATGAGAGTTCAGGCTGGGAAAAATACAAACCACAACCCCAAGTCTTGCACCTGAGTGTCTTTGAACTATTCTTGAGGCCCTCTTGCCACCTGCGGATTATTCCAGCAAAGGAAATGTGCTTGTGACACATTCCCAAGCACTACACCATTACCTGGTATTTATTCTTCTGCATGCCAGGTAATTGGCAGTGTACTGATGACAGTCATTTCTTCCATGGAGCAGTGTGCATTGAGGCTCCTGTGATGGGGTATATAAAGCTTGACTTAGATCCAGAGAATTTTGAAGGAGGTGCTGACAATACACTCATTAATTCACAATTACCTTCCTTCAGAGAGCCTCCTGGCACTTTCTAAATACTGTTTAGAGCACATGCCTCTTTTATGAGACACGTATTGTGACTACGGAAGTGAAAAAAACAAGGACAGAGAAGTTTAAATAACTTGCCCAGAGCCCTACAGGAAGGCACTACCAGAGGTTACCATAGAAATTAGTCTTGTGCCAGAACCATCTGTTCACAATTGCTTGAAATTTTGGGATTTATTTGTATTTGACAGAATTGTATTGTTTCTGTTACTTTAGGTGTCTGCTTCTTGGCAGAAGGCAAAGATTTGGTAGTCACTAATGATTCCTTAGTTACTATGAAGCATATGAGAAGTTGACACTAAGAGATGACAAAATGGAGTTGCCATTCCAAATCAAACCCTGATCCAGAAAAGTCTTTCAAAATTCTGAGTTTGCCTTGTCGGAGTCACTGAAGTTTCCAGAGGAGGCAAAGTATATCCATACATCCCTGCAGGGTCTGGTCACAGGGTCACAGTGTCTGTTTGAGGGTGTGCCTTGTAACGCCCCAACTACTGGAAGTGCAAAACCACAGTGACCTCCAAAAAGAGCAGACTCCAGCCAGGACTCTCAAATGTGGCATTAGGATCGTGTCCATTGTGGTAGCAGTGCCCAGAGATCTGGTATCCATCAGGGATCTAGTCCCCATCATGGTAGACACCGCACTTTGCCAGTTTGAGTCCTGGAGACTCAAACTCTCATTGCTCTGTGAGCTTGTTTTCTGTTGCAGTTCTATGATTTCATCTGACAGGTGAACTCTTTCTCTATGGCTTTGGGAGAAAAAGAGGCAACTCCCATTGTTCCGTTGTCCTCCAGCATGGAAAGAGACTGACAAAAATCAACAACTTCAGATATTCAATGCTGTATAGCAATGTTTCAGTTTATAGAAATAAAGGTTGTGCTTTAATGAACCCCAGCCACTGTATTTCTGAAGATTATGGTGCTTTTTTTGAGACATAATCATGAAGAGATTTTTAAAGATAAATCACATTTCCTGAGGATTGTGTCCCTCCTGGCACATGATATCAAGCAGGTCTTGGTAAAATAATAATTGACTTGGCAAGGTCTTTGAGGCAGGCTCTGTCCATTAGGGCCTGGGGAGACATCCCTGGCTGGTTTTTATTTTTATGTTGTACAACAGGGTTAAACAATAGTTCATTTTTTCTCACTGATACCTTAAGCTGGGTTTGCACTGATAACAATTTCTACGTTTTCAGATTAAATAAGATCTGTTAAAACTACTTGCCTGGTAACACAAGGATTGTGTTTGCAAGGATCACTTGTGGTCAAATAATTTGTAGGCTGTTGGTCCACACTGTCATGAGTAATATACTCCAGTGAGTAGCTGTACTGGATCAGCAGAGCTAGCGTCCTTAGCAAAGAAAAAACAGAGCTGTGTAAATGGATTATATCTTGATAGCCAAAAGGCTAAGAGAACTGGCCACAGCTCTCTAAATTTTCTGTGAATTTTGCTTTTCTTTAAGAAGCCAAAACATTAGCTATTAGAGTTAAAAAATGTTACTTGCTTCGACTGTGAATTAAAGCATTTTCTCATGAGAAATAATTAATTGTTAATTGTTCTTTCTCCTTTTCTTGTAGCCTTATCTCATGGAATAAGTTGTTATTATAAGAGATCAAAAAGCTCATTTTTCTCAGGGAAGCCTGGATTCCAGGACATATTGAAAACCTGATTGTAAACTGAATATTTGGCAATAGTAGGAAAGCAGGGCCTCTTTTGTTTGAAAGACAATCTAGCAGATCTACCTCAGATAAAACCAATTGTCTGCTTTACAGGTATCTGGCAGATGAGAGGTCAGCTTTGGCTGATTCAAGCCATATAGGTATTTCTCCTTTTTTAGCTGTACTTTCTCATAAACAGAACTTCATCAGACTAAAGCAGCCCTCTACTTTTGTGTGGCTGCTCTGTTTTCCTCTAAGCAAATTCTTCACATGCCCAGAAGGAATCTTGTTTCCAACATCTGGGAGTACTTTAGAGGCTTTCATTATTTATATGCCAAGATAATATCTTTTGCCCATGAATGTGCTACTGTTCCCATTGATTAGATGTTTGCTGATTACTGCCAACTGCAGTGGCAGGGGTAGCATGGAAGCTATTCCCCAGCCCTCCCTTTACATCACAAACTATGGGTCTCCAAACGCCCATCTGACCTTCAGGAATTCATTAAATTTAGACTTCTACTGACTTGGGAAGGCTATAAAGTGAAGAGTTAAGGGGGGAAAAAAAGCTGGCATTTAAAATTAAGATTAAAGACACACCAAACGGAAACTGTAGAAAATAGTGATTTAAATGAAAGGGGGAAAAAAAAAGAAAAGAAGAGTGGCTATAGAATGAGAAAGGACAATTTCTTCATCATATATTTGATAACTAGGAGTTGCCCAGCTTGTCCCAGAGCAAGCTAGGAGTGAAGGGAGGAAGGGAGCCCTTGCAAAGGTCACATGAACCCAGCTCCTCAGGGTTCCCAGGGCTCTCCCCAGCCTTTTTTTCCATCCTCACAGCCTCTGTCCAGATCTGGCCCTTGGCTTTAAAGTGTTTGTCTCAGCAGAGACAGAGGGAAACCAGGGGAAGGAAAATGTTGATAGCACCAAGGACTGCTACTCAAAGAGCAGCTCTGAAACCATAGCAGGAAGTTTTGCAATAAAATGAACACATTTATTCAAAACAAGGAAGAAAGTATGGTTTCCCTATAATTTCCTCATCACTTTGTTAGGAAACATTTCTCAAGCATTGTGCTGAAGCAAACCACCTGCAATTTTATTAAGAAAATGAACTCAAATGATCAAATAATGCTAAGGCATTTCTGAGCATGTGGGAATCAGCAGGTTTTTGATGAACTCCCTGAGCTTCTGAGAGGACCAGTTTGCATCTCCTTGTGGACTGGTGGTTGGTGCTGGCAGCATGCTGCTGTATCGGCAAGGTTAGTGGTCACAACAACCCTGCAGCCATGGGAAGGTTCATGAGGATACACCTGGATCTTCACAGTCCAGCTCAAGTAACTCACTGGGTAGACGTGACTAAAGTTGTTGCCTGTGCATCCAGAATGTCAGATTAAATATATTTTTATTTGAACCCCTTAGTAATAATTGCCTATTTAATTTTTCTTCTGCAGCAAGCGGTGATATATATTGCACACTGTATTTGCAGACACACTGCCCAGGTTTTCTCGGGTTAGTTCTCAATTTGATTTTTTCTAGTAGACTTATTATGCTTGACTCCATCTCTGGCACATCTTGCATCTTTAGAAACAATATTGACAACTCGTAAGTATTTCAAAGGCTGATGTTTCAACACAGATACCGTGTGCTTTCTTCTGAAGCTATTTATAGGAGCACTCAATGGTTTTGTTTGCTCCTTTTCACTATTGCTGACAAAGACCTGATCCCAAACCACGCAGTGTACTTTACACTCTCCATGTAATTGCCACTATGACAAAACTTGAGTCATTTGATTTTTAAGTTGCTAGACTTTTAGAGACTATAGCGTTTTTCAGGTATTTTTCATCTTACACAGGTGGCCAGAAATGGAAAAACAGGCACCAGGTCCTCAGCTGGCATACGCTGGGGTAACTCTTTGCACTCACTGGAGCCATGCTAATTCACAGCGGTTTTGAACCTAGCTTGCTTCCAGAGCATGCATTGATTTTGCCATAACTCTTTCTTTCCTGGTTTTCAGCCATTTAAATGTAAGTGCATTTGATGTTTTGGGAGGGTACATGGCATTGCTGTGTCAGTCTTGATGCGGTGTTAATGATGTTTTTGGGCAATGAATAATAATCGTGGAGTAGCTTGGAAATTGAACTCCTGATTTTATTCTTATAGTCTACTGGATTAGCAATTAAATTTCAGGTCATTTATATACTTAAAGGGTCTGGGAGTGTAGAGTGTTCTGAATTAAAACATTGATGAACAGCGTTGAGGAAAATAAGTCTGATCAGCAACAGGGCAATTCCAATGGTTTCGGTGCTGGACAAAGTTTAGGGAGCTCCCCACTTACCTGTACCTCTGCAGTGACAATGTGACAGCTGATTTTCTTTGTTTTAAATGTAAATAAGTCACCTCTTTTCCCCCAGAAGTTATACTGCAGCCAAACTATGTCACCGATCTGCTCCTCTCCATAGCTGCTGACACACACGGGCTGAGCTTCTCACAGGTGTCAGTGCTCTTCCAGTGCTTTTGCAGAGAGGCAGGGGGTGGGCAGGGCATTTCCAGGGGATGTTGCTGTTCTTGGCTGACCACTCCCTTGCCTTCCAGCATCACGATACTGAGTGACAGAGCATGCTGTGTCACCTGTACCCTTGGAATAAAATTGTCACTCAGAATCCTTTCAACAAAACGATGAAGGTTCCATATAAGAGAAATTCTCGTCAGTGACTATAAAACACCATTTTATGCAGATTTAGAGCTCTCTAACTGGATTAGTGTGAAATAGGAGTTGGCATTGTTTCATGGGCTTTGAACTCCATCCAGTTTGCAGCATACCAGGGCCTGATGGGCTCTCAGGAGCTCTGCAAAGAGCTGTCCCTGGCTGCCCTGCCACGGCCCTGCTAAGTTCCACTGCTAGGAAAGCCTGTCACAGCTGCAAGGAGTGCAAATGGAGTCTGACTTCTCTTTGGTGCGTGTGAGAGGAGTGACTTACGGGTGGGGGTTTGAACTCAAAGCTCTGCCTATTCGGTGTCGGCATGCAAAGCTTTGTCCACAGTTGATAAGAACTGAGGGTTGGCTTCAAATCCAGCTTCACTGAAAGTGACTGCAGATATCATCTAAAAAGTTTGGAGATAAAAGCTACTAAGGCCGTGAGAGATACTGTTATTAAAGGGAGGTTTTGGCATGTATCTAAAAAGGAACATAGCCCTGATTATTCTTTCCCTCATTTCATACTCGCCGACCAACAGTTTTGAACATGTGCACAAGAACCAATGTTTTACTGTTTGAGTTATTTCAGAACTTCCTTTTTAACATTACTAATTGACCCACTGATGGATGCTTGCTCTCCTTACTTTATCACTGTAGTGTTGTTCTAGCTAATTCCCTGCTGAAGCAGCAGAGCTACCCGTTAAGCAAGCGCTACAAGCTGATAAGGAACAGCAATATGATTTATGCATTGCATCAGGGAACAGGGACAAATATTGGCATCAAGGTGACTTATTTGACTGTGAAGTTCATAGTGAAAAGGTCTCAGCAGGGAGCACCAGACATCAGTTCAGTGTTTTGCCATAAGCAGGGACCCAAACATGTTTTCCTACTCTAAGTGACACTGTGTTCAGCGCAGAGGACACAAGCAAGAAGACAAGAAACCAAGGGCAGCCAGCAATGCCGTGCATCTGCAATTCAAAATGGTAGATACAGGGCAAGGGGGGAAACACAGTAATCAAGATTTCTCTGTGAGCTTTGCTCCTTAGGTTCAAGAAAACCCTTTCTTGTGTATGGAAAAACCAGCCTTTTTTGACTGAAGATGATCATATGCATTGGCAGAATACTAAGGAGGTATGATTAGGGATTTCTTAAAAAAAGAAATCAAACTGGGCAATAAATCCCATGTTTTTCCTCTCATGTGACACAGTGAATGATGATTCATAAATTATTATTCGCACACTGACAGCTTTTCTTTCTCTACTCCATAGACATCACAACCATAAGTTTCTTGGAGCCATAGCCCCATTTTAGCCAGTATTCCACCCAAATCTTTATGGAAAACATAACACAAGTATAGCTGTTCAGGGCCAGACCTGAGGTGTGCCTGCCTCAGCATTCTGTCTGTGACAGCAACCTCTAGCAAGAACCTGAAGAATGTAATAAATAAATGGGCATATATAAAAGACCTTTCCCCACTAGCAAGATCCAGCTTCTGGAAGTCTGTAATTTAGTGAGTCCCTGAGCTACAGAAAATATCCACATCATTGTGGCCCTTGGTGACCATTTCTTCCACGATTTTTTTTAATGGATTGTGGAGATTGTTTTGCTTTTGACCTCTGCAGCATTGTGAGTTCCGTAACTTAATAGTGTGCTCTGTGAAAGACCACATCCTGATTTCAAAGAAGAGATGAGATTAGGCTCATTCGTGATATGGTAGTTGGAGCACTGCAGGTCTTCTAGGCTTTCAGTGCTGCACAGCACTAGACAGAAACCCAGATGGCAGATTCCTACAGTTGTGTGTATGAACGGATTCATGTGCTCCTCTTCACGTGGTGCCGTCAGATATAGGAACACGCAAGAGCATTAAACAGAGGTAAGCAACCAGCACCCCAGTGGCCACCTGTCGTACATCATCTCGTAGGTGAACACAGGAGGTGGGAGTGGGACAAAGTTTGTCTTAATTCTGCCTTCACATCCAGAAGGAGCTCACCTTATGTCATCTTGCTTAAAGCAAATTCTCATAGGTCCTAGAGAAGCCCTTGCGGTACTTTCAGATTTCTGAACTAGAAATGAGCAACAATCAGGTAGCTTTTCTGCTTCTGTGCTTTTAAAAACCCTATATGGTGTCCATCTCCATTTTGTTGGCATAGACTACCTGAAAGCTATGCCCTTATTCTGGCCTGCTTGTATGTGATATGCAATGCTTCATTTTTCTGTAGGATTCATTTGATGAGCAGTTCAAGCTGAGGTTCCCAGCAGCTGGACAGATGTGAGCTGCCAAAGGAATATGTGAACTAATCATTGAAGAGGGGACAAAGAGGGCAGGCTAGGGCCAGAGCAGGATCTGTCCATGGGGTGCAGAAAAGGAGACCGTCCCTGGGTGCAGACACAGGGACAATGGGTTTTCAGAGCTCAGCCTTTAAATGGGGGAAAGGCAGAAGGAAGGATCATATTGGATAAGCACCACAGTGGTGAGCTTCCAAACAGGGGATGTCAAGCTCTGCAACAGAAGGGTGTGATTTTTAAAGGCCAGCTCTACCATGACACACCAAAACCACCAGGGATGCTCATGACTCCAAGCCACCACTGTGCAACATGTCTGAGGACAGATATCAAAACAGGTGAAACAGAAATTTCAATTTCAACACTTTCAAGAGGCTAAAACATTTCCTTAAGCTCTTTGGGTGTCGGTGTTCTCACCTATAAAGGAGAGACAGCCCAACCCAGCAGCTCACAATATCATTGTGAAGCACAGACAATTAATGCTTGGTAAGTTCATGAGCTGTTGAAAGCACCATATAAATGCTAAATATTATTATTGAATTACAGTGTGATTGAAACAAATTGATTGGTTAGGAAAGTTTCAATGAATCATATTCATAACAAATTCCATTTAATTTACAACAGTGAATCATCAGCTGGCTCTTCTGCTGATTTATTTATACATCCTGCTGAAAAGATAACTGATTTTTAAGAATCAGATCTTAGGATAACTGCTCCTTAGAACAATGGAATCAAGCATTTTGTAAAAAAGTGTGGTAGTGTCAATCCCTGTTTAGATATCCCCTTTTCCAACATATTAGATCCTGACAAAGGTGGTGTGCAAAGCACCTGCAATAAAATGTCCCTTTCCTGAGTGTTCTGAGCTTGCCCAAAAGTACAGTGCTTCTCTTAGAGACCAGTGCTTCGATAAACTTGGTCTAAAATTAAAAGTATCATTTTCTGATTCTCTACAGCCTTCACTATGTAGGATGATTACAAGTCATGAAATACTGAGTTCTGAAAACCCAAATTACTCCTGGACTGAAACCTCTTTTAAATGCCAGCACTCACTTCAGGGGAATAATTCAAACCACAGCATGGAATAGCTCAAGATGGCAACACGTCTTTGGTCCTGTTCTGCCTCATTTTCCCTCTCTGCAATGGAGAGGCAGGGCCACATCTCTGGCAGTACAGAAATTATAATTTGGATGTTGGATGACAGCATCCAGTGTCTCAATTAGTTATGCCAGCTTGCATCAAACACTCATTATTAATAGCCACAGATTAATGACCCACTATGAAGCAAATCCCTGCCAAGGGACAAGGGGCCAACATTTAACCACTGCAGGAAATTTCAGAGAGGGAGCTTCTTTTGGTGGTAACAGGAGGATTACACTGGGATTTGCTATGGATACTGCAGTGAGAGTGGGATGCAGAAAGGGAGTGAACCTTGGTGAGACGGAGGGATGAGAGAGGGGAGTGCATGCGTGAGGTGCCTGGCTGCCCTGACAGAGAGGGGACAGGGGCAGAGGGGCAAAAAGGATGAAATTGTGCTGTGAAGAGCTCGACAAAGCAGTTACATGTTTGAGCTGGGTTCAGGGAAGAAGCATCTCACATCTTCACAGGAATTCTACCTATTTCTAATTAAAAGCAGTAGATCAGGTCTTAGCAAATGGGAAAAGGCAAAACGAGCCAGGGATAGAAAATTTATACAGAGGGCTTTCAAGAGACCATTAAAGAAAAGAGAAAATTTTCAGGTAAAATGAAACGTAGAAGGAAGATATTCTTCTCCTGCACTAAAGATAAAGGAACTCCTGCACAAGGGCTGTCCTCTCTCCCCACCTCCCTTGACCTGCAGAGCCCCAGGAGGTACCTGCACCCCAGTCCCCGGAGATGGAGCAGCTGATGGGGTGCCAGTGTGACGGGACAGGGTACCCTGCAGGCTGGATGTAAGATTAGGACCACACGTGGTGTAGTAGACAATAACAGAATCTTAAGTTTTGCTATCATTGGTGTTGCTTTCACTTAGGCCTGGGCTACAATATGGCAGAGGTAAGTTCCCACAAGTGTTTCTAAAATTAAAGTAAGAGGAAGGCAAGTGCTGGGACTTCACAAGAATTTTATTATTTTTTTAAGTCTGAAAGAAACCCAGCGATACTTCTGAAAGAACAGGAATGAGACAGTTAAAGTGTTGTACAAAGGCTGCCTTTAAAACTTCCTTTTTATTTTCTGATCATCATTTTTGATCTTCTTCAATCAAGTGGAGCATTGCTTAGAAACTGATGAAAGGAGAACCTTCATCTGGTTATTAACTCCTTGATGAAAGATCTGTAAAAAGTGCATTGTTCATTTACAGGACTTTGGAAAATATTGAAAATTAACTGAATTCTTTATGAGATACATGGCTCCTTGCAAGTTATAATTGGGCACATGCACTGGAAAGGCAGACCAGTTATGACTGCAAAGATGGGAACAGTGTTGTGCTGTTGCCAATAAAATGAACGTGTTGCTAGACTTCTCACTCCCTTCTTCACCACTTGGATAATCTCCCTCTCTAAATGACATTGATTTGAGAGGTAGCAGAGGCAGCTCGAGCTGATGTAGGCTAGCTAAAAATTGTCTGTCCTGATAGGTATCAGATCAACTTTTTCTCAAGATACCAAATCAACTATTTTAAAGTTACAACAAAACTTTACATAAAGGAAAGGTCATCTTTGACAAGAAAAAAAAAAAAGCTTTTCTTTGGAGTAGCTCGCACCCTAAAAGAGTGACCAGGCAATGCTGTTCCAGCACTATCCAGGTGCTGTGCTTGTGTGCCTTGTAGTGTCTGATTCCTCCTCCCATCCTCACAGCAGGGCTGTGGTACAATGGTAGCTCATAGCATAGCTGGAAAACCACTCAGTCCGTGTTGCTGGGCCTCTCTTACCTAAGCTGTGCTTTGGCCTCTCTTCCCTCTTTGGAGAGAACAAGGGAGAAGGTCCAGGACATCCATGGAAGAGGAGACATGGATGCGGGTGGAGAAGAGTCCCAGCTGCGTCAGGGGAAGGTCCTGCTGGCTGATGGCACTCGTTCCTCACCAGTGCAGTGTTGCTGGAACTCCCCTCAGCCCCACCACAGAAAAGGTAGAGGCTGTGATGCTGCCACAGAACACTGGGTTGTACAGGCCCTCCACAGGACACTCCTCTGTCTCTTCTGAGTGCCACCACCTTGTCCTAGCAGCCCTTTCTCTGCCCAACTGGAATTCTGGGGACAGGTGAAAGTATAGAAAGGAGTCCCCTCGCAGAGGGACGCACACCTCATTCCATCCTGCTGTCAATATCCAAAGGCTTGCTTTTTTTAGAGATAACCCACAGGAGATGATCCACGCAGGAAAGAGAGAGGATGGACCTCCGTTCTTTGAAGTCTTGAAGCTGGAGCTGGGCAAATGTTTCTCTCAATAACAAAAAATCAAAGCTTGGGCAGAAACACTTGTGCAACTGTGTCACATGTCAAGAGTGTTTCAGTTCATCCCTCTCCAAAACAAAAGGGGGGACACCAGAACAAACAGTCTGGTCTCCGTATTAGTTAAAAGGCATGTTCAATTTCTTTTTGTTTCAAGCTCATGCTTAGGCTGGAAGGCTACTTAAATCTAAATACATGTAGCCTGCTGTTTCTACAATGAAAATGTTTTATTTTTAGTTGACCCAAATTTTGACCCAAATCACATTTTTTTCTATTTTTCTCACATGAGAAAATAAAACAGATCTGAAAATTCATTTCAAGTATTTCAGAAACAACCTTTTTCTCAAATCCCTGTGTTGGACCAAGGTACTATTAAATAAACAAATAAAAATAAGGAAACTCACAATCACTGTTGATAGCCCCAACAGGGAATGGATACCAGGCCTTCAGTCGAGGTGGTTATGATTTTTATTTCAGTGATGCTTTGAAGTTCTGTGGATCTTGGAGATTTAACTATTTCCTATTGTGCTGGAAATGAGGATGCAGCATTTAAGTAGCTGCATTTATGAAGGACTGCGCTTTCATCCCTATGTATTTGAAGTGCCCTTGCTGGGCAGAAATGGGCAGAAATTGTAGCACAGAAAGTTCCACCTAAATTGCTCTAGGATGACCCTGCTTAAGCAGAGAATTTGGATGACCCACTGTGGTCTCTCCCAACCTTACTCATTCTGTAATTCTGTGAGCCTGTGCCCAGGTTGGAAAGCAGGGTAGTTTGCCTGAATTTTCTTGCTCTTAAGAAGATTTCAGTAACATCTTCTGGGTGAAAGCCTCTGCAGTGGTTCTGGGATGGCAAACATCTGTGTTCTGAGCAAATTCAACCTGGTCTAGCCATGCATTCAGCTGGACTGAACTGTGTGTTTAAGGAGAGCACAGAGTTAAAAATAGATCCTTGAGAAATGAATAGCTTGTAAATGCTCTAAATGCTTTTTTAATAAAAGGAAATTGCTTCAGGAAGTGATTCCTTATATTCCAGGCTCTGCCAATTGTTTCCAATCAGTGCAGCTTGGGGTAGCTATTATCTCACTAAGTTGTATTAATGTGTTTGTTGTTGCTGCTTTTCCTTTTAAAATAATCTACAGGATAACTGGAGTTCTGCTGCTTAACCTGTGGGATTTTTGCCACAAAACCTGTTCCAAGGGGTTCTTTCCCCAACACTAATGCTTCACAGTAGCATGTAATCATCTTCTCCCTTCTTATTCTTCACTGGACAGTTGGCCAATTAGCGGGATGTGGTGCTTTGAAATGCTCCTCCCCTCCCATTTTCCCAAGCATTCTTCCTTCCCTGAACCAAAGGATCCTGAATAAAGCTGGTCGTTCACCCCGAGGATCTGAGCCCTTCATGCAGAGCTGCCCCTGCCCAGACCGGTGTGCCAAGATCTGAATCCTGGGAGTGGATCATCACATGGCCAAGAGCACAAACAATGGGACACTCCTGATCAGGATCCTGCAGTTGGCAGTTTAGGGGCTACACAAAAGCAAGGTGTGATTCAGAACGGGTCATGACTCTGTGGACTGTTGTAAATGGGAGAACAGTCTGGGACCTGAAGTTTTATGGGCTCTGTTGACATTCTGTAGTCTCACAAAACCCTCAAGCCAAGCAAACAAGAGGCTTATAGCAATTTTTTAACTGGTAAAAGCTTAATGCTAGTGGCTGGTGACTAGATGGAAGTGAGGGGAGCTCAGAAATTCATAAAAGTAGTAACTTGATTCAGAGCTTTGAGAAAATCAAAGCACATCACTTGCAGTGTTGATGACCCCTCCTGTTAGAGGTTACAGTCCAGACTCGTGCCTCCAGTTCTACTGAAGGTGATCCTGGTAACCAGGATGGACAATCCCCAGTCCAAGGTCAGTGACAAGTTGGCACCATTTCCAACTCTTCCAACAGCTTCAAATATCAACCATTTTTAATAACCTCTACTCCTAAAAATTGTTTCCTGCTTTTCTTGAAAAGACAGATTTCTGTCCCTTGATGATTGAAGTCAAAGGGGCCTTTCAGATGAAAACACAAATACATTTTCTCTCTGTACTTAGCACTGGTGAAGCCACACCACTAGTGCTTCACCCAGCTCTGGGCCGCCCACTTCATGAAAGACATTGAGGTGCTGGAGCATGTCCAGAGAAGGGCAACAGAGTTGGTGAAGGTTTTGGAGAGTGAGGAGCAGCTGAGGGAGCTGGGGTTGTTTAGCCTGGCAAAAAGGAGGCTCAGGGGAGACCTTATCACTCTCTACAACTGCCTGGAAGGAGGGTGCAGCCAGGTGGGGGTCAGTCTCTTCTCCCAGGCAACTGGTAGCAGGACAAGAGGACATAGCCTCAAGCTGTACCAGCGTAAATTCAGGTTGGACATGAGGAAGAATTTCTTCACAGAAGGGATGATGAGACATTGAATTGGACTGCCCAAGGAGGTGATGGATTCACTGTCCCTGGAGGTGTTTAAGGAAAGACTGGATGTGGTACTCAGTGCCATGGTCTGGTTGACCAGGTGGTGTTCAGTCACAGGTCAGACTCAATGATCTCAGAGGTCTTTTCCAGCCTGCAGGATTCTGTGACTGTGTGAGTGAAGATTTTGAACTGTCCTTTTGGTTTACAGCCAGGTACTGTCTGTCAGGTAGCCCCAGTTCACATCAGCAAGTGTGCAACCCCCTGCAGGGGAGACACACCAAAGAACAGGGTATGTGTGTAAGTACCCAAACCAGAATCACCTCCACAGTCTTACAAAGAGGGAAATATGAAACAGCCTATCAAAGATAGGATATGGACAACAAACACCTCGTTCTATTGTTGAATGCCAAAGGTAGATTTGTATGCAGCATTTTAAATAATTAAACAGCAAAACAGTGTTGCCATCTGCCAACATCCATCTGGTGAGGGGAACACAAAGCTCTGAGTGAGAAGCCAGCACCGAACAAGATCCACTCACTAACAGGGGAGATTCCAGCAATCAGTGCACGGGTGCTTTGTGGTGCTGTCGTCTCTTCTGCTCAAAAATAGCTGTCAGTCCCAATAGCCCTTGTTTAAACAAGGTTGCTGGTAGAGCATGAAGCTTTGCCAGTACAGGCAGAGATGTGGCTTTGTAGTAGAGGCTGCAATAAACATTTTGTAATCAGAAATACTATAATGTCATTTGTAAATGTAAGGACACGCCTGGCTTCACTACAATACTGTTCAGGTCTCACTACACTCATTCCTGCACTGTAAAAGAAGCAGTAGCAGTCAGAGCAGAGAGATGTCTAGAAGGTGAAAATGTTCAGAGACAAGGAGCGGTCTCTATAAGGAAGGATTCAGAACATTCAGACTGTATTTTACACAAAAGAAAATTGAGGTCACATGACAGAGGTAGTAAAACTAGGAAACCTAGTAGTTCCCAGATACTCTTTCAAATATCCTTTCAAATAAGAGTGAGCAGCAGCCTAGTGAAATTAAAAATACATTTTATATGCATCAAAGGGAATACTGGAGTTGTGATTGGCTAGTTGTGATTGGGGCACAAAGCAGATTCATTGAACTTGAAAATTGCAGTACAGTATTTTTTCTTCATCTTTTTCTAACTTTTGGAGCCTGTTGCTTTTAGTAATTATATGGAGTTCTGAAATATTTATGCAAACACTCAAAGTATGCACAGTTATATAAGCACAGGTATCAAACAGTAGAGGGTTTTGTCTGTCTTATGCACAGGTACAGAGTAAAAAATGTGCACGATAGACTGGGGCAGGGATCCTTATTGGTTGTAGGTAGGATGGGGAAGAAGCAGATCTTCCAGCACGCAACAGACCCCATCACGGACTGGGGTCACAGCTGTGGTAGTGACCCTTTGGACAAGCAGTATTGCAGCCAGATACCCAGGGGATTACCATCATCAAATCATCTTCATCCTCCCTTGGTAGAGCTCCCACAGAGCTTCACTCCTACAGAGCACTGAACAAAGCCAGCTGAGGCCAGAAGCCATTGGCAACTGAGGGCACTTGCTCTTTTGCAAAAACAGGTTTATCACTTCCAAAAGCCAGAATAATACAGTTGTATTACTAGCTGTGATAAGGAGGAAGCTCATTCTGGGGAAGATACATTTTCACCATGCACTGTCCCCACAGTTATTTGTGTTGCAATAATGCCACTGTCTGCTGGCCACCGTACAGAGGGGCATAGGCAAAGAGATCTCTCTGGATCAGATAGCATCACTTCTTATTGAAAACTACCATCTGAATGAATTTTCTCACATCAGAGTGACACAGGCTTCATCCAGTTTCAGATTGCCATCTTATAAACCCAGCAGCCTGACACTGGAATGTACTACCAACAGCAAGCTGATGGAAAAGTGGATGCAGCAAGGAAGTCTTTGAGGTTATCTGTAGGGAACAGGGATGGCTTTCCTACTACAGGTGCCCTAAGAGTGTATTTAATTTTGTCAGCAGTCTCAACTGCAACTCAACATTCTATTCATAACAAAAATATTTTCTATGCATTTGGCTGCAGTTTTCACTATTATGAACAAAATTTTGTGGAACGGTGACAAGGCATTGAGGTCAACAACTCACTTCAGCTACCAGACCACTTAAAAGCATGAAGTGATAACTCTGTTTTGGACTCTCTTTATGACAGGTAGCACCTCAGACTATGTCCTTCTGTCTCAGTTGCTGTTCATGGCTGAGCAGGACAGAATGGTTGTTTTATAGCATTGAATTTTCTTAAAGGCTGTACAGGCATAGCCAAGGAAAAAGGTCAGAAACAAGCCAAAGCTGCATGAGTCCCCACTAGGCTACTGTGTACCAGGCATATCACACTTTCCCTCTGAATTGACTTTTTTTTTGTTCAGGGGCGAGGACATAGGTAGTCTTTTCCAAAACAGACAAGAAGGGTTTTCATTGGCAAGCTGGCAAGTACTTGGCTGGGGATATTTGAGAGAAGCCACGTGCTGATCTCTGCTCCTGTGCAGGCAGGTGGGCTTGCAAGGAGTGATGTTGCTGAAGCAGTGTTGGAGGTGGCTGCTGATCTTTGGGGACCACAGCACCTTCTCCACCCTTCCTGCTATTATTAACATATATTTAAACATCCAAACTGGTGTTTTCTGCCGGAGTGTTTCTTTTCCCTCAACACCTGAATGAAGCTGGAGAAGGGGATAACATTTTTCTCAATTTTTTTATGTTTTTGCTGTTCAGGCAGTTTTCTCAGCGAGAAAAGTTAGCTTTGCTACAGCCTCCCATTTTGGTTTCTGGAGTCACAGGACTTCTAAGGACAGAATGAGTTTCTTGGTAGAAAACAGTCAGGAATATCACTTTTGCTTCAAAAGCATTTGTGTGATTTTCTGCAAAAATGTAACTATGAATTTCCAGAAAACAACAGCAAAATTTTCTGTTTGTCAAGGTAAATCTCCTGTTGTTATTTGAGGCTCAGGTGGAGCACCCCTGGCTCAGGTGACCTCACCCCAAGGAACTTGTCTCTGAGGTTTGTGGTACCTTGGTCTCCTCTTGCCACTGGTGGAGATGAGCAGACTCTCTCTGAGGATTGAACACTGCTCCTGGTGCTGCAGTAGATGCAGCTCACATCCCTTACACTAACTGGAGGGAGCCTGCTCTGATGTATTTTAAATTATTATAGCAGCATTTGGCACTTTCCATTTAAAAGGAAAGTGCTAAAATAAATTGAGGCAACTTCTTATTTAGATACCAGGAAGTTACAGGATAAAGGAGGGAAAAAGCAAAACAAAACTAAACAACCCAAACCAGCCAGAATCCAAATCTGTGCTTAAAATCTCCCCTATCTATTTAAGTTACTGTACCAGCTCAGCTCAATATCTAAAACAAAGAAAATGAATTATGGAACAGCACGAGGAGAGCTTGTTAATTTTCCCACTGATGCACTGTGAAATGAAAGCTTTATTCTAAGAATACCATATCCTCGGGGCTCTGTCTGGGGAGACGCTGACAAATACAAATGTCCTTACAGTTTTTCTTTTATTCCTTCTTTATGGTGTATTCCAGACAGATTTCCAAAATTATATATAATAATATATAATCTGTAGTTGTGGTTTGGTGGAGTTCAAGGCTGTGATTTTCCAGGGCATAACTATGCCCTGTTTGAAAATGGAAGATCAAGTGCATGTAATGAAAGGCAGATCAAATTCTAGAAGAATTTGCTTATTTCTTAATCAATATTAATATATGTGACTTTAATTTCAGCAGCTTTCCTCCTGTTGTGTGCCAAGGGAACATTAACAACAACAGCAGCTTTACATTTTTATCGTGCTTTCATCAAGAAGGATTCAAAAGTGCTTTACAAACCTCGGACAAAATTCTTCTTTGATCAGCACTGAAAATCTCTTAATCCATGGTGCAAATCTCTGTTGCACTTTCTGTGGCTTTTTCTGCACATAGGACTTCCATTGATTTCTACAGGAATCGTGTGTGCATGAAACAAGTGCGGAATGTGTAATGGAAACCTGCACTGCAGATAAAAAGGAGGTAACAAAATGTACATGTATGGATCCACTGCCCATCCCACAGAAGTGCATCACTGCTGGAGAGGACCCCAGTCACAATCTGTACGCATTTAAAAATAAAAAGATCCAGTCTCAATTCCCTCATTGGAACCCTATCCATGGTGTTGCAGAAGAGGGTCTTCCTTAAAGAAGGAAAAGAACAAATGTTGGTTCCTATGCACAAATTTCCTTCTTTGTTTCAGGGAGACTTCCCTGTCAGGCCCTTTGATTCTCTTCCTTAAAGTTAGAGGGTCAGACCTGACTGTGAATTGTCAGTGAGCAGCTGCTCCCAGGGGAGTGCTGTGGGTGCAAAGAGCTTTTACCCTAAAAGCACCTTCCATGGCAAACATCCCTGGGTGCTGTCTCTTGCAAATGGCAGGAGAAGGGGCCCAAGATTTCCAGAGCTTCTGTATTGTGTGTGTGCTAACCTTGCTGAGCTAAACACTTGCTTGGACATCTTGCAAAGTGTCCCAGGAGATTCCTGAGAAAATGGTAGATTTAGAGAAGCCCTCCACGTTTCAGCTTTCTAGTCTACAGCTAAATCAGGAGGTGCAGAGGGGATGCAGCAAACAGAGTTTCCTGAACAAATTCCAAGTTCAGTTTGGGCAAACCCCCGAGTTATTTATGTCTGACGATGCTTTTTCATCCTTAGAGCTAATGTTGTGTTTGTGATTAAGGTTTACAAGTAATGAGGAACACTTTGCTATTTAATCATCAGGAAATGATGAGCAGCATCCTACTGAGATGAGTGGAGATCCCAAAGTTATGGTTAATTCTGTAGATACTTCTATTCAGTAATCAAGATTTCAACCCTGGTGCTGAACCATAAATCTCTGGCCCTGACATGCCCTATTTTACTAGGACATTCTGTTTCTCATGAGTAGAACCATATTTTTAATGAGAAAATCATTCAGAATTAAATGTCCCCTGGGGATGCTATTTGAAGAAGTAAAATACCTCACTTGCAAAGACAGGTGCAGTAATGTGATGAGGAATCTTTTAGCTAGTTCATCTGGGAAGGAAAAGAGAGAATATTAGCTACATGAGTGTGAACAGTATTGGTCCATTTCAAAATAAAGTTTGCAGTCTAAGGCATCATGTTGATTTATCTCACCTGACAAGCTATCCAAAGATTTTATTCTTGTCTGTTTAAAGCCTTTCTCTTCAAAAGAGTGGAGTATGTTGTTTAAGTGATTATTTTCCTTGCATTTCCTCCAGTTGGTACCTCTGCATCTGGGCTTGTATTCATGTTTTTAATACCTGTTGCTTAACAGGACTTCCAACTAACGTGCACACCATTAGCATCAGGAGTTCATGTTCCAACACTGGTGCTACTCGCATGGGTTGGAAACATGATTGCACAGTGTAAATGCTATTCTATCCAAAACTGGTTTCTTTCAAATTGCCAGCTTTAAAAAGCCCTAATTATACTGTGTTACATTTAAAGGCAACTGAAATTCTTTAGGAACTCAACAGGAGCCCTTCTTTAAGTGTCTCTGAAAACCCCAGGTCCAGTAAAGTCAAAGTCAAGGTGTGTATATGGAGCCCACCCTCCATCCACAAGAGCCATCACCGCAATGCACTGCTGTGGCTTTGACTTCCAAAACTCTGCTTTGAGCTGTCTGGCTTGCTCATGATTTAGAGAGAAGAGTTCAGTGATGTTTGAAGGTAGCTGGTGAAAGTCTAAAGTAACTTGATCCAAATAATTAAACTTAGCGGTAAATCAGTGCTTTTCATCTTCAAAGTGCTTTACAAACATTAATTAGTTGGGCTCAGCAAAGCCTCATAGAGTGGAAGCCACTCAATCCCTATATCCTGTGAAGTGACTTCCTTGGCTGCGTCCCCCCACATGCTATTTTTAGTACATGCAAGGGCCCTCCTCATGTTTCCTTACTTTCCTTCACATGGCACATACCTTTTCTGTGATGAAAATCAGGCCGGCTTACTAATGGGGATGGGGGAGGTTTTAAAATTAAATAGCCTTTTAAAACAGCAATTGGCTTGGGTTTTCCTGGAAGAACTGAGGCATATGAAGATCAGAGGAAGACACCTTCATACCCTGCGCCAGCCTCCCAACCTTCAAACCTTCCGTCCCCTTTGAACATGAAAAGCTCTGTTTCAGGCACACCAAGAGGTGGATCCGTCGGCTGCTGGTCAGCGCGAGTGTGTGTCCCACTGTGAACAAAGTTACAGCGAATTTCAGTGCCTGCCTGGCTGCCAGGTTTCCTCGCCCAGTAATGCATCTAAAAATATGTCCATAGGGAAAGAGAATACTCTCTTCATGGCTCTGCATCACTTCGTCACAGGTCTCTGCTTCTTCCTCAGGCTCAGAAACATCTCTTTCTGTTGGAGTCTGGTGACCATGAGGAGACAGACATGCTTTTTGCAAATTTGCCTCTTTTGTGACACAAATAAACTATTTTGTCATGGCTGTTGTCCTTGCATGGATGTCTGCTTAGCCCTGGATTGGCTCAGCTTTTACTCCAGGTGAGCTGCTGGACACTTTCCTACAAAAGCAGCCCCATTCTCCCATTGCCTCCCTCTTCTCCTTTGGTAGCTGCTGTTTCAGACATTTCCAGTTCAGCTGGTGCTGTATACCAAGTCCAGCTGTGTATTTTCCTATGTGCCTGAGCTCCTGATGACCCTCTTCAAAGGTTACTCTATTGCAGTCACGATGCATTAATGTTATCAAACAGCTGCTCAGGCACTAACCCTTCCATTTAACTTGCCTGTCTGTCTGTCTTTCCTGAACTTGACATTTACTTTACCAAAATAACAGGGCAGCCTTCCTACTACAAGTAGGAATATGTAAGGGAAGACGAAGACCTGGTGGCTCTTACTGCAGGAAACACCTCTGAAAAGAAAAAGGCAAACTGCTGTTGTTTGGGTTTTTTCCCCCCGCTGGTTTGTGAAAAGGACAAATAAGCAGACAGTCCAAAATAATCTCATTTATTCAGTGTGGTAGACCCAAAATCTTGCTGAAAAGAACAGGTCTCCTGGTTGCATGCCAGCCTACAATGAGAAAACCCAGGGGACAGCTGTATTCCTGGTTTTCTGCATGACGTTCACAAAGTTGTTTTGTTTCTCTGTGTCTCGGGTCCACACATGACAGGGTGTTGTGGGAATAAATAGGGGAGGGTGGAAACACAGGGGAGGTGAGCAGCCAAGTTCATCCAGAAGGCACTGGGGGGGTTGTACAAACCCTTACAGACTTTCCTCTGTTGCACTCCCTGTTGGGTTTCACCACTTCCCATTCACAATAGCTGGACATCACTTCCTGGGGAAAAAAAATGGATGTATTAAACTATTTCCTCTATAACTTGTAGCTACTCAGCTACCTATTTTTGTCTGGCAATGCTAACTGGAGCTCTAGGTTTGACTCTGTTTCCTGACCAACCCGAATGCATTGTCTGTCTGTTCTAGCACAATCTTAAAATAGTAGTCTATCCTGGTGTCTGTGAAAGCAAGCACAGATGGATTTATACCCTTGTCTCAAAAATGTTTAGCTCTTTGGAAATGTTGCAGAAAATAACTGTGATGGAAGTTGTGTGGGACTTTAATCTCAAAACCATAAAAAGTTCATCAAAAGAAAAATTGGGTGGTTTTGGTCCTTCAGGCATCAGTTTTATTTCTACAGAATTACCCCAAAACCCCAAAAGAAAGAGCCATACCTCTCAAAAACTGTCAATAAAAAAATTCCCTGCTATGTGTCTATATCAGCCTCACATATCACTCTAAGTTTTCTACAGGAGCATGGAGTGCCTGGAATGAACAGCTTCAGCATTAACACTGGGAATGCAACACTGAGTGGCAAATCCCTTCACAGCAATACCTTTTCCTCAGAGAAAACAATTGATTTCATGAAAATAAAATAATTTAAAAATTTCAGTAGATTATTTGTTCTGCTGCAAAAAAATCCAGTAAAAAGAATCTTAAGTTTTCATTCTGGTATTGAAAAAAAATTAGTGCCACTTCTGTTCCACTAACTTCTGCCACTTCTGATACTTCTTTCAATTTATTTTGTAATTAAAAACTTGTAGATGCTTAAGTCAGAGGAAAAAATTTAATCTGAGGCTGAAGAAAATGCTACAGTTAAATTAAAGTGATTGCCAAAAAAATGTTGGAAAGAATTCGTTGCAAGACAGCTGCAAATGAATTTCTCTCATGATTTCTCAGCATAGCCAGCAAAAATAAAAATCTCAGTTATTCACACAGTTCTGCTATTTATTGTCATTGTTATTCCTTATCTGATGGCTTCATGCAGCAAAGTAAAGCAAGTGGGAGAAGACAATGGGGACATAAGGCCATTGTGACTTCAGTGGGATTATATGGGCTTATTAAATATTTGTTTCCCCCATTCACTTACAGCTAAGGGGCAGTTATTTCTTAATAAATCAATTGCTTGTGATCAGTTGTCCATACCTTTTCCTTTTCACAACTCCATGTAAAGGATGTCAGAGTAAATGAGAAGAATGCCCTATTAAGTTCATCATACACAAGACCTTCCAACTTCACCTCATCATTAAAACCATAACAGACCTCCAGAGCAGTCTTTGAACTCACCTTTCTTTGCTAGATAAAGGGCAGCAGGTGAAGACTCACAACAGCAACAAACACAAATGTAGGGGATTTGAGAGTGTCTATCACAGAAAATGACTATTGTTCACCTAATGCCATTTTGGGGCACAGCATGTTACAGGCGACCTGGAAAGCAGACATCAAATACAAAGAGTATTTTTAAAGACCCTCAGGTGGAATTTTGGGTTGTTTTTGACTGTTTGTTTGTTGTACCAGTGGTGGGACTGTGAAGAACCACTCCAGACACTAGCCAGGGAGCCAGCACCAGGTCTGAAATGCTCATGGCGTCAAAGGTTTCAGACTTTAGGTCCATAACAGCAACATTGCCATGTGTACCGTGCCTGCAGTCAGAGGCACCCAAAGCCAGGCGTGAACATGAATTGAATGTGCTCGGACATGAACACATTCAGTTAGGGGGCGAATTGGCAGAGGAATCCCCACACCAACAGGGGAGAGATAGCAATGAGCCCTTGTCTTCTGAAGAACTTTTCACTGAAAGGAGGTAACCAGCCTTTAATCAGAAGATCAAGCAAAATATTTTTGCTGGTTCTAGTTTTGCTGGTCTGAATTCCTTTATCCTTAGGACTTTGACTGAGTGTTCATTTCGCCACCTGTTTTGTAACCAAGAGATGGAAAGTGGGGTTAGGAAACACCTTCCACTTCAGACAATTCACAATTGAAACTTCAAGCAGAGCACTTTCGGGCATGAAATGCAGCATTAAAATGTAGACCACTCTAATAAGGCTAAGCAGATTTTTATGTTTTTATTAAATACCCAAATTAGTCACCTCTCTAAACATGGTACCATATAGCTGCATACTTCCAAGTGTAGTTGGCATTAGAGATGTGGGTTTAGGGAGAATCTTTTCTCAACTGCTTTTCCTAGCAATGCGTCCCACACCTCAGCCAATGAGAAAAGCACACAGCAGTTGTCCTTCTCTCTTTCCAGATTCCTCGTATTGCTGTCAAAAACTACAGCAATAGGATACATTCACCCCATAACAGCAGAAGGAACTTTCTGACAGGACATGGGGGGTGTAACACTTCTCCTTGCAGCAGACAGTGGGGATCCTAGAGGCTTCTTTTGCAGATGAGTCAAGACTCCCCAGAAGAGAAGGCAGACTATGACTGGGAACACAAGGGAAGAGAGCAGGAGAGCTGGTGGCACCAAGTTGGTTTTCACATGAGCATTTCTTGGATTTTCATTATTTGTCTTTCATGAATAAGCACCCTTCCAAAATAGCAGAGTGTTCTTGCCCAGCACATATGTTCAGTTTTCCTCCTCCTGAGCTGCAGGTTGCTTGGGGATAGAGTCCGCCAGCAGTGCTGCCAGGGCCAGCTTGCCAGAGCAGTAGAGCGAAGTGTGACCTCTGGTATGGGAGCTGCAGGGGGCAGCTCTGGGGACACATGTAATCACCCAGTGTGGAGCTTGGGCAGGCAGTGGGGTTAGCACCTCTGCTGTGAGGGGAAACGGGAAGAAATGCTGTTAATAACTT
Source organism: Pomatostomus ruficeps (assembly GCA_013400735.1). Taxonomy (NCBI): domain Eukaryota; kingdom Metazoa; phylum Chordata; class Aves; order Passeriformes; family Timaliidae; genus Pomatostomus; species Pomatostomus ruficeps. Next base: position 49,441 of record VYZT01033051.1, on the reverse strand, counting down.
CAGCTGCCGCCGCCTCTGGGTCTGGCTCACCTGAGAGGCAGTGCCTTTAGCTGCCGGAGCTGAGCCACAGCGGATCCACAGAGGCTTCTTAAGAGAGCACGTCTTTTGTACCAGCTCCAAGAGAATAATGTCACCTACCCAGCCACCAGCCCTGCTTTCCACAGTGTCTGAGTTTTTCCTTAGAAGTTTCCTATTCAAGCGCTTAGCCTGACCAGGGCTGACCTTGCTTAGCTTATGAGATGTAACAAGATCACTGCCTGAGGTGTGAAATGACACTGGAATGGAGGTCATGATCTTACGGAAAGCATCTCCTTCCTCTGCTGCGATGTCTCCTCCTGGCTCCCCAGCCCCAGCATCCCACTAATCAGGCAGAAACAAATGCACTGTGCTTCTAGCACACCACCGGCAGAATATAAAAATCTGTCCTTTTGGCTATTCAGTCATCTCAATGGTATAAATTTTTTTTATGCATATGAATTCAAAAATCAAACAGTTCCTTTTTTATGATTTTTTGTCACTACTTCAGCAGAAACAAAAAGTGTTTTCTATAGGTCTGTCTCTGTAAGATGCCAAGACAGATTAACAGACAGATGAACAGACAGTAGCATTTAAGCAACGTGGACAGAACACCAAATCAATCATTCTGAATGAATAATACATTTAAGCAGTGATACGAATGGCAGAAAATTCATCTGCATCTACAGTGAAACTACCTGGACCCATTTCAAGGTGGAATATTCCACAGAAAGTACAGAAGGCACTTTTATTTTGGTATTTCAAATAAGAATGAATTTGTGTATGTTTCAATCTGTCACACACTAGACAGGGCTGGTTCTGTGAATGGGCTTTATTATGTACAGCTCTTGACCAAGCTGTGGAGAAATATACAACTTTTTATTTACAGGTCATTAGAGTAACACAGTATACAAACTGTGTATACACATAAAATACAAATATTTTCCGCAACATTCATAAATGACTTCTCATGTTAACTGCTCTGAGAAACTTTTTTTTGTAGGGAGCCATGAGCTGTCTAATGCTTTTATTGTGATGCCATAAAGAATGAGCTTGAGAAGCAAACTTAGCAAGAAAAAGTTTGAGATAAATCACACCCATACAAAAAAAAGCATTAAAATTCAAGTACAGGTTTCAGTGGCAGGCCTAATGGACAAAAGAAAGGAGGAGAAGTGCCCTTCTGCTGAGTTAAACCAGGCTTGGATCCACGGGGACATTTCAATGGTCTTGTTTATTTTTACCATTAAAACTAAGCTGACTTTTGAAGGGGAAGGAAAAACAAAAAGCCCCAAGGGCTGTTAACCTTTCTTCAGGAGCAAAAGGGAAGGTCATCAGAAGTTTTGTGACTCTTATGGGGAAATAAAGCAAAGGCAGCTGGTGGAGGCTGATCTGTGCTAAATAAAATGGGTGAGAGCTCCTGCACTGCTGCAGCCAGCAGGTTCTCACTGAAGGTGGAGGGGGTCCCTGAGATGGCAGAAGCAGGCATGGGCGATTCAGGGAGGTGGCATTTTCTCCTTACGCTGGAGGAATGGCTATTAAATTAAGGCTGATCTGGTCGATGTTGCTGCACTTGCCTATAAAACTCCTCTTTGAGGAGTTCAGCTAAAGGCAGCGAGGCCAGCGTGCAGACAAGAGGCTTCTGCGAAGGGAACCGGCTCCTGCTCTGCTGTGGGTGGTAAAATCCCTCTCTGCGATGGGGTGATTTGTAGGAAACCCTAGAGAAGTACTTCAGTGTTTTCCCTCATCTGCTGAGTCACAGTAACCTCTGCTAGAGGAGAACACAAGGCTGTTGAGTTGGGCAAAGATTTGTTTGCCCATGTCTGTCGAATGGTGATTAACTTAGGAAGGCAGTCACAGAGTAAACGAGAAGGAAACAGCCACCATTCATCAGCTGGTGGCCTCTGGATACAAATCCTGCTTTCAGAGTTCCTGCAGCAGAAGGTTAAAAATTATGCACTGCCCGGACTGCAGCAGACATTTCGTGTTTGCCCGTAAGTTCAGGACAGCAGTGGGATAGACGCTAGGGTATGCTCCTGACCCTTTCCCTGAAACTGATTTAAATGGGTTTGAGGGGTTTGGAGTGGAAAAGAGAAACCTTTGCAAGATTAAGGGGAAGGCTGATTTCCTCTCCTTAGTGGGAATCCAAAAAAGCAATAGGGATGCCAAAGAAGGGATATGACCAGAGACAAACAGCAATCAATTTCATCTAGGATGCTGCACATTCCTGATTATCTTCAGGGCTAGAAGTAGTAGACAAGGAGTAGTGTCTCTAGAAGTGAATTATCAATGTCAAAAATAGTGCTTCTTTTCCCATTCTCTGTATCTCTGATTCTTCTCTGCCTGTCAGAGAGAGAGCTGGGAATCCAAGCTAGTGCATTTTTGAAAATGTGACTCAGAAAAGAGGAGAAACACAGCCTCTGCCAAGTGGCACAAGTTCATCCCCTTTCATTTTTATTTAAATTACTAAAATCATGCAGATTACTTGAGATCAATTTTGTTCACATTTGCAAATGGCTAAGAATTTGCATTAATGCTCAAAGAGTCTTCATAAATCTGACAAAGAAAGGAAAAAACAACTTTAATGAAGAATCAGCAGGATTTCTGCTTTCCAACTTCTGCATCCTTCTAAAAGCATGCTATGAGAGAGAGGGCAACCAAAGAAGTATAAAGTACATAGTTCATACATTCTCAGGAAAATTAATTCCCCAGATATTTGCAAGGTCTGTAGCATCCCTGGACTCTGGCATGAACTATAGGGAGACAAAGGCATTTTTTTAAAATCTCAGTCAGAGGGAGCACTATCCTCGAGAGATCAAATGAGCACTAATCAGGAAGAATGTTTGGTTATTAAATGCATCATTGAGTCTTTTAAATATCACTCATTGGGTCATAAATTCCTATTAAATGTAGATAATCCATCGTCGTCTCATGCAGATAGAAGGTAAAAACAGTAAAGGATTTGCCAGCAATCTGCCCCTGCCCCTGAGTCCCTCCTCTCACACACTAAAAAACAGGTGATACAGCTGTCATCTTCTACTCTCAATCACTGTGCTACAGCTCACACTGTTCTTTCTCTGGATTTCACAGTCTGCTCACTCATTTCTGTTTAGGCTCCTCTTTGCATTGATCATGCTCTCCTCTCACCCTTGCTCTCTCCCACTCTTTACACAGATGGCTTTCCCAAGATGGGTGTTGCTGACAACAGCCTACCCACTATCACCTTTGCAAGCTGCTCTTTAATGTTGCTTTTCATGGAATCACAGATTTATTTGTGTTTGGAGGGGCCTTAAAGATAATTTTGTTTCAACCCCCCCACCATGCAGCGGGACACCTTCCACTAGACCAGGTTTCTCAAAGCCCCTTCCAACCTGGCCTTGAACACTTTATTTTATCTCTTTTCAGGAATAACAAGCTTCTATGAGAAGACAATCCCCAAATGCATTAAATGCAACCAGACTTCCTTACCGTTGTTTCACCTGACCACGCTGGTGCATGTGCCCACCATATGGCTTGACATCTCTGGCCTAATGTATTGTGAGAAAAGATAGTAAAGTCATCTGCAAGGGAAACCTCCAGCCTTGTTTAGAGTATAATTGTACTCGTGCTTGTAAAGAGCTTGCTGCTGAGCAGCTGGGAAATCTAGCTGGTTTCCTGGAGTGCGTGGGAGGCCATGAGTAGGTGGTAACTAAAATTTGTGACAGAGTTTGGAGGCTTTTAAAAACATTATTACTATTATTTTGGACTCTACAGCAAGATTACAAATCTTAACAGCTGCTAAGCTGTATGCAATTTACCTACAGGTATATGCCTCTTACCAACAAATGCTACAACAAGAATAAGAAATTATTGATCATCCTTTTCAGTTTAAAATGGTTTTCTTTCCACTCTCCAGCAGGGCTTTGGCAAGATGATTTTAAAAATAACTACAGTTTGGAATCCAGATTGCATTCCTTGCCAGATTATAATGATCATTTCAGCCAGGGCTGGGTGAATTTCAAAATGCCTGGAGACTCAGTTCAGGACAGTGCCCTCCAGTCTGTGATATTTTTAGTGATGGGCAAACCCAAAAATTTGGGTGGTTATCCAGAGTTCATCTGTACTGCCCAAATGTCTACAGTCTGCAGAAATGGGCTGGAAAGTTTTCAAGGAAGATGGGTTTTGTACTATTTCCAGTACTGCCTATTTCTGCTCAGGTCAGGAATCCTAGGAGAAAATCCTCTTTCTTCATACTGGTTTGCTCTGAATCTGTTGCCAGTAACAGCTTAAAAGTGCAGTCTGGCAAAGGAACTTGGAAAAGCATCTCGTGAAAAAATGAACCCTTCTGAAAGGCAAAATGATGGTGCAGGGTTGGGTGGTGATCCAGATATATTCCTGTGTTGAGGTTCAGCCCTACTCCTACCAGGAACAGAGAGAACCTGCGTGGCCGATCACAATGGAAGATCTGTTTCACTCCTTCCTATTAAAATATCCCTCAGTAACCTTCTGCTGCTGAGGTAGTTCCAATTTAGATAGGAGAAAATTCCCTGAGGATTATAGCTTCCTGGCAATTTGGGGTAGTTTGCTTGTCTTTCCTTCCATGCCAGATACTGGGTGTAACATAATGAATAAATGAGTATTAAATGTCTTTCAGGCAAGAAATACAAGTACGCAAAGCAATTAATGACTCTGAGCCAAATTCATCCCTAGTTTAAGCTTAAACAATTTCTGTGAGGTTGCACCAGTGGGCAATCAGATTTAATCTAGATTTAAGCTCTTGATTTCATGTGAGAGTCCTGAATTTGTGTTAGGTCTTAACAATTAATCAGCTCAGCTGGCTTTTGGGGTGAGATGGTAGATAGAGAGGGAAGATGAAAAAGGTCGGTGGTTAATACAGAACAGACAGTCTGGAAGAATTTATAAATAAATAACAATATCTTAGGCCTCATCAGGAAAGCGCCTGAAATGCTCTGGCTGTGGGAAAAGTTCAGCATGCCATATTTCAGGAGATTTTTAATGACAAATACCCAGCAGTCTTAGACATAACTTGCTGCTGGTTTTTGGGACACGAGCTCCCGAATCTCAAGAAAGCCTGCGTTCTTGTTTTCTTCCAAATCTCATATGCTCTTGAAACCTTGCCTAAATACTGGAGCATCATACTTTTCTTCCCAAACAACATTTTCCCTCACAATGCTCATCACAGCCACTGTTAGCTCAGCCTTTGCCTGGCTCTGTATCACAGCACCATTGACAGCGGCAGGAAATTTCCTTGAGACAGCAATTCTCCAAGGGTTCAGGATCCACTTCTCAATTAGCCCTCTAATTGGCAGCAGTAGGGACTGATTCTCATTTCAGCAGTAAGAAGCAACTTGGTTCAAGTCATGCCTTTGACTCCTCTTTGTTCCTGCAGGAGTTCCCCAATAAAGATACGGGCAGACCTTGGACCTCAGCACAGCAAGAAGCTTTATGGCAGCACATATTTCTGGGCTTTGTTCTGAAGGCATAAACTTAGATTATTTTGTGCCATGCTACTTCTTGCATTAGTGCTCATTTTGGAGTGCACAAAGCCACCTGGAATAAAAACAGAAGCACAGCTGAACACCTGCTGTTCCCTGCCCCGCCCCCCCCAAACAAAATTCAAGGCAAACCCTTCAAGATCCAGTGAAAATGTGAGCACTTGGGCTTGGGGTCTTTTTTCTCCTTCCTGATTTGAACTCATTTGTTCTTCTATATTTGGACCAGGATTGGAAGCCGAAATATTCAAAAGCTCCAGATAGTATTTTTATAGCATACAGTTTTGACCCCTCAAGGTGTTAAGAACTTTCAGTGAGATCTGGGGAACTGCTGGCTTTAGTGGAGGTGACACTTCCGTCTTTCACGTTTTCAACTTTCATGGCTCCTGTCCTTCAAGTTTGAGAATGTGAGAGTGAGTATATAATGACCCAAGTTGGAACCAAAAATAGTTGGGTAGCATCTCTGAGAGCTCTCCCCATCCCCAGCTCTGAGTGTAACACATTTCTGTGATGTATGCTCAGGCTAGCTTATTTGAAATGCAGTTCCTGCCTGGAGCCAAAGTTTTCAGAGCTGATCTCCTGCCTAACTAAAAATTCATATATAAGCAGCCAGATTGGAAGCAAAAATGTAGCCACTGAGCTGGAAAATTTGGGTTCCAAATGAGCAACTTGCCCTTAAGCTGAAGATCAGTGACAAATGAAAGGCACACACCATCTATTTGTTTAGGCAAACAATGCCACTGGGATGGAGACAATAACTTGCCCAGGGCAGAACTACTAACATCAATTTGGAGGGTTGAGCAACCCAACCTTGAAGGTTTGCCCTTCACTTGGTACTGTCCCAGGCTACAGTGCACCTAAGCACATGCTGAACTTTAAGCAGATGCTGAAGCACTTTGCTGAATACAACTTGTCAGGAAAACTGAGCTTGTTAATGTTGAGATCACCTGAGTGGGTTTTTTTTGTTGGAATCTTTCACAGTTAATTTGTTATGACAAGGGAGATAAGGTATAGACTATTAAGTCTAATTAATGGCACATGAAGTAACATTGATAGGTGAGTGTGGAGAGAAGTGAAACTGTCGGAGCATATACTGCTGCCTCACTCATCCTCTTTTCAGAGTGCAACTGTCATGAAGGGCCTAATCCATACTTCTTAAAAGTTAAGTATTTTGAGTTACCTTTCGACAGCAAATCTGCAGCGTACACACCATGTTGCTCATCTACAGCATCATTCCTCTTCCAAGCCACAGCCTCACTTTCTGCAGCAGGCAATTAGGCAGAGATCCCTGTGGTCTGAAGCATCAACAGACAGTGATGTCCATGCTCCTCTCCCTCCAGTCTGGAATAATGAGGAAGGTTTCCTACAGGAAAGGCAGTCTGACAGGTCAATGGTCTCCTGCAGCCTCCTGCATTCATTCTTTCTTCCTGTGCCAAGCCTGCTGGAAGACCTCTTTGTGAGATGAAACTGCTGTCTGAGGTTTCTCCATCAGGCTCTGAACATCCACACGAAGCAGACGTCAGCTGTGTTAGACACAAACACACAGAATACAACCAACTCCAGCAGAAGGACAATTAAACACACACATTAAAAAATTAACTCTCAAAAAAACCTGGTGAGTCAGAATTCACAATTTTGCAAGGGAGAAAGGCAGAGGCAGAAAGGTTAAGCAATTTGCTCAAGGTTGCAGGAGAAGTAATTGTCAGTGCTGGAATTAAGATTTAGGAATTTATAACTCCTGGTCCTGTGCACAGGCCACTAGATCATCATCCCCGGCACTCCAGAGAACCAAGCTGCTTATTCTTTCAGTAAAATGCTAAACCAAATGCTGTGACCTTTCCTGGAGTTATCAGATGAACTGCTTTCTTAACTCCAGGTTACAGAGAGCGGTGGGGGGTGGGAGATGTGATGGTGTGAGGGAGTGACAGACCAAAACTGGTATGTGCAATGCTTGTGTAAGGAGATTTTCCTCCACCCATTTGAGGAGTCTTTGCTATCTGTCTAACTGCAGCACAGCAGGGAGAATACAGCCCCTGAAGGGAGTTTTGGGAGTATTTGCCTCACTTTCATTTGAAGACACTGACAAACTGTTTCAGAGATTGCACTGAGGGTGTGGGCAGCTTTATGTCATTCACAGGAAGTCAAGGCCTGCCCGTGAACTCAAGTACTTACAGAATATATAAATAAGCTGTAATTCACTGAAACATATGTATGGAGATCTTTGGGAAAAGCTGATATGCAAAATTCAGTAATTCCAGCCCACTTTTATTAGTAATATTATTAGTATTACTGTTCTGTGAACCTGTGAAATTTTGGCTTCAGAGAAACATGCCCACCTACCTTCCTTCTTGGAGTCTGCCACTATTCAGTTATTTGACCGTGTTTCTGTATCAGTCATTAGAAGGCAACACCTTTAAGGTGTGACAGCATGTAGGACCACAAGCAGGGTTCCAGCTCTGTAGGCACAACAGCCATTAATTGTGTGACTGCCCAGGAGAGAAGAGCCCTGTGAATGAGGGGCCACCGCAGCCAAGATCTCCTGCCCAGCCTGAGGTGCTGCTCAGGTGACCTCCTGAAACAGACAGCTTTCTCATCCTCGTCAGAACAGGGTTATGCTGCAAGAAGAACACGTTGCCCCTGCTTATGGGGTGTTTATAATCAGTAGTTCAGCAGGAACCCAAACTGCTGCACCATAGTGGTAATTGCCACTGTGACTTTTCTTCCTGTAGCTCAGCCTGATCTCTCTGGACCACAGGCTGCTTCTTTTCAGTCCTGTTCATTCACATTTCATGCAGGCACTGCAGTTTTTGGGAGGTGGGACTTCTGTTCTTGATAAACAGAGAAATGTGCCTCTCTGGGTAGCCAGTGCTGAGCAGGGGTTGAGCAGAAATGATTTCCCATTCTGTCCAAACATATTTCCAGAGCTGCTGAGTAAGTTAGGGAAGAGCCATGAAGGATTCACAGTTGGAGCCTATGCACTATGCACTTCTGTTTTTACCTGCAAACCTCGAGAGTTTGCAGTGGTCTTCTTGTCTGAAGGAGGAAGGGCTGGCCTGGGAGCAGCGGCTGCCCTTTCAATAATCATCCTCATGTTGCCTCTGACATTTAGCAAGAAATGTAATGCAAAACATGAGTTGCACAAAACTGTAAATCAGGGGGCCTAAGGGGTCTCCTGCTGAAAGTAGGAGCAATAGTACATGTAGCCAATTCCCTTTCCAAAGTTTTGCTGGATTGCTCTTGAGGGCTACAGATTTGAATGTCATGAGAAGGAAAGGATTGAAAGAGAGTTTTTAAATGGAAACAATCCCTGACTTTGTGAAATACACAGTAATTTCAGTCAGGATGACTTCACAAGAGGGTACAATTGAGCAGTATACATATGTTTGTGTATGTATGTATATGTCCTAATTTCTTTGTACATACACATGTGTATATAGCATATAATTGCTTATATTGAAAAGTTCAGCTCTGATACATGATTGGTTTCCTCCAACCTTACATGTCATCTGAGTGAGCAAGTCACTTGACAATCTTGTGCCTCAAAGTCAGGCAGTTAATTCAGACCATGTTACAGCTAAACACTTCTCTCTTTTCACTTGCCTGCTCTAAATACAAGCCCATGTGATTTGGTAATTTGCATAATATCTTCTGACAAGCTGACTCTGAAGTCCTCTTGGGTGATTTGCTTCTCTTTGCAAAACAAAATGGGAGATGGTAACATCCAAGGAAACGAGTGTATCTATTTCCCTTGGACTGAGCGACTTCAGCTCTTGGAGCTCAGAATCCTCTGGAGGTAGCAGGCTCAGAAATTGTGCAGCTGCCAATGGGAGATGGAGGCAGAAAACCTGCAAAGGGATCTGGAATTACATCTAGTGGGTCAGCTCTCCGGCTTCCTGTTACACCAACCAGAAGGTGCTGTGAGATGCTCCGCTTCTCCAGACAGTGACAAAACAGCCCCCACGTCACCCATGTGTGACAGCCAGGAGAATGACACAAACTGGGAGTTTAACTGTGTGTTTTCTTTCCCTAAAATAACATTAACAGTGGTGCTCTGCATCCTGCAGACCTGGGAAATAAGACAGATTAATCTTTGCCAGCGTTATTAAAAAAATTTTCCTATGGATTATCTTTTCACAGAGCCATAAGCCTTTGAAAATTTGGTCCCAATGTAACTTGCCTATGAAGTCAATTAGCTCCTAAAATGACAACACATTAGAAAGAACCCAAAAGCTGATATAGAAATACCTTGTTTTATTAAGCCTGGCCAATTTTCTGTCAACAAAAATTATGCTTCTGAAGTGATGTGGAACAAGAATCAAACATGAAAGCATACAAGTATCCACTTTCGAGCCCTTGAATAGCTATAAGAATCCACTTCTTGGTATTTCTGCTACACAGAATGAATTTTCATTACCTGAAGTATCTATTATCTAATGAATAAAAAAACCTGCATTATGCATTAAAGTGTAGTATGAACAAAAGCTCTGGAAAACTTACATTAATTCATGGTGAATTTTTGTGGCAGAAATGGTACTTTTAGCGACTTCTGCAGCATGGATGATGTGCCACCAACCATACTACTGAGTTTGCAGTCAAGCTTCAACTGGACTTCTAAACCACGGAAGCAACGAGTTCCATGAAAAAGCATGTGCTGGTCAGGGAACGTATAGTGTTTTTCATAAGGGTATCATGCTCCAGATCCTTGGTTGTGCTTAAGGAATGCCATTCCCAAATCCTGGGTGGTTCTTACGGAGTCCAAATTAAAGATATAGAGATCAAAAGTGGCATAAATTGTCCAAAACACCAAGTCCAGGTTTAAAGATGTCAGGCCACCCCTGCCCTGGAAGGAAAGAATTGTGCATTAATCCAGCTGTAAGCACAAAATTCACATAGCACATGCTCTGGGGAGCCTCTAAATTCGGGAAACTCCCTGATGGCTTTGGTCTTCCCTTTATAGCACTTTAGAGGAACTTTGTTAAAAATATATACCTTCATCTCCCAAGTAAAGAGGTCGTATTTTAAGCCTTGAAAGATCCATCTGTTGTTTGAGCCTTTGAGGATGGTGTCCCACATCAACGTTGTGTTCTGCTCCCTTGGTAGCTGGTCATGCCTTTCCTACTGGCAGCAAACTCGTCAGGAGGTTCGCCAACACATCTGAATTTGCCACAAGGTGTGTCACTCAATGCCAGCTATTCCACTCCGGATTTGCACACTGGGAGGTAGAGTCAAGCACCCTCCAGCTGTGCCCTTTCGTGGAAAGGCAGCCTTAATGGCCAGGTAATCCTACAAGCTACGAGGCTAACCACAGAGTTGGTTAGGGCATGAAGTACTTTGGCCTCTGTGTCAGCTCTAAGAAATAAAAGCAATTTAGGTGTTTGGGGAATGATGGCAATAGCCGAATTACACCTTGGACTACACAAAGGACGAGCACAAAGGCTGAGAATGGCACAGCTCCAACAGAAAGAGCAGTGCCTGGGTCATGGCTGGGTCAAGTGCTTTTAACCTCAGGTAGCAGATGTGCAGATGTGCATGGAGCAGTGCTGTTAGCACTGAGCTCTGAGGAGGTGTGAGAAACCATAAAGAAGAGCAAAATGTTGTTTATAGAAACCAAACAGCCAAGTCTGAATCTTTTGTGATAACAAATCCATAAAGTTGTACGGGAGTGCTAGTCATGAGGAGCGGGAGTTTGGCAGACTGCCTGTGACTGTGGAAATAAGTGATATTTTCAGTTAGAGCTGCCCAAAACCTCTTTTCCCCTCTTTTTCAGCAAGGAAACAGAGAAAGTCAGCGTACGACCAGCTTCCTATCTGGGCTTCAGGGTTATTCTCCATACTGGGGAGTATGCAAGTGGTCAGAAGCCTGTTCTTTTCACCTCCAAAGGCCAGGGGCTCAGGCCCTCCTTGCGGTAAGGGTGGAGCATACTGAACCACCCTGACAGCAAGGAAAATGAGCTGGAGATGCATGAAAAGCCCCATCCACCCTTTCTGCCAGGCACTGTAAGTTCTGTGAAGAGATGCACAGGGGAAACAAGGTCAGTACCACCATGGAGAAGTGATCCAGAGAACAGGCATCCTTGGGTGCCTGATTTTAGACGCAGGACACAGTTAAAAGTCCCGTGAAGAAAAGCCTGAGGAAGGGGTTCAGCCATGGGTTATCACAGAACCTTGGCACAAGGTCAGGTTCCGGAGAGGAAGATGGGAAATGTGGGGTTACTCCTTGGGATGGAGTGGATGCAAGATGATCTGAATCACTTCATACAGAGTGGACAGGGATTCCTAGTTTTTGGCAGTGGGCTATAAATTAATTGTGGGGGAGGGACAGAGAAAGGGGAAATTTCAAACATCAAAAAGCAGAGTGAGACTGAAATGGCTAAACACTCATTGGGTCAGACAACGGGAGAAGAATTGGGTGCTTTTATAGCAAGGGTAGCTGAGTGTCAGGTTTTGGTCCAAATATTCGAGCATCTTTTGCTCTGTATATTCAAGTATTTTTAACTAGAGTGAAGGAATTTCAACAGAAAAGACAGACAGCATCCAAAAATATCCTAAAGCTCAATAGTGAAGTTCCTTTTCAAAACTACAAATCAGATGGAGAAGGCCCTGGAGCTCAGCATTCCCCTATCCCTAGCGTGTGTCCTCACACCTGGATGGCAAGTATGCATGTAAAGATATAGGTAAGGATGTATTGGAGGGGAGAGGAGAGAAGGAGGTAAAAGTGGGTTTCTTTAACAATAAATACTCAAATTTTCAGAGATTCTTTCAAATCACAGAAACTGCAAAAGGAAAATCTCTGAGCTAGAAATGTTACTACCAAGTCCTTTAAATGCACCTGCTTTTTACTTTTTCGCATTTCCTGAAAATACTTGCTGAATTGTTTTTCCTGTCCTGACACTGAAATGAATGACTTGCTGATAGAAGTATTTCTTGAGACTAGAAGTACTGCACATTTCAACTAAATGCATCAGCCTTGTAGAAAACAGCACCACGCCCCTGTGCCAAAGCACAAACACAGATACCCAGCTTCTGTTGAAAATCGTGTAAAGGAAAAAAGCACAACCCCAATCTTGATTTAAGTGCCTTAATTCTGGCTACCTGGCCTCTGTTCAAAGCTGTGTCTTATTGCACCCACTTCTCTCTGCCTGGCAGTACAAGGCAGCTGCCCAGAGTATGGGTGACAGTGGCGCAGTCAGACAACAGGGCCTGGAATTATACAAATTCCTCCATTTCCTCCTCCTCCTGCCAAATCCCGGTAATTCAGATTATCATAAATGACTTCTTCCTAGGGAATGCTGAAAACCCTCTCCAGCAAATATGATTTTGTACATTATGATCTGGTTTTATATAGCTTAATGAAATTTTTTTTAATGGTTTTCAGCAGAAAAGCAAACACAAATAAGCTCTCAGCCTCTTCAAAATCCTCCTGAAATCCAAGTCTATGCAACCTTAATTAGCAGCAATACATAATAGCAGTGATTTAGAGCCTGTTGTCATTTTGTCCACACCATAGAAAAGAACACAGCACACTAGGGACCTAATCCCAGCCTGAAGGATGTCTCGTAACACCATCTCATTTCCCAAGCCAAAATAAGTGAAACCTGGATTTTCTGTCACAGACAAGTAGCAAAATGTACCTTAAAAATTAGGGCCTCCCTTTCAATGAATGAAGTAATGATAAAGAATAATCAGGTCCCCTGAGTTTCTGTGATGATCTTTTTTTGCTTTTTCCCTTGCACCAGTAGTGATCATGCAACATTTAGGCAGAGAGACCAGAGCACCTTTACAGCCCACACCTGCTGGAGGCTCCACTCCCTGCACGAGCTGGGCACCACTTAGACCGCTCCAGAGGGCTGCTTCCACCTAACGCCATATGTGGTGCCATGTCCAGTCCTCTTCCAAACTCCCAGTACTCTCCTGCTGCTCCCACAGTCTGCTCTAAAGAGCAGGAGCATCCACAGAGATGCCCTGTTTGTGTGGCATGATCCTGCTTTTACCAGTGTGATAATTGGATGGCAAGTCCTGGTTTAAAAAATAAAAATCACTGACTTGAGAAGTAGCCATTTTAAAAAAAAATCTGTTTATTTCCTGTCTCCTACTCAGATCAGTCTGAAAATGAAACACTATGCAAGCACAAAAAGTTATTATGTGACTCGCTGCCTCCAGCTATTCTGACTTCACTGGATGCCTTACAAGCATCTATTGTTCTTGGAAATAGTCTGAGATGTGCTTTCCAGAGAGATTATTACATATTCTTGCTGCGAGGAGGGAAAAATGTTCTGATACTGTGTCATGTCATTTCTTTAGTGGTATTTGGATGCAATATACTGTGGAAGTGTGACAGGGGAGAAAACAAACCTGTTATAGGACTAGTGGTGCTGAACCACATCTACTATGGACCCAAGAGCCTGTATTTTACTCATGGTTGACTGACTCCACCTCCATGCTCCTTGCCAGCTCTCAGTGCCTGTACCCTCCAAAGCAGTAAACCTTTCTAATGCAAAAGCCCCTTTGTTGATGGCAGAAGATAAATCCTCCCTCACCTGCCTCCCCTAGGCAGCTGCACTGGCATCCGCAGGGCCAACTCCATCTCCACCTGTAAAGCTGCTCCTGCAAAGGGTGAGCCCCTTGTGCTCTGGCAAACCCCGGGAGAGGGGCAGAAGCTTTCATGCAGACCTCACCACGGCCTGATTTCAGCCTTCTCTTTGTGATGGGGTGGGTTGCTCCCATGGTTGGCCTATATTTGGGACCGTGTAGCAGATGCTGCCAATGGGATGCTCCCTGAAAGCTCATGCAGAGCCTTTCATCCACACAGCCAGCCATAAACTCGCTCTGAGAGACAGTAACCAAATATTTAAAAATGGGCTGTGACTGCACACCACAAGATCCAGCATTATGATATGCCAATTTCAGTGACCTTGAAAGAACAAGGTTTGATCCCTCATAATGCTGTGTGGGTTGCTGATTTATAAACAAACTTTCACACCTGCTAGAACTAAAGATGGAAGAATTTTCCTTTTTGGAACTGGCCTTTGGGGAAAGGAAAAAACTCCTCAAAGAAGGAGGGATTATCTTGGTTGAGCAGGGCTGGGAGCTAGATCCAGGCAACACAGCGTTATATTGTGGTGAGAACAAAGGCTTCCTCCCGCCTCCTCGATGATTCTCACAAACACACAACTGTACTTCCAGTGGTTGCAGCGGGCCACTCATCAGCAGCATTCCATGCTGTCATTGCAAGCAGTAGGGCAAGGAAAAGGCAGCAAACAGCAGGAGACTGCAGGGCTACTTTCTCCTTCACACCAGAACTTCAGCTGTCTGTACTAGACCCCACCTCTCCAACACATCCTTTTCGGAGATGGGCAGTAGGATGCTCACCACAGTGGTCCTGGTTGTTCCCACCAGGCTGCTGTTGGCAGGATGGATGAGGAAATGCTGGGGGCTCCCTTTTCCTGGTTAGATTTAATCTAGAGAAGAGATGACACATATTGTATCATACTGGATTATGATTTAACCAGCAGTTCACGCTGAGATTTTATATTCTGGATAATAGCTAAATGCTTTTGAAGCCTCGTAATCTCATACAGTGCAGAGGTGGGAAGCTGAAAACAAGACAGCAGCAAAACATAGCAAGGGAAATCACAGTCTCTGTAACACAATAACAGCAACTCCTGCTCAGGTTTTGTTCTCACCCCTCTATAGGGCACAGGTGGCAGAAGAGCTTGTTAGAATGTTCACTCGGCTCTGGTATGCTGCTTCAGCCATGGCACTGTCCTCCAATGACTCTCCCAATAGGATTCACTTGAGGAAATCACACCAGGCTCCTACAGGAGAACAGTCAGGCAGAGAGGGAAACCAAACCAGACCAAAGAGGGTATGGAAGGGTAGGATGGGCCTTGCCAAACATTTATTTATTCTGCCCGTGTGAATCTCAGGACACAACACCCTGTGAGGGTGGGGGTGTGGTTGGCAGCTGCTGGGGAGAGATGATGACTCTAAAGCTGAAATAGTTGCATCAAAGCAAAGGCGCTGCAACAGGGGCAGGAGTTATGCCCTGGCTAATCTCAGCTCAATCTCAAATGGGAAAGCCAAAAGGACAAGAACCCAGTGCCTCCCTCAGAGACTGTTCACAGAGAGGGGATTTATAAAATAAAATAAAATAAAATAAAATAAAATAAAATAAAATAAAATAAAATAAAATCCAGGCCTTGAAAAGAACAGGGAGACAAGCAGGTCTAGGGTAACCAAGTGGGAAGACTGAGCCACCTGATTTGTTTCCTCCAACAGACTCTTTCCTGCCATTTCTTCGTGGGTGTCTGTGAAGACAAAGTAACCCATGTCTCCCGTCCCAGGGTGCTTGAGGTAGGATGAACCCCACTGACCTGCAGCACTACAGTGTACAGGGGACCCTCACAGGTTCAAAACACGTCACACAAAATGTCTGGAAAAGCATTAAGGGCACTCCAAACTGATCTGCATCACTAATAAGACATTATGAACTTTTATAGCTTCTCTTCTAAGACAAAAGGCCATAAAATGGTCCCTCACAGCACCCCTGTGAGATGAGCAGATATTATAATCTTTATTTTATTGAAATAAGAATAGGCAGGGAGAGGGCATGGGCCACTTCAGAATTCATATCCATGTGATAATTAGATGTCACAAAGATAATGAGGAAAAATCACAGGAAGCTAAGCACCTAAATCAGTGCTTTAAAACTTGAAGTGTCCGGAGAAAGTGGCTTTTTTGTTTCTGTAAGTCTCTGGCACAGCAGAGATGCCCTGTATCCAAAAGACTTTTCCCAGAAGAGGTTATGCTAACAGCAGCCTGTTAACACATGCAAGCCCACGAGCACTTACATGGGATTGCAGCCTCCTACCCTGGCTGGGTGATCACTGATCTAAGTCTCCCTTTTTCCGGGTGGCAATGACCACTACTCTACATTAGACATGACATTTCAGTGTTATTTTCATTCCACTTGTGCTGTGCTGAGAGTCAAGAGGCACAAATGAGCTTCACCACCCAAAATGTCGGGCCTTTCATGGACTAAGTCCCTTGCTGTTACTCTGACAGGATGCAAAATTAAGCTTCACATGAGATTCAGCAGCAAGAGAGGTGAAAGGAGAATGACTGAGATACCTTGACAACGAAAGCCCCCTTCTGCTTTGAGGTCACTTTGGAGATGAAGGAGGGCATGAATATTCGCAAAGATTCTAATTAATATTCTCCTGATTCTGTGAGTCAGGTAGAGGAGTTTATAGCCTGCCGTGCTGGAACTGAAGGTTATCAGCCTGTGAGTAGTCAAGGTGCCTCAGAGACACAGGAGTAAGAACCAGAGCTCAGCAAGTCTCTTGCAACTAGCATTTTTTTTTATGAACTTCACCTTTGTCTGACAACTCTCTATAAACAGATTGCAACATTCTCTAATTTATTCATTATTTAGGTTCAATAGTAACATCAGCAAATAATATCTTCCCTGTAGAGCAGTCCATTATAAATTATTATATGCAATATGTGCTATATCCATCTACTTCCCTTTCTATTCCCTGGTAAGGGGAGTTAGGTAACAAAACAGAACAGTGTAAATTTTACAAGAATATAAACTATTCAGAATTCACTGATGGTCAGGACATGAACACCTCTGTTTAAAATTCACTCAGCAAGCCCTCATTCTTGTAGAGCTTGAATATACAAATAAATGCAGAAGTCAAACACAGAATGACTGCTGAACTCAATCAAATCAAAATTCACTTTCAAATTCAAATTATTACATACTTTTTTTTTTCTATTTTCCTACTCACTCCACTCTGCTGAGTAGCAAAAATTTACTACACACAGCAACTTTAAGTCCAGAACAATCTCATGAACCTTTTTCTCTTTTTTCCAGATTCCAGACTCTCCAGGCATGTCATCAAACTGTGGTCTGTCCACCAGAAAGTCAGTCTGTGCCTTACCTACCCAAGTCACACTGTGTGCTGTGGGGATGAACGTGTCCCGCTATATGGTACATGCAAATGCGTGCCTGGAGGCTGAAGGTGAGCTTGGGAAACCTGTGGCTTTCCAAAAGGGTAAGACATACACACTACACTCTTAGGCAGCAACAAACCCCATGTGTCCTGATACCTTCCTTCACATTCCCTGTAACAGCACTGCACACTGCATTTCAAACATTCCCATCTGAACGGTGCCATCTACCCAAGCTCATGACCATTGGGCACCAGGACAATACTAAGGCTTTTTTAGCTACAAGGAAATACTTAGTAGAGCAGGGTCTTCGCTGTGCAGATCTAGAAACGTTGAATCTTCTTCTAAAATGCGATTTATACACACCATTTTGCTCCAAAGGACTCTTGAAGCAAAAGCACTTATTGTGGATAAATATTGTATGTTCTCAGTTAGGTGTAATTTGTTCAAATCTTCCTCTGCCTTGAGATGTTGAGGCAGAAGGTAGCAAAAAAGAGAGAAATTAAAAGGCACTTTTTTTTCCAAAAGAACTACACTTTTGAAATCAGTCACACAGGTCCTAATCCAGTGCCTGTATTACCTCTGCTGAAAGTCAGAGATTTTGTTTTATCGAATGACTTGAATGCCCAACTGCTTTTTTTAAAATCAAAACAAAACCATGTAGTGATGTCCAGCATGGCCCAGCACCTGCATAATTGTGACCACAGGATGCTGATTTTTTTCCACTGCTGTAGAATAATGTAATTTCATAGCCAGATTCAGCTCCTTTGTGCTTCAGCGTGAAGAATAATGACTGCTCGCTGGAGGCCTGATCTCGCGCACCTCAAGCAGATGAGCTATCCCCATTGGCTTCAGGCTGTCGCTGCAAGTTCCTCCAGCTCCTCGCTGGGTTTACACCAGCACATGTGCTCCAAGTGTGTTTGCTGGGTGAGGCTGAAGATCAGAAGTAGCAGTCACGGCGGAGCTGTCTGCACGCACCGCTTTGGGGAGGAAGCGTTGGAGTGGAGATGTCAAAAAGTGATGAGCCTTACAAATATTTTTATCTCACGCTCCACTACAAGCTTTGCTTCCTGCAATGGAATGCTGGCACAATGGAGATGCTTTCATATTAACTCCAAGCAGTCTGCATGACAAAAGTCTTTGTTGCCATGCGAGCTATCAAAGCTCCCTCTGTGTTTAAAAAAAAAGCGTTACAAAATTTTTAGTGTTGTTGAGTTGCTTGGGTTCATTCACTCATTCCCCTGCTCTTGTGGCCCTTTGAATTCTCTTTCCACCAAAACATTCAGGCTTAATATTCCCAAAATAGCTGTCAGCAGGAAATGATAGGAGTTCTCAGTCTGAGAAATAACAGGGCCGTCTGTTGATCTGAATCACCGAGGGTGGGATTTTCAGTCTGTGTGTTGCTGAAGAGGAGGAGGGAGAGACAGCGGTGAAACAAGCGCCTCTTCCAGCAGCTCCCTGAGGGGTTTGCAGCGGCGTTCGTGAGGGCGGAGGTGGCTGCAAACCCTCACAAGTCACTCACTGTGGCTCTCAAGCACAGTGTGAGACGTGCAAACTGTGCACTCGTTATCAGCAGAAGGTCCTCTGCACCTCTTGAGCCAAAATAAATAAATAAATAAGTGAACAAAAAGGTAACCGAGATCAGCTCGTTCTTGTACTCTACAGGGGAACTGTTCCAGTACTCACTGACACTTAAGGAAATGCTCTTTTGGACTTCACCATGATTTGGAACAAGCCTTGGGTGTCCATTTGCTTCTTTTGCTTTGGGAAACAACTAATGACACCCGATTTTTACTTGTCAGCAAATCTGCTTTTCCCACATGCTCTCACAGTTAAATACTCATCAGTCCTCCAGAGTTTCTGAACTAATGAGTATGGCACAAGCATCTCCTTCCTTGACTTAGCTCACTCTCTCCCTCCAGCAAACAAGGTGCTTGCCATAATAAATCTTCTGCAAAAGTGAATAGTTTTGCTTCATTGGAATCTGAATAAATGTGTTCTTCGTCTTTAACCCACATGGCTCACCATTTCCAACTCATGGCAAAGGTCTCGTAAAACAGTGGTGAATGGGGCAGGAGCGAGCTGCCAGCTGCTCTGCAGCCCAGGGACTGAGGTGGTCTCAGAGTCTCACTCAGACACGGTTCTGGCTTAAAATCCTCTTCACCCACTGAGGCTGTGGTGTTATGTCAGTCAGTGTTTACAGGGTGCTGTGGCACTCCAACGGAGTGTACCTGGAAAAACCTAACCTTACAGATTTGTGCTGTGACCCTCTACAAGCTTCTGGAAACAACGCCATTCCCAGGCATTATCTTGGCATGGTTTCACTCCTCGCTGCAAATGATTCCCACATTTCTGAGCACAGCAGTCACCTTCCCATGCACCCCGTCACCTTATTGAAACCAGACACGGGTCAGATACGGCAACGACTAACATGATGCATTCCCTTTCCCAGACTTAGTGCCTCAGCCACAGCTAGAAGCACTCGGTTGCCTGCCAGAGCTGAATTAATAAGAGGGGAGATTGCAAGACAGTCAGATAGCAGTCAGCTCAGCAGAGGAAGGAACAAACTGTGCCTGAGTCATTGTGTGCCTGATAATGGAGGTTTCCAGCTTCATGAGGAATGTAGGAGAGGGAGGACACCATGCTAAGCCCCAGAGAAAACAGAGTGAGCGGTACATAAACACCTAAGCAAAGAGCACTGACAGTGCTTACAGTCATCACTGACTTGGTAATGTATATCTTGGTTACCGGCAAGATCACACCTGGTTGTATCCCCTTACGTAGGGCACAGCAGCATCCTGTATCTCGTTTGTGGGTGGGAGCACGTTCAGAGCACAATACTGGACTTGCAGGCACTTTCCTCTACCCTGCTTTCCCTCTCTGGGATATAAAGCTTCTCCAGATGAGAGAGTAGCAAGGCTCCTGCTAACTGCATGTACATCTTAATGATCACGCAGAATGGTAATTAGGTGCATATACATTGCAGAAAATGATCTTTGTTAATTAGAGAAGGATGTCAGACATCAGCAATGCTATTTTCCACTGAAACTTTCCCATTTATATACAACGGAAGTTTAGTTATGCTAGGAATATCAGATTCAAGAAGGTAATGTAACCTGTTACATATTCATAAGGGGCTAATCTTCTTGCAAGGAATAGAGATTCCTCCTCAGAGGCCTTGCTACACGGGCTTTATATAGGGGAGGACCACGGCTAAGTGCAGTGGCAATGCCCAGGAACACCTCACCTGTGGCAGAAAACAGGACTGCCCATAGCTTGGGCAGGACAGACCCCCCACGCGACAGGGAAAGCCCTACTGGCATCAGTGACACCCAGGCTCTGTCAGCACCCACATGAACCATCACCACATATATGGGACTTGATCACAGGTGCGGACTAAGTGTCCCAAACATACATGGTTACCCTTGAGCAAGCCGTGTTGGTGTGCCCTGTCTAAGAACAGGAACAACTCAGTGAAGGTGCATCATCATTTATCCATGCTGAAGGAGATTCCCACTAATTCTTCCTCCTGAAGGATCCAGGTATGTAGAGAGAAAGAGAATTAAGTGGTCCCAGATGCTTCAGTCAACACAGAGCACACTAAGGAACTCAGAGATCCTGCAGCAGAGGAGGTTGAAGTGCACAAGTTTGGGTTGTGCCCAAACAAGGAATATTACTGTGTGAAGTCTTTCTCCAGGTGTTGAAAGGAAAACAGCTTTTGAAAACAGCTGCCAGTGTCTGGGTATCTCCTCCACTGCCACTATGTGAGTCCTTCCAGAAGAAATACCAGGTGAAGTCACCTCCAATGGACAACCCCTGGAGAGGACAGAGCAGCACTCTGCTCCCAGGAGAAGCTGGAAGGGAGCAAGGATTGTTCTTGTAACATCTATTCACTTTGCTCCCTCCGTGAGTTTGTCCTCCCCTCAGTGCTCACCGGAGCCACCCCCAATTTGTGACCTTCATCCACCTCTGCCTCTCCAGCAGCTCCTGCTCTTCTTTGGAAAAGGTGCCATTAAACAGCAGCACTGAGATGGGTGAATTACCAAAGCTCTGTGCTGGGACGAAAGAGCCTGAAGCCAGGCTTGGCTCAGAGCACGGTCTTACAGATTTCCCAGCAGTTGCTTCTGGAGATCAGAAGGGCTGGAGAGCTGAGAAGACCAAGGAGTTGCTGTTTCTTACAAGACAACTCTTCCCACAGCATACCGAGAAGAAAGCAGTATTTATAGCTTGTGGGACACAGCTTCAAGGTCATCTGGGGTCTGGCTTGTACTCAGCCTGACCACAGCTTCTCTCCCTGGTCGAAAAGCCCTTAAAAGCCCAAGGAATCCAGACAGGGTTGTGCTGCAGAAGTACAACCCAAGCACTGGAAACCTGCACAGATGGTGTCTTTGGAGAACAGGCTGTGTCTGAATGCAAGCTGAGCAACGAAAGGAAACGTCCCTGCATGGGGTCTGGTGGACTCATTGTACTGCCAGTCACTATTCTCTCTGACTTTGCTTCTGCTCCCAGGTTGACATATCCAATATTAATGAGGCATTTATACTCCATCATGGAGCCCTTTAGGAACATAAATTTACTCCTAATGGAGTGCACTGTTAAATTAATTAATATAATTGTAATTTCTGTTTTGCTTTTGTTTTGGGGAGGATGATGTCTAGCAGGGCTTTTTTTGGGAGTAATACAGCAAACAGCAGCAGGCTGGATATTTTGTGCTGCCCACAGTCTGGCTAATCAGCATGGCTAGCTCTAAGTAAGCAGGAGCATGTGCTTGCACAATATCATGTGTTTCTCAGAATACGCTGGGAATATCAGTGACACGGGAAGTGACAGGAATATTGGTGACACCAGGACAAAGAGAAATTAACTGTGAGCTGGTGAAAACCACAAAAGGAAATACATTTTCCACTCCAATGGTCCTTCCTGAGTCAAATGTCCAAGCCTCAGAGTTTGTTGACTTGCAGCATTTGTTTTCACAGATGCTAAAACACAACCGTAGCCAAACGCATCATGTCTCGCATGTGTGGCGGCTGCCATTTGACCACCGTGGGTGGGTACTCGCCCCCCTAGACAGAGATGAAGAACCATTACATCAGTTCATCCCATGTGACAAAGAAGGCAGTCCTTACTGCTCTAAATACTAAAGGAGTACGAGCATCAGGAAGAAATAACAGGAGTAAACTCTCCTCTCAGAAGAGCTGAGCTGAAAAAGAAAGCTCAGGCTCAAGCATGTTTATTTCACATAAGTAAATAATAAAGAAAACCCCAATTTGTGCGCACGCACTACAGAAGGAGCAGAAAACAATACGGACCTGGAGGCACATCTGGCTACAACAATGCAGAGATTTTAAAACACGCAGGTACACAGGCTCATGTATTCACAGACCCAAGCTGGAGATCCTCCTGGCAGAAAAGAAAGTAAGGGATATGCAGAATTATTTCCCTTCAGTTTTGCATTACAACCTTGCAAGTCTTTAACACTAGGATTTTGATAATGTTATCTAGTGAGGAAAAGAAAGTGCAAAGTTCAGTCAGGCTCGAATATCACAGATGATTTATACTTTGCTTGCCAAGACTCTCGCTCTTGCAGCATGCTCCTCCAGAAGGCAGCAGCAGCCAGTTTTGTGCGTCTGATTTGGTGGGGTTTAGAGGTGGGGACAAAGGATCATCTGTGCATCTTTTCAGTACGAAGCCTGCTATTACCTGCCTGCTCAGGATGTTATCTTTGCTCTCTTAGGAAGCATGCCTGGACTACAGAAGAGGCATGAACTGCATTAATTCTGCCCAGCACCTGGGTATTCAGTACTCCTTAGTGCTAATATTTACTGTGCATAACTGTATCACAGCAGTGGACACTGGCCATGCCAGCAGCTGTGCAAGGAATATTTGGACATACAGCTCTTAAGGGCAGGGAGGAGTTCTGAGATTGAAGGACAGATATTTTGGAACAGATGGGTCAGTGCACAAATCATTTCACCATAAACTGTTGTTAGATTGAAGAGATGGAGGTGAGTACATCCACCTCTTACAGATTTTCAGTGCTTCCTAAAGATTTATTTGAATGATTTATTTAAATGGTGTGAAATATTTCTTTATAGCTGTGATGACTTCTTGTTTTCCCCCATTGTTTTTTTGTTTTTTCTGTAATAGAAGTGTGCTTTTTGAACCATGACTCACTGCAAGGGGTGGAGCTTGGGAAACTCTAGTGGAGGAGTAACAGAAACCTGCTGGGGAATGCACATGGTCTCAACATGGAGAGCAAACCACTCGAGACAATGCCATTATTCTCTCTGTCTCCATCAGCTCAGGCTGTGGGGTCTGCTCCTCCCTCTGAGGACTTTGGCTGAAATCCCAGACACGTGGTAGCTGCTGGGGGGGTCTCTCGGAGCACATCCTCACGCTGCTTTTGTCAGCACCAACCTGAGTTCTCATCAGAGCTGACTGTGTTACCCCTCAGAATCCTCAGATGAGTAGCAAAACATTTTTCCCCTGTGAATTCCAACAAAAACACTTTGTCTGCACCCATGCAAAGCACACCATCACCTCCCTCCAGCAGACCTGAACTGAAAGATTCCTGACCCAGCACAGAGCAGGGTCCCGGGTGCTGGTGGGGTCAAGAGCATTGCCAAGCTGCAGTGCCAGCCCCTTGCAGCTGCTGTCCTGCCTGTCGCCAGCGCCTGCCTCATCCTGCTGTGTCCCCAGCACCAGTCAGCCCCTTTGCAGGCAGGTGCCCGACACAATGCTCAGCCCAAGCTGTGCACAAGGCGTTTTTTCTCCTTCACTGTAGGCAGCATGGTAATCTAATAAGCAAACTGATGTTTTGAAGGCTACAACGTCAGCAGAGGGAATGTAGTAGCAAGGAGGGGAAGGTGTCATGCCAGAGAGCAGCTTTCACTGCATGATGTGAGGCAGGGAAAGCTTCCAGAGGAAAAATGCCACTCCCAGCTAAAAATAAAGCCAGCCCAGGAAGCCTAAATCCAGCAGCTTGTCTGCTGCTAACTGAAGCAGCACTAGCTGAGAGAGAAGATATTGATCAGCTTCTGCAAGGAGGTAACAAAATGCCGTCTGCATTTGCATACATTTCATATTTACTAGTTTGTGATGGAGTGCAAATTGTGAGGGCTTTGCTGTTTTGACAGCAGGATGAGATCTTTTTATGCAAATAGTAGAGTTGAAAGCTCAAGATGACACCTGCCTGAAGGGAATGATTTCCTACCTGAGTGATGGAGGCTTTGGGTTCAGGAACCCCAGTTCTGCTTCACAGATACATGCAACGGCTGGGTGCTGGTGCTTGACTCTCTCCTGAAACAGATGCAGGGTTTCCCTCTACCTAATAACTGCCTCCACTGCAGAGAAAACTAAGATTTGCCTGCCTTGGTGTCTTGCAGGCTACATGGTGTCCTGCTTACAAAAAGAACTTCTTTCTGAAGGCATTAAAACCTGGTTTCAGTGCACAACCATTACTGTAGTGACAGCATCACCCTTTCTTAGGCTTCTCAGGGACAGTGACAATCTCACTCCTCATAAATGCCACTATGGGGGGAACTTAAAAGGCAAAAACCTGCGAGAGACGTTTATTAAGCAAACAAGCAAAAAATAGCTAATGTACACATTGCACTGGAATGAATACATGACCAAAATCACTCTGGGGATCTGCCTGTCACTTAACAGCCACTAAAAGTTATGTCCTCAAAGTTTATGGAGCCATTAGTGGTTCGCAGGTGCGTTCTGGCTCTCCACGCTATATGAAATACCTACAATGCAAGGTCCTGTGTACACCTGTAGCCTTCATGGACTGCCTGTAATCACACTCACAACACTGAGGAGCCATCAGACTTCCACATATGGAGAACGAAGTGACAGAAAGGAGCAAGGAGGCCATATCATATCTGCACAAAGGACAGATCTTCCCTTTGTATTTAACAGCTTATGTGGGATAGTCTCATTCTATTTTATCCCAGCAAAGTCCTTAAATAAAATCCCTGTTGTAGTAGAAATTAGCAACACAAAATTCGCCAGAAATCATGCATCTGCTTCCGTGCACTCCCTCTGACAGCGCAGGGTGCTGTGAGCAGGAGAGGCTCCTTTAAGAGAACAATTTGCAGCGAGATAACTGCTAAGCCTTTTTCAGAAACACAGACATTTCCTAGGGCAAAAAAGGTTCCCGGTACAAAAGGTGGAGGGAACCTTTTGTCATGATAATCTCAGTCATTTTCGCAACACACCAGATTCCCCGGCAGCATGGCGAGTACAAGCACATGAGACTCGACGCCTGCTGGAGTTGAAGCAATGGGGAGAGAAAAGCTTAACACTCATGGCACTGTTCCCCGTATTCAAAGGCTCTCAGAGGAAACTGCCAGGAAAGCAAATATGGTTTTAAGCGGGGATGTCTCCAGAGACATAGGAATCTTTTTACTGGATGTTCTGAATACGGTTGTGAGTCTCAGAAATCCTGATAAGAAAGTTCCTGCTGAGATGTTCCGTTGAAGTTAAAATGTCTGTACGGAGCCACGGGAAATCAGCAAATAAAATGTGCATTAGAGACTCACCATGCACATTTTCACGTCTTTGGAGAATTATGTTACGTGCAGAAGAGGAAGAAGAATTTATGGAGATTTACAGAATTGGTAAACATATTTATTTTGACTATGAATATCATAACCGTGTATGTTGTACATGACTACTAATCCATGCATTAAGCTGTGAGGCTTTTGCTGTGTTTTTCTTGGCTGTTTATAAAAAATAAGGCAATTGCTTCATTGATTTGTGACCTCATCCCCTTTACTCAGCCGTGACCCCTTTACTCAGCTCCTGCATTCAGCTGTGACTCAGAGATTTCCAAAGCATGAGGACTTTCAGTTCCCAGGACATACCTTAATCCACCTCTAATTTTAATGAACCAGAAAGAGAACCAGGAACGGAAAAAGGTGATTGAAAACCGGGTCAGCTTCTCCAGAGGTTCTCTGATGGCTGGGGACTAGGAAATCCAGCTAGAGCATAGCAGTGTGCTGCTGCTGTGGTGCCTGCAACTCATTTTATCACAGAAAATTCATTTTAGTACAGCAGCATCTTGTATTTCAAACATCCACTCTGGATGTGCCTTTAGCACACAAGGCAGACAGTGACACTTTCAAAGCTTTTGTATGCACACTGTTTTTGTCTACTGTCATCAAAAATGTAAAAAGGGAAGAGGAAAAGGAAGAGATTTGGGGATTTCAGTATGTGCAAAATCAGGTTTGTGCTCTGTGCAGGGAGAAACTGACACAACTTCCAGGGCTGTGGGCTAGGTAGACAAAACCCAATGGATAGAATCATAGAATCACTAAGGTTGGAAAAGACCTCCAAGATCAACTAGTCCAACCTTGCCCTAGAGGGTAAGCCCAGGATCTGAGAGAAAGAACAAAACTGAGGTCACAGCCACCAGGCTTCTGCCTGCAGTGGCAGAGGAGGGAAGAGAAGCAGAAAGGCATTCACACCATGCAGTCCCACGGTGAGGGGGCAATGTGGTGCTGCCTGCACCATCTGCCTTTCCTTCTTTCCTCCTCCACCTTGTCCTGATGCCATCTTGGACAAACAACTCCCTGCGCAGCTGGGGCAGCCTCATTCCAGCACATGAACCTCTTCATAGCACAGCTGGGGAGCAGGGAAAGACAGGGAAAACCAGTAATAAACCAAGGTCTAAAGTGCATGACAGCAGAAATTACTAAGAGATGTTTGCAAAGCACCAATGCAGCTACGGGCTGCAAAAAGTATGGGGTCAAAACCAGACCTTGCTTCGTCAAACTAGTTTTTGAAGAAGAAGATGGACATTTGTGGGGAAAGGAATGCAAATGATGAAATAAAGGTGAAATAGGAGAAAAATACTATGTATTTGTGTATACTTTTTTGTAGAGATGGGGCAACAGAGGACTTTGCTGCAGTCCCTGAGGAGGCTGGCTTTCCCTCTGAGGCACGGGGAATTCATGTAAACAGGAAACTGTGAGCAGCTCAGTCATCATAAAGGTATAAAAAACTGCTTTGGCCAGGCCCTGATGTATATAATGACACATTTACATGGTCTTGATAAGACAGTCCAGAGGCAGTGACTTTGCTCTAATCTAATCACCTCATTAATATGTCTGCAGTTAGCAGGACACAGGACTCAGTAAAGGCAGTGAGTGGGAAGGAGATAAGCAAAGGCGTGGGGATATGTTTGTTCAGGTGTTAGTAGGACAAACATTTTACACCTGCAGTCTTCCTTTGTTTTTCATAAATTCCCCTCCCATTCACTGAAGGTTCAGGTCTGTACTGCTGTCTCTTCAGAGAAGCAGATAAATGGCTTTTCTAGCATCAGTGCTGGCCAAAACAACTGGAGAGGCTTGTTTATGTGCCCCATGGGCACTCCATTGCCAGGGAGCCAGGCAGCCTGAGAGAAATCTCACCGGGGCAGAACTAATACAGAAATGGGAATTTCTGGGGAAAACTCTGCCTCATTTTGTGAGCCAGTCTCTCATTCAATCCACACCAGTAAAACCCCTCAGCATTGTAGACCTGACATCTGGGAGAAAATGTGCTGCCTCCAGTCTCAGTGACTGATGGGAGCCCTGGGCAATAAGGATCCCTGAAAATCAGACTAGTGGCTTTAAAGCTTTTTTATATTTTGTTTTCAGGGGATTTCCTAAAATGGAAACATTATCTTATTAATCCTTCAGCCACAACAATCTTGGAGCAGATTTTTGGCTTATTAAAAATAATGTGGTATGTCAGGCAGTGCCCAGCTAACATGAAACAAACTGTTTTAAAAACTAAGTTGATAAAAAATAAAATCTGATTTTCTAGATCCTTTATGCACTTTAGAATCACTTAGCATCATGATAATGACATAATAAGTGGTGTAAAATTTACTAGGCTTTTTTTTTTTTTATTGTTTTCTTCTCGTATGAATGCAAAAGACTGCAGTTGGCAAGGAAAGAGAACTGAACTACATCCTGTATCTCTGTGAGACCCAAATGTGCTGTGGATCTCCTCTCTCCCCAAAGTACACCTGAAACTTTTTAAGATACAAGGCAGACTGGACTCCACTTGCTTCTCCATTCTGGGGAGAGTAAAG
Organism: Pomatostomus ruficeps; assembly: GCA_013400735.1. Taxonomy (NCBI): domain Eukaryota; kingdom Metazoa; phylum Chordata; class Aves; order Passeriformes; family Timaliidae; genus Pomatostomus; species Pomatostomus ruficeps. The sequence continues at coordinate 20,897 of VYZT01033051.1, read as the reverse complement.
AAGCAGGGAGAGGAGACATTTAACCCTGGCTCACTGAGGCTTCAGGAGATCCCAGAGAGGAAGTATATGTCTGCCAGTGAGTACTCTTTGGACAGCCCATAGGAAGGGATCATGGATGACTCGTTATCAAGCTGCTCCCCATCACCATTCCTTTCTCCCTGACAGAGAAGCTGTGAGGCCTGGCAAATGTGTGGGACAGACTGACAGTCCCTTGGCAGATGGCAGCAGCAGCTTAGTGGCAGGGGAAAAAGAAACACTCAATAAAAAAAATCTTCAGAAAGGATTAGAGGAAGACTAAATTTTCAATCTTAAAAATGCAAGAAGATTTAGGTTAACACTATTTCCCTTGTCGCTATCACCTTTGTCTTTTGAGTAAGTTCAGTAAAATCCTGTCCCTGGTTCTGACAGGAAGATTTCCTCTGGTTTCAGTGGGGATCTACAATGTCTCCCTCTGCATACTCAGACTTTGTGTCTGCTGTACTTTTAGCACGGCTGAAAACTGCATGCCAGAAAATCATTGAGGTCAATCTGGTGTAACAGCCATACCCAGCTCAGGATCTGCTTCTGCCTTTCTTAATTGCCTTTTGTGGCTTCACAAAAATTCTGGCAAAACTGACCACAAAAATGAAACGGTGTGAAGAAGCAACTTAAACTCCAACATCTGCTGCAGCTTTCAGCAAGATGTTAACAAAAAACTCACGGCAGCATCTGACCTCTCCTTCCCTCCCCTTCCCCCAAGAGGCTGTCCTTGCTCTGTATCCCATGCAGGACAGTGACCAGGGCACTCCATCCTGCGCTTGGCAGCCCCATAGGAGCAGTGGTCAGTGCAAGCTCTGGGTATGTGCCTGCACGCCTCTGCATTGATGCTGTGGATGTGAATGCTTCTCCTTACTTAGAATTAGCCTCCATCCACCCTGATTTGCTGTTGGGTGTGAATTCAGAAAGGAGCGACGTGACCAACAGATGATACAGGGGTGGCTTAGTGAACCGGGAATGAAAGCAGTGAAAGAAACAGGAGGGGAGAGGAGAGTTTCTTCCATGAGAGAGAGATCTTCGCAGCAAAACAAGAGACATCTGGCCCAGACATGGTTTCATCAGCAGAGATACCAGCAGCACAGCATGAGCTTCCCACCAGCTGGAAAATGCAGCATGTATCCCCGGTTCTGGGTGTCCCTCTGACAGCTCACTCTGCAGCCCCACGGCTACATCTGCCCTCCTATTGTTTTCCATGCTCAGGAGATTGGCCTCACAGAGATATGCCTGTCCTCACGTCTCTCACAGTGCAGTCGTGCCCATGGATCCATTCAGGATCTGGCCTTTCATTCTGGCTCTTATTCAGTGGTTTAATTTCTTCTAAACAAAGCCACCCATGCTGCTGGGGGAGGGGCAAGCAAAATTAGCTTTTACTCTGAAGATAGATAGAAAACAGAACAGGATTCCCCACTGAGTTACAAAAATGCCCAGAGGCTCTGACCAGAAGAGATCAGAGTCATGGTGTGTCTGCGCAGTGCCTAGTCCCTGGTGCACGGCAGTCGGTCCCTGGAGAGCTTGCCAACAGCTATTCCAGCCTGGATAAGGCACCCTGTATGGACTGCAGCTTCCATAGTAGCTGGGAGTGGGGTCTGTGCTTTGGTAAGGTACTGTTTAAACCCAGGGGATCTTCAAGGCTGGAAAAATAAAACAAAACAGGGTTTACCAAAACACAGCACATATCTCGCAGGGCATGCCATGTTTTTCCTGAGTGCCTTACCAGCCTGCAACCAAGGCATCATCTCTCTTCTTCCCAAATCTCCTGGAAAAATGACCACCTGGTTTTACCAGTCTCTTTCCTGGACATTGAGATGAGAGTGGAAGAATTTTGGCAGATCAGGCATTGAGCTTTCCCCAGTGGATTTTCAGGACATGATACTTTGCAATTCTGGCCCCTTTTCTATCTAGCTTTGCAGGTGTGAGTGTGTCTGAGAGAGAGATGTGTTTGCCTGTGTTCAGCAAACAGATAGCTCTAATTCACCTATTTCCATATCAATCATGGCAGAGGCTGCAATCGCCAGGCACTCCCGGCAGCTGCAGTGGATGTGAATGGCTTGCAGCAACACATCTGCAGGGGACCAGCTGGATGTTCCTAGGCTGGATACTGCCTCAGTGCCAATGCAGAGACACCTGCAGGTCCCCTCCGGGTGTCCCTGCACAGGAAAGCAATGGCTGCATGTTAGGCAGGGAGCAAAGACAGAGCTGGAGGTGATGAGCACCTTCACAGAAAACGTGATTCTGCTTCGGGGTCACTGGGGTGAGAAGCAGAGAGGTTCCTCCACCTTCTGGCTGTGCTGCAGCTACAGCTTCTCAGGGCCAAGCCCTTTGATAGCCACTTAGGGTGTCTGAGATTATTCAAAGGCTGTTTTCATGAAAAAGCAGAAATACCTGGACCAGGATCCACCATCAGTGCTGCACACCTTTGCAGCACTCATCCACTGAAGTGAGGCTGAGGATCAGATCTCCATAACTGTGTTTTAATACAGTAAGAGGATATTTCTCAAGTGGTGCAATCAAATTCCACCTCAAAAGAACACGTACAAAGGAAATAAGTAATCTTCCCAGTGTTTACATTCATTACACTGAGTAACTCTGCGCTGGGCACTTCTCAGACCTAAGTTTTGAAGGGCAAACACAATTTGGCTGGGTTTTTTCTACTGGAAGAAAGAAAAACAGTTTGGGCAAATTAAGAACAAACCTTAGGCCTCAGCTGAGGTCTAAAATTAGGTTTTAAAGTGAAAAAAGAATGTAAAGATCCAAGCAATTATTTTGTCTCATTTATTGTTGATTGCCTCTGTCTTTCCAAACCTCAGGTTGTTCTGGAAGCAGAAACATTAGGAAATATATCTTTAAAAAGCTTATTGAGTTTATTAAGAAGACCCAGTTCAACTGAAGATTGCAAGTCCCTGCAATAAAAATCAGTCAAATCAGAATAAAAGTTGACCCACTCTTTTTTTAAAACAAAAGATGGCCCAATTCTACTGCAAAATTCAGATCGAGGGACAGATTTTGGAGACTGTAAATTGTTGGCTTTGCAGTCAAAGTTCACTGTATCTTATTACCAAAACAGAGTAGTCACAGAGTTTTGACCTGGATCAGTGGGTTAAATTCCTTTTCAAGGGCTACAAAGTCCTTGAGAAATCTTGGCAGCCTGGGATGCCAGGAGTCTGCATCTTGTTCTTCTGATTCTCTGCTGGTTTTGTCAGAAGTCGCTTTCCCTTCCGCTTCTGCAGTGGGGCAGGTAGACAGCCCATGGAGTTCTGGTAGCAAGAGCAGACCTGACCTTGATAGGTTCTCTCTGGGTGAGATGAGAGGAAGGGAATGCTCACCTGGTGATGCTATTGTTATCAGTCAGCTGCCAGAACCGTAGGGGCACATCGCACCGGACTTTCAGCTCCCAGCAGGGAGCACGGGTGGTTTTTCCCATGTATAATCTGTGACTCATATGCAATGAGTCACTCCTAACAAATAAAGTTTTTCAATGGCAGCAACACTACCCCGTTACTCTTCTGAGCATAAAAGCAAGATAGTGAAGCCAGCCTAATTACCTCTTCCCCCAACCAATGATCATTCGCTGGATCTGCAATGACTCACAGCCGGCCTTTGATCCTCACCAGCCCCGCTCACACTGCCTTCCCGAGGGCTGCCGTGGCTGCACAAAGGACTCGGCTGGCTTGCGACACTCTCACCAGGCTTGCAGGGACAGGTGGCAGGACACAGGCTGTCCCTGTCCCGCGATGGGGGCTATGCACGGCTGGGTGTGCTGGGGATGTTTCGGTGCAAACTAAATGCATCTCCCCGCCGTCAGAGCTCGGTGTGGACAGGCGGTGGGTGGGGTCAGCTGCTGGAGGCAGGAGGGAGAAGCAGGGCTGCTTCCAGCCTCTCTTGGCACGAACTCACCACTTCACCTTTGCAAGCGGCCACAACCATGGCAACGAGGACAGATACACGGAAAACGAAATGGATTCAAGGTCCAACATCAAAGGGGAGCAGTTTCTAGCCATGCTACTCTCAGAAAGCGAGGCTCCACAGTAAATTTGTGGTTAGGCTCCTGAAAGCCCCCGGGCATTGCTCAGCCAGTCTGATCTAGACAACAAGGAAATTCCTGTCCCTGGGTTTTGGGATTCATTGCTTTTACTGTTCTGTCTAATCTAGGGGAGGGTTTGGGGCAAAAAAAGCAAAGCCCAGGTACCCCTGGGCTTTCTCCTCCCATATGCCCTGCAAAATAGCAGCACTGGGGCCTGAGATCACACAGTTGCTGGATAGCATGACTGGTGTCAAATGTCCTCTCTCTCCATAATCTTTAATAACTCCACATAACTGTGATCTTTGTTTTTTCATGTCATTCATCAACCAGTTACGCATGAAGAAGACAAATAACGGCACTCTTGCCCCTCACTTGCACTGGCCCTTAATATCTGTATCCCAAGCACACTTCGCAAAGGTCAGTGAGGAGAAGCAGAGCTGAACACAATGGAAATCTAGAGGACTAGGGAAGGAGGAAATCCTCATTTTCTACAGGATAGGTGCGTCCTTTCAACCGTGTTCCTCTGTGATTTAATGAAGGATGCTGTTTCTCAGCAGGTTATGAAGCTGGCTTTTCACTAGCCCTGAACTGGGGAGCATTGGAGGAGGTCCTCATGCGGGTGTTCCCATGCAGGAGTTCAGGGCTGCATCCTGCTGTACCTTCAGTGCTGAGAGGAGCGCAGCTCAAGGTTAGCCTGCAGCCTTGCTGCAGAGGGGAATTTGGGACATGACTCAGGGATTCTGCATCAGCCAGTCCTCTCCCCCACTCTGCCCAAAGCAGCATCTTCAGTTTCAGGAGCCTTTGAGCAGTTGCCCAGTGAATCCAAGACTGAGATGGTGCAGCAAGGAAGACCTGGAAGACGGCAGAGAAGAGGAATACATGCTGCAGTTCATCTGTACAGCCCCCAGACTCCCCCGGAGAACAGGGCAGCCCACACACACAGAATAGGCTGGGAGAAGAGCAGGTCTTATGGTGATATCTGATAGTATCTGTAGCTGTGTGTCATCTTTTCAGACAGGACGTTATTGTCTTTTGTATTCTGACTTTGAGACTCTCCCCTATTTTTTCTAAACAGCAGCATCACGACTAATTGCAAAGCACTGTGTGGGAGTACCAATTAGCACTTTCACTGAATGGTACTAGGATATATTTAAAACCCTTTATGGGGTTATGCATATTTTTAACTCTTGGAAGAAACTTTGTTTCCAGGGAAGTACATTGCTGATGAGACCAGCTCTGTAAATAACAGCAAATCCAGCTTTTCCAAGGTGGGAATAATTTGATACTCAGAGTGAGCAGGAAGTGCAGAGCTTCACAGCATATTTGCATTAGTGCCAACCTCCCCAGGAGCACAGAATGCAGCAGTATAGAGCAATATTTACTCTCTGAAAGCAGAAACATACCTGTGTGCTATGGCAGAGGCATGATTTTAAAGGAATGATTCAGTTGTTAATGAATCCAGCTTCTGCTGCAAGAATTTCACTAAGTAGTTTGGATGCTTAAGTTTTACACTTTCTCACTGAAAGAACTATTGTTTCTTTTTAAAAGTTGAATCAAACAACTGATCTGTCTCCCTGAGTTTGGAAGAGGCTGCTGAGAGAGCCAGGAGAGAAATGTTGCGAGGTGCCACAGCTACACTGCAAGTATGACAGCTCTCAAAGTCCTGACTCCACAGATCTTTACAGAACAAGCTCAGCTGTCTATGGAGAAAATTATGGTTTTTGCTCTCAGTTTCAGAGAAAGGTTTCAAAGTGCTGGCACAAAAAGCTCAAGAACTAGAAAGCAAACTAAAACATGATTAATCATGTTGGTTTTGAAGACATACAGGAGGTAGACCCCTGAGTGTTAATCCTCGAAGCTGAGCTTGACCCTATGACTTTCAACACTTTTACATGTGGAAGTGCTCATCACCTCAGGAGACCTGGACTCCTCACACTGCCCAGCTGCCTCCTCATCCCTGCAGTGAGAAGAGCCTGGCTGCTGAGACCTCCTGCCTCTCTCCCTGCAGAATCTTTGGTGCTGCACTTGAGAAAAAAAGTAGCACATGATTTTCAGCTGTGGCACGTGAAATCAAAAGTGCAGGGAAACAGCACAGAGAGAGACTGAGACAGGGAGTAGAGAGAGGATAAGCCACATATTATTACTAACACAAATGGCTACTTCAAAGGATGTATTGGTTTTGTGGTTTCTTCCATAATGAGAAATCAACTGCCACCAGGTTTTTAATTTTGTGTATCAGAGCCCTTGTTGACGTCCAGAAGAGGAGACCTTTATAACAGGATCTTGCTACACATCCAAGGCAACAACACTCAAGGGCTGGTGTGAGCAACATTTCTCCTGGGTACCATGCAAGGCATCCTGATGAGCTGAGGGAGACAGAGGCTTCACTCCTCTCGCTGGAGAGCTGTTACCACTGCTGTGCTGCTGCTCTGCCATGTGGGTTTGTTGCCCCTCCTTGCCCTAGGCTCAGCTTTGCTGCTTGAATTTGGTGGGGTGGGGCAATGGGGAGTAATAACCAAAGATTCACTAAATAAGGAGGGGACCAGCAGGTAAATCTATCAGTAGCAACCCAGAAGTGCAGCCTGGTAAAGTTTTGGGCAGCATACTGAGAGCATCAGAGCTCTGGTGGGCTGCAGTCACCTTAACCTGTCAAAGGGTTAGCTCACATTGCTAACAGGGTGCAGCCCTCCTTGAGCTCTGACTTACAGTGACTACACTGCCAGTGATGGCCCCTGAGCACTGCTAAACCTAGACTGGACCTAGTTTTCTGGATCTAATCATGCTTTAGGATTGTGGTGGTCTCCTGTCTGCAGACTGAACTGAGGGAAAAAACCTTACAGCCTCAGAGAAGGACATGAAAACCTCTCAGAGGCTTAGAAAAGCAGTATTTGCACTGGTTGAACTACAACGACCTTTGGGCTACAGGAAAAGTTGGGATGGATAAAGGTGCAAAGCAGTGGCAGAAGGAATAGACTGGAAAAAGGACAAATAGAAAATAGGAAGTGGGCAGGCAAAAAAAAAAAAAAGAGAGAGGAAGAGGGTGAGGGAGGATCATGCCACTAACAGGAAAATGTAACTGGATGTGGAAAGCATCATCCATGTATGACCACAATCTCAATCATTCTCATTTACTTTAACATTTTTTTATTGCTCCATCACAGTTGCTGTCCTGTTCCAAAACTTAGCAGTTCCTGTAAANAAAAAAAAAAAAAAAAAAAAAAAAAAAAAAAAAAAAAAAAAAAAAAAAAAAAAAAAAAAAAAAAAAAAAAAAAACCAAAAAAAAAAAAAAACCACAACATGTTCAGGCAGACTGCCAGGGTTTTTTTAACTAGAAAATTTGGATTTTGGTCCAGACTGCCTGGAGACAAGCATTTCAGAAAGCACTCCTTTTTCCTCCCTGATCCTTCCCTAACCCCAACTCTGCCTACCTGATGGGCTCTGCATCATGGCACCTGCCAGGAAGATGGTAATACAGGCTAGGCTTGATCTTTTACATTTCTGCTCAATCAACCCCTTGGTTCTGGGAGAGAAACAAAAGTAAAGAGAAAAATGAACATGAAGATTCCTGCAACCTGAAGTGTTATCTCAGGAGTCACAGAATGATCAGCACTGACTTTCTCTGTCTGCTGCCCTCAGCCCAGGCTGTAGTTGGAGTCCAGAGCCTGGGCACACAGCAGCACTACAGCAAACTCAGCCCTCCAGCAGCCAGACAGGCTGTCCTGTGCTGTCCCTTCACCCAAACCCTCCTCTCCTAAGAAATTAGATACAATAAATTTCTGCTCTGCCCGAGCAAAGATTAACCTCGGGATTCACACCATTAAATGACAAAGTGTAGAAAATTAAACCTTGTTCCCTAGGAGCTTGCTCTGCCCTGTCTCTCTGCTGTTCCCAAAAGGGCAAGTTCAAAAAAGTAGAAAAAACAGCGGAGTGAGCTCAGCTGCATTTCTCTGGTCTAGATGCTGCCCCAGAGTACCCAGGGAGACCTGACACCCCAGGTCAGTCTGCCTGACACAGTGTATCTGGAGTGCTCCATGCTGCTCCCAGCACTCCTAATGCAGGAAACTGATGGAGGAGGACTGGGAAAACTGGTGTAACAGACCAGGCTCCCTCATCCATTTCTTCATCCCAGTCCTCAGAAGGGAGTTTTCCTGCCTCCAGGAGAAGCTGGCTTTGCAGGTCACATTAAGACACTGAGGCAGAGAGCAGGGAGGGGATGCCCTCGCTCTCCCAGGGGTCTCTAGGCGTGCAGCAGGCTGAGATTAACCCGAATGACCCCGCGTTCCCAGGAGATGTGAGTCAGAGTGAGTCAGCTCCCATGAGACCGCCCTTTCCACTCCCAGCTGCATCAGTAACACTGCATTATTGATGGCAAGCTTAATGAGGAGGAGGGAACAGCGATGGAAAACAATCACACTCCTCAGTGGGGCACACACAGCCTTCCGTGCTCAGAAACAGTCGTCTTCCTCTCTGCCCCAGACATGGTGTATGTCCCAAGGACATTTCTGAGCAGGATTGCTCCTTCTGAAAGCTGCCCCTCCAAGAAGAAATGTTTCTTTCCTGTGTGGGATGACCAGCTTTCCCCTTTTCCACCAGCAAGCTAACTGGGACCTTCCAGGACGGGACCTGCCACCTATGGAGACCCACTAACATCTATTTTCGAGCCTGCAACAAGGCTGTGCTTTCTCCCAGAGGAAGAGGGAAAAATCACCTAGGCCAGGCTCCAAAGAAACACACCATTGACTCTGCTGCGGTTCATGGGAAGTGATGAACCCACAGGAATGGATTAGGCTGCTAAGGAGCACAGCAGGCTTGACCTTAGATGCACATGCACCACAGGGGGAGGGGAGGGGGCAAGCCTGGTCTGTGTTTTTTAAGGTTGTATTTCTGTCTGGTTTAGCAAACATCAGTCTATTTGTGTTGATGGCAATCAAGCTGCCCTGGTTTAGCCTCTGTCACTTGGAAGCAAAAGGCAGTGAGCTCAGTGCCTATGAGATTGTGGAGTAAATTTGTGTGAAAAGATAGAGAAACTGCTGTTAACGACCCTGCTTGGGTTTTCCAGCTGGGCCAGCAGATTTTCCTTGTGGCGGCTGCCGTTGCATGCTGCAGAGCCTTTTTCTTCGGAAAGGTGGTAGTTTAAATTGGAATTAGACTTATGGCACCTGCCAAGTTCAACATGCCTCCGAGACAAACAGAGCTCTGTCCATGAAAGACACCCGACTGCTGAGGCTGTGCAAAGGCCAGCTCAGCTATGGAAAACATCAGGGAGAGGACTTGGCTGACTCAAAATGCAACTGCTTCTTGTGATATAGACATAAACTTTTCAAGGAAGGGTTGCTGGAAGGGCAGAGAGAAATGTGAAATACAGGCCCAGCTATTTTATTTTTATTATTATTATTATGATTATTATTAATGCAAGAGTTCATTCACAGTTCTCCTGAGCTGCACACAGGCAGTGCTCTGTGCACTGGCTGTCCCTGTGCCAGGACTGCTCAGCCCCTTCCAGCAGTCACACTACATGTCCTAGAGTTGGACCCTATCTCGCTCCGTCCCCGTCCCCCCCAAGAAGGGGTAGAGAAAAACTGGGACCCATATGCTCTCCAGGTCTCTGAACTGCCTCAACCAGGTGCCACTGGAGAAAAAGTGAAGTATCCTGAGAAGCATCCTGGTACAGGAGTTCAGGGGGTGTCCTTCAAAAGTTGGTTTAAGCAGCATCAATTCCTTCCTTGATGTTTCAGGGAAAGAGGCAGAGCACCCCAACCTCCCCCATCCATAAATGGCATCCTGGTGGAGAGCATCAGAAGATACAGGACCTGCAGCAGTGCACGGAGAAGAGCAACTTGCTCCCCCAACCCATTCCTAGTCCTGTTTCTCTACTGGGAATGACCATGGTTTGCCCTCTTCATCTTTAGAGCTTGCAGTAGCCCACGCTGAAGTTCCAAGCTCCCATTCTCCACACAAGGCTAGGATCTGTGGCTAAAGTAACCTTACCAGTAACCTGGCCATTTATAAATCCATTCTGCCAGCCTCATTATCTGTCCCAATTAGCTAGCAGTTCCCACCAGGAAGGTGTCTGTAAGCAAAAGAGAGCTGTTCCTCTCCAGGCAGAAAGCATTTAAAAGAGTCCCTATACAGCCACACAACGTGGGGATCCCCAAAATGTGATGCCAGAAGAAAGAGCAGAAACCATGGGTGATGACCTACATGTCTTTTTGTGAGTCCCTGACATTTCAGTCCTCCAGAAGCAGCAGCACAAGGGCCTGATTAACCAAAATGAATATAAAAGCTCCTTGTGCTGCAGTAAAAGATGAAGCTGAAAAGAGGACTTTTCCAAACTGGTGCATGAATTAGCCCTACAGCCTGGAGAGAGGGATGGAGTGAAAAGGGATGTGCTGCCAATGCTAAATCTGTTGCAAGGAGCAGTTTTAGGAACACAAAGCTTTGACCCCTTATTCTTACTCCCAGGACTCTGTTAACAAGCTCAGCCTTAAATCCTTCAACATTCTCTGTGTGAGCAGATCACCACTCCTGGGCAAAACCCACTTAATGTCAGTGGCCCTCCTGGGGCAGGTGAGGAGACAGGTCATGGTCAGAAGAGACAGAGAGGCTGGGAAGGGAAAGAAAGGGAAAACAGGTGTGGAAACATTTGAGCAAAGTACAGCTGAGGCCGTGCCCATTCAGATGGCACAAGGGTACCAGCTATAGGGACTTACTGAAATGCAAAAGTAATGGAGTTGAACTTCTGGGCAAGAGTGAACTTCTTTGGACAAAGTGGCCTGACTTTTGAAAAGTCTGACTCAAAGAAACTGAGAGTTCCCTTGGAAATGCATCCATGTCTAGAAAATTTTCCTTAGGTCTTTGCCTGGACCTGGTCTTTACTGACTTGCCTTTCTTGTCCTCCTCTACATTGTTTTGCCAGGAAAAACATCAGAGCAGCTTCACAGTTTGAACACTGCTCTGCCCAGCTCCACACAGGAACGTGGTAGATCTGTGTCTTGCATCCCAGCTGAATTCCCCAGCTGTTCAATAATTCTTCTCCTTTACTTGCCTCCTTCTTTTTCTTTCCCTGCCATGCAGCACCCAAGAAACCCATCTGATTTGCCTTATCTTCTGTGTCCCTACAATTCATTCTCAGTCCAGTAGATCCAGCTGAATTATTCACTGAAATCATTATCATTAATCCAGCCTATTTGCTGAGCCAGCCCTGATGGGCGAATATATTTTTCATTCCTATGTATTTGCCAAAATAACCTGGGCGAGCCATTTAGCCTGGGGCCATTCATAGTAGCTATTTGTGTTCCTTTCCATTAAAACTCATCTCTTCCATAATGGCCAGTACAAGCCCTGTGCAGTGTCAAAACCCCACTCAGTGCTGTTTTGAGCACCTCCATGCTGGGGACAACTCCTGAAAACATTTCTGCCTTAGCAGCCTTTCTGTGCTGCCAGAATGGCACAACACAACTTGGCAGAGTGCAGCACCGGAGGCAGGGCTGTAACTCCCCAAATTAATGCCTTTCCCCTCCATAAATATTACTTTTTTTTTTATTCTCCCCGGTCATAACTTTTCCTGGCTATGGACACCAGAGTTACGTGGATTTTCTGTTTGCTTCTTCAAAAGTGCACATGCATATGGGTGGAGAAATTGTACAAAATGCCAAAGATTATATTTTTCCAAGTGCTGTAGTAGTTCTATGGTTACGGTCACAGAGAGCAAAGGAAATGCAAACGTTCAGCAAAGTGGCCACAGGAGCTGGAACTGAGCCTCTGTGCATAAGAGTGGTGTGTATTGAACACAGGCAGCTACAGGCTCAGGGATCTCTTTCAAAATATAACCCGAGCACAGTGTTGAAGCCTAATCTGTTGGGAGACTCATTTCTTGGGGATGGCTGCTTAAAAACTGCACATTGTTCTGTTTGCTTATTTCTGTTTCCTAAACCCTGGTAAGAATGTGCAAAATCCTCAGATGCACAGAGCTCTTTAGTCACCACGTGGATCATTGCTGTTTGCTAACAATGCAGTATGTGTTCAATATAAATTAAGCTGTTAGCTATGCGTGCACATTGCAATTTGAAGGATTCACCCCCTGTTGTATATGGGTTAATACAGAAATCTCTATTAGTGACATGTTTTTTACAAATCCTGACCAGTTAAAAAGCTCTCAGCTACTCAGTCAAGTTTTTATCAAATTGACACTTAACCCAGAAGGTTGCAAAGCTAAACCCAGCCCAGGCCCTGCAAACATAAATAAAACTCAACTTTTGAGATGTGTGGTGTTCAAAAGGAGCCCTGGATTAGCCAGACAGCACTAATTTCATTCCTTCAGACTCCACAATCATGAGGATCCAAATGTGTGGTTGTTGTTACATGTAGTATGACAGAAGAGACAAACTGCTTGAAACCTCTTTCAAATTTTAGCCCAAGAAGCCAAAGCTGGCCCATAAACTGCTGAAAAGCAGATTATCAGTTGTTTTCTTTGCTTGCAAGACAGAGGATCCATCCTTGGACAGAGCCATGGTCAGCACTAAAGCCATACCTCACCTGCATGCACACTCACATCTCCTCTGGTGTCTTTTCCCATTTTCTGTCTGCCACAGTCATATTTGGACCATGTAGCCTGTCTCTGACCACCTTCTTCTAGCATCCTCTGATTAAAAAATGAACATCAGCCTCCTGTGTAGCATTGGTGTCCAGATGCAGACAGGCAGGTGCTCTGGGGCTGTCGACCTACTCGCAGTTCACACTGATTTATTTTCTATCCGTACCTTGACAGAATACTTTTGCCCGGCCAGAGAGGACTCTGCTTTCCCTGTGCCTCTGTCAGGGCTATAAAGCAAACAATAGAAACACTGTGTGTCAACACCAGATTTCAGGTGTTCTGCCTGTAAATTTTTTAGCCTCTAGTAATGAGTTTTTGCAAACAGGTGATAAAATGTGTTTGCACCCTCCATTTTAGGTAAGAACGGTGCATGATAAGCACACCCGAGAAGAAAAAAGATATTGTTCCACAGCTTGATATATTCATCGTTTTACACCTACACGCTGCATTAAATGAGTTGCCATCAATCAGCTAGGAAATGCTTTAGGTGTGTGAAGGGTGCTGTGTTTTAGAGAACTGAAGGATGTGCTGCAGAGCCCTTCATCATGAGGATGGGGACACTGCTCTGGGAAATGGTTGTTTCCAAAGATAAAGCCCCATGGATCAAAATTCAACCTGAGAAAAAACAGTAAAATTATATTGATGCTATGAAATGGTCCTGGAGCAGCTCCCAGAAACACCATTAACAAAGGCATTGTACAAAAACTCTACTTGCTGCACTGCATGGTGGTTCCTCACCTTCCTCTCTACCCCCACATGGGCAAGAAATACAACCTGATACAAGCTGTGGTTCTGTCTAGGTTGAAAGACAAATTTGCATCATATGGAGACTCATAACCAAAGGGAGAACACTACCACAAGGCCTATCTTTTCGATAAGTGAGCCAGTCTTGAAATTTATAGCTATTAAAGTTTGGTGGCTGGGGCTCATATTTGCACGAAAATTGTATCAGCTTTGGGCACCTGATCTCCACAGAATTTTACTTAAATCTTGGATGTTAATGCAAGCTAGAAATGTATCTATGAGGAGAATCAAATCCTTTCTTGCCTTGATTCTGCAGGAGAGACAACTCCAGGAACAAGGTGAGCACACCAGGGCAGTGGGAGGTATAGCATAAACGCTGTCATCTTCCCCCAGCTTTTCTTGTAATCAGATCCCAGGAATCGTAGACTCCCTCACACAGTGGTTTGGGTTGAAATGAACCTTTAAAGGCCATCTAGTCCAGTGCTCCCCACAATGAGGAGGGGCATCTTCAACCAGACCATGTTGCTCAGAGCCCTGTTCAACCTGACCTTGCAGGTTCCCAGGGATCGGGCATCCACCACTTCTCCGGGCAATCTGTGCCCCTGTTTCACCACCCTCATTGTAATAAACTTCCTCCTTATATCTAGTCTGAATCTACCTTCCTTTAGATTAAAACCATTACCCCTTGTTCTATTGCTATTGGCCCAACTGAGATAGTTTATTCTCATATTCCTTATAAGAAAGTACCCCTTCAGGTACTGGAGGGCTGCCTAAGATCTCCCCAGGTCCTTCTCTTGTCCAGACTGAACAATCCCAACTCTGTCAGCCTGTCCTCACAGGAGATGTGCTTCAGCCCTCTGATCATTTCTTTGGCCCTCTTCTGGATTCGTTCCAGCAGGTCCAAGTCTTTCCTGTCCTGAGGAGTCCAGCACTCCTGACACCCTGGTTACACTATGCTGAGGAGGTATTGCTGGAAGAAAATGAAAAAATGAATATGACATGGCCTTCTCTAAGTATGACTCTGATGTAAATCTGAATCAAGGAAAGCTTGTGGAGCCTGATAGACTGAATCCAGAAACTCGAAGCAAAGCAGTCAGCTTTGAATGGACACAGAGCAAGCAAAGAAGACTGGCAACGACACAGATTTCCTGCCACCGTTATACATCGACTCCTACTTAAAACATGACTTTTAACTAAGAGATCCCAGGAATACATGGGAACCATGCATCCACAGCCCCAGGTCCCCTGCACCAGTTCTACCTCTGTAGTGTGATAAACCCCCTCACTGCCTGCCCCATGCTTCCAGATGCACGCAGTGGGGCTGGGGATGAGGAGGACTGTGGGAAGCGGCCAGCATCTTCTGGGAGGAACAGATGGTCTCAGCCTTCCCATGGCAGCTGCAGTTGCACCTGTTTAGAAATTGCTGCAAAGTGCCAATTTTCATTATGCGAAGCACTGAAAACTTGTCTGTTGGAAACCACATTTCATCATAACCTACACAAACTTGATCTTGAATGGCAACCTGGTGATTAAATGAAACTCTATTAACTTGGGTATATTTTTGAATCACGTTATAACCATCCTCTCATTTTTACACCTGAGCAATTTTCATGCTGATCG
Source organism: Pomatostomus ruficeps (assembly GCA_013400735.1). NCBI lineage: Eukaryota > Metazoa > Chordata > Aves > Passeriformes > Timaliidae > Pomatostomus > Pomatostomus ruficeps. The sequence goes on along the minus strand of VYZT01033051.1, from coordinate 5,883 downwards.
TCTCCCTGCTGCAAACACATGGGAAGCTGAGCCCAGCAGACTAACACGGGGAAAAGTCACAGGATTTAAAGAAGACAGAGGATTTGTGCCTGTCCCTCTCTCTCTGCAGAAATCCTGCCTGGGGACCAGAGTCCAGCTTTGTTTGAGGGTAGGGTCAGATGACTGCACTGTCAGAAATTGCCGTGCTTTCCGCTGAGATATGGTATCAGTGCACACTGGTCACCTTGGAAAGAGAATTACTTGAAAGAGGTTATTCTCACAGGAACAAAACTCACCTTGCTGCCTGCTCTCTCTGCTCACTTCCAGGCAGTTATCTGCAACCAACTGCAGGAACAGGAGGGGCTGGTGAAGGAAGGGAATTGAATGCTTAAACACTTGGCTGCATATTATGAAATGTTTTACATGTAAAAGAGGTTAAAGAATATCATGAGGGGGAGAGAATATGGAACAGCAGGTTCATGATTACTGGTATTGGTCTAACTTGTATTCCTGATAAAGCCAAAACACACAGGAAAACAGCATCTTAAGGAAAAAGAAAAGCTCAGATCAGATTCTGGGTATCGAAGAGTTCTAAGCCTTGTAAAAAATTATGATTAGCCTGAATGACAGCATTCAAAGCAGCAGGAGAGCTCAGTGAAGCAAATCATACTGAACTAAAATTAGCAGCATCTAAAATTCAGCCATCTACTTGGCATCCACACACAATGCTTCCCTGGCCCCAGACCCATCACATCACTCAGCCTTCCCAGTGCCATCAGCGCCTTGCTTTCAAAAGCACTGCTGAGTGAATTGCTGCTGTTCACATGCAGCCTGCACCTGTCTGGAGGCAGCAAGCCCAATTGCTAGACACAGGTTGTTTTTTTCCCCTGGTATTTCCTTCAATGTTTATTTGCTGATTGTTTTCCAGGCAGCTGGAATTCAAGATGCAAAAGTGGGGACTGTCTGTCAGTGAAAGGATGGGGGAAAATGGGTATAATAGGATGAGATCATATGTCTAGAAATAAGCTGGAATCCCACATGGCTCAAAATGGACATGAACTATGTCCTGAGAAGAGCAAGGATGGCTTTACTGTGGTTCACAGGCTATGGAGCAGTAAGACAAGAGTTAAGGTCTGCTTATAGGGGGACTTAGCAGACAGAATGAGTGTGGAAATAAAGGTTTGTTGCCCTGCCCTAGATCCTGTGTGTTGCATGCATCCATGCACAGCATACACCTGGACTCACCCTAAACATCTTTTCAGACTCGCTATTTCCATTTGATGCCTGTAGTCCCACATGCACACAGATCAAGCTCTGAGCCATACTTAAGCACTCGCTGCCTTTGCCCAGGCCCACACTGCTCCTAGGATCTGGAGGAACTGATGTGATTGTGCTACAGACTCATTTGCCTGCAGTAATGCCAAAGCCAGCTTTTGGAAGTTGGAAACTTCGAGCCCAATCCATGGCTTAGCTAAGAGTCAGCAGTGTAGATGGAAAGTATTCAAGTGAAAGGATCCAGTGCTTGTCACCTCACAGAGCCCAGAGTGCCTTGTGAGAACTAACTCCTCCTAGGGATCATGAAAAGGATGATGCAGAGCATGAGGACAGAGTGGCAATCTAGCTTCCCGTGCAGCATTCATTTCCATATATACAAAACCCTCAGAAATCAATGGACTCTATGATCTTGGAGGTTTTTCCCACCTAAATGACTCTATAAATCTATGATTCTATGAAATACTGGGGAATGCTGAATGTGTTTGGGGGTTTCTTTCTGAAGAAACAATAGAGTGGGAAAAATCTCCCATGGCTGATATTGCAAAATCTTCATATGCACAACTAAAGACCAAGAGAGTTTCAGGTGCAATAAAAGCCCCATGTCCCATGATTACACTGATGTAAATAATGGACATGTAGAAGAGTCCCTGTTTACCTTTTGCAAGGGCTTTTCACTTGTTTCCATGAGCATTTTGCATCAGATACAACAGTGGACTGGAGAGGACACCAGACTTCCCCAATACAGTATTTTCCATGCTACTATTTTTTCTGACAGCCTTGATCTTCTGATGTCTTACGGTGGAGTTTCTTCTCACCCATATCCCCTTTCTGCACAGATACATGCTACCTGCATCCTTGTTATAAGGCATTTTCATAGGCTTTCCTGGGTACAGCCTTTAAAAGAAGAACTGCGATCGAAAGGATGTGGTTGGGTGCTAATGGAGCCTGCTGTGGACCACCCGGTGGAAAAGGACACAAGGAGCAGTGGAAGCTGTGAGATGAGAGTGAGGAAAGGAGGAAGTCTGGATGCTGGTCTTGCTTGGAACAACAGACACCCTTGTGCGTTTTTTACTTCATCTCTATGTGTCCCCAGGCTCCATTTTAGGTTCTGCAAACACCTTTTCCTGATACTGTTTACCACTGAACAAAAACAAATTTATCCAGCTCCTAAGCTGCTCCAGAACAGCTTCCCAACCCTCCTGCACCAGGCCCACCACCCCATTCTATGCATCCTCCCATCTCCTTGAGGTTGTTCACAGATTGTCACCAGTGCCGACCTTTCCTGCTCACCTTACCCCAGCTGGAGACAGGCAGTGGCACCCGAGGCCCTTTCCAGTCAGCAGGTTTCCATTACTACCCTGATGCTCAGTCATGCCAAGCCAGCACCAACTTTCAAGAAAACTTCCTGCCTTGATAGCTATCTTACCTTGCCATGCCGTGGAACAGGAAACATGGACACATATCATTGGGACCGCCAACTCAGAAATCTTCTATGGAGTGCAAGTGGCAAGTAGGATCCCCAGATGCTGATAAGCCAGCCAAGGTAGAGCGGGGGAGGACAGCACTTGCTCGGAGCACATAAACACTTGTTCAGAAACAGGCATAAAAAGCAGTCTGAGGCACGATCATTCAGGCTGTTACTCCTGTGTTTTGCCTGCCTAACATTTTGCATGATAAACAAATGCTGAAGGTTTCCTGAAATGCTTGGAGATGACTATTATTTACAGCAGATCTCAAGTGCAGCACGTAAGGGCCCTCAGGCTAAAGCCATGCCTTTTCCTAGACTTGCGAACAGCTATCCCAATTTTGTCTGTAGGTAAAACATTAAAAATTAATAAGTTTTGCTTCCCCTCATTCCTTTCCTTACTTCTCTTCCCCCTGCTCACTTGAGTTTGCCACAGGAACTTTCTAGCACTGAGCCAAAACACCCCACAGCAAACCAGTGGCCTCTTTTAGAGATGCTGGGATCCCACACTGCTTGAATACCAGTGCCACATACTGCACTGCGGATGTTGGGGACTGAGGGAAGAGGAAAGCAAGGGGGAGGAAAACAAAAGCAAAGGACAGAAGCTGAGGAACAAGGGCTTTGTCATGGCAGCTATTCTTGGGCCTGACTTGAGGGATGTTGTTTGCCATTGGGAAACTGCACACAAAAAAAAAACTTCCCCTGCAGGAATGTCAAGAAGGTTAGGAACACTTGGGACTTGAGAAACATCAGCTTTTCCAGAACACTTTCTTCCACATACACATGTGCAATGAATGCTGTATTTTTCCACAGGAGCCCTGCCTGGTCTTTAGGCCAAGATGGAGGCAAATGGAAGCAGAACCTAGATGTGAACAGCCAACTTACAGCATTTCCTAACTTCTGATCATTGGACTTCACAACTGCAGGAGCCCTCTGTTCTGGTTTGTATGTGTCAGGGTGTTGATTCACACACATACACCGACACACACAAGGTAGATTTTAGGCCCCTACCAATGTGCAGAGCACTGCTGGGAGCAGGGAAACCACATAGGTTGTGCAAGCCAGACAGCAAACTACAGAGCAGAGAGATAAGACATCTCCCAGGCAGAACAGCACTACACCCATCACCTGAGTCACGGAGGCAGGGTACACAGGCAACTACATCAGTGGTTTTGCTCTGGTGAGGTTTGTGGGAGGTTTGGGAAGAGGTAGCACAGTTACACTGGACACCAATATGCGGCAGCAGTTACTTCTGCCATCTTCCTAAACCTTTCCAAATGGCTTGGGTGAGTTATCTCTTCATGAACCAGTAGATATGTCCTTTCAATCAACACACTGAATTAGCAGGCAATCAAGAAATGAGCTTCCCTCCCTGCTCTGCATGCTTAAAAAGAGGGCTTCATGTTACCTGAAAAGACTAGGAACTCGTCATTAATCAGCCTGTGGCAGATTGCAGCCTCCCAGATTTATTTGAAGATGCAGGTATTTTTCCTGCTTTTAGGAAAGGACTGCCAACAGTTTTTTGTAAATGTCCTCTCCGGTAGCAACAGGCCACCCAAGTCCCATGGCAGTGTTAGTTTCCTGCCTGGATGAGCCCAAATTTAATAATCAGGAGAAGGTTTTGCAAAAGGCCATTTGGTGGCTTTGGCTGCCTAGGAACAGAAAGCAGATAAGCTGTGACTACAAGTTTTGCATAGACCATTTTCAGATTTTCCTCTCTGGGCCACACAGACCTTTGCCTGAGGCGTTACTATTAAAAAAAAAAAAAAAAAAAAAAAAAGCCAAACTTAATCTGCTTGACAGATTTGTTGGCAAGATATGGATCTTACAGTTAATTCTGTCTGAGTACTTGTTAGACACACTTCTGTGCATGCATGTTTTTATTTACAAAAGACTGGCACGCCCATGTCTGGCTCACTTCATAGCCTTTGTTCCAGAGACCTGGCAGGGCTTCCTGAAAATAGGATCCCATATTAAACCTATGATTCTATTTGCAAATAATGGGGTTTAATTTTGCTTTCAATAGATATCCAGAGGAGTAGATCTTGACTGTTTAGAGTCTTCACAGCTCATGAATGCAAGAGAGGTGTCAACACAGATAAGACAAGCATGCTTTTAAGTCAGAGCAAATACTCACAGAAAATATACTGCATTCTCCCAGCCTGGTAACCCCAGAGTGCACTGGGCTGCTCTGTTTACTCTGGAAAGGAGTGACTCCCCTCTGTGCAATAGTTAGACAGAGGCTCATAGAACTGACAAAGTCATTTGTTACAAACAATTTTAGAGATTTCAGCCTTCAACATGGACAGTTTGTTTGCAAGCAAGGCTCTTTTTTTACACAAACCTCTTCTCTATTCATAGCTATTTGGCAAGTACTCCAGGCAAACAAATTTCAGCCTCCTGATTGTTTGCACGCTGTGTCCATTCGCTATTATTAGTTCTGTGGAGAGTGGTGGACTCCAAGTTCCTGCATGAGAAGGAAGAGTTAATTCCCTCAGAGCAGAAGGAGCATGCCCTGGTAGGAAGCACACCATGCCTGGACAAATGTGCTTCACCACCACCTCCTCCACTGTAAGACTATCATGTCTGCTGTAAACTCCAAGACACCCAGGAGCGACTGCTGGTGATGTGACAGACACCTATGTTATTTTTGGCAGGTGAAAAATTTAGTTGCTGGAAATTAAAAAAAACCAAAACAAAACCAACTGCTGTTTCAGGGTGGCCAAAGCTATTTGTAAGTTCAGGCAGCTCCACTCTTCGTGGAGTATTTGAACATTTAGCAAGACAAGCAGACTGAAAGCAAACCGTTCCAGTTGCTGCTGAGTGAGATGAAAAGGTTACCACTCCCAAGCACAATTCACTGTCCCAGCCTTTCCCCACCCTAAGGGAAGTTATCACACTGACCTTTTTTATCCACTTTAAACAGATTGTTTCATTACTTCCAAACTCAAAACTGTAAACCCTCCAGCTTAATAATTAAACAAGAAAAAATAAGAAGTAAGAACATACTTCTACTAAAAAGATTCTTTAAAATTTGCTGGATCTTTAATCACTGCACAATTCGAAGTTACACAGATATTGTAAAGTTACACAGCAGTAACAACTGATGACAAGGACATGGGGGAAAATGTTATGAAAATTAGGAGGAGAGGAGAGGAGAGGAG
>VYZT01033047.1:12843-37921 GCA_013400735.1 Pomatostomus ruficeps | reverse complement strand
GTTGTTGCCAGGGCTGGGGCAGCTCTGCAGGTGGGGTCTCAGCTGAGTGGGGCAGAGGGGAAGAATCCCCCCTCTCCTGCTGCTCACATTCCTTTATTTCCTTCCAAAGCACCACACAGGTTATGTGTTTACTCACCATTTAAGGTCAGTAACAAGGAATTTTAAGTTACTTTCACACAGGATAAAACCAAACCTAAGTAACAGCACTCCCAGACACCCAGGAGTAAAAGGCACCATGTGACCCGAGTCCAGCCCCTGGAATCAGAAACTGTGCCCTAATACACACACAAGCCCACACAAAAAGCAGTTCTGATTCTTGCCCCAGGCACTCTGACTGAAAGCACAGTCTACAGCCTCCAGCCAACACTCTCCTTTTCCAAACTCAGGTCTACATATTCTGTGTCCACTTGTTCCTGTACCAGTCCTATCCTGGACCTTATACACGCTTCTCCTTCCAAGCATCTGTCCCCAAAGTACCCTCACACAGTGACTGTATCCTCTTGGCCTTCTTTACTGCTTTTGTCAGAGCAAAATTTTGCACCTTTTCCACTTCCAGTTTTATATAGGTTGCTCAATGACTATTCCTTATCCAACAGTTTGAACGTCCTGAGAAATGAGGGGGCAGGGATGTAATGGGGTTTACTGAAACAAACACAGATTAAAAAAAGAACACTCTGAAAGTGGCAGGATCACAAAGGTCAGATATTCTAATATTCCCTCTAGGCACCTGACAGTAAGTTTGTACTGAACTCCAATATTACAGCCCTATTAACTTGTACCTGACAATAGATAAGAAATGATCAATTATCTGTATTCCTCTACAATAACCTAGAATGCAGACCATCCCTCTTAGTCTGTGCTTACCACCTTTAAACTACATTAGTATTAACATGACTTTATAGTCTTTAAGTGCTAGAAAAACCCAACCTATGCAAAATTGACAGCATATATTGTCTCATCTAAAATACCCAATAGCACCAGCCTCAGCCATCTCCTCCCACTCAGTGCCCAGTGTCCATCCCCACACAGGCTGGACGAACACACAACAGTCCCGTCACTGCAGGAGGCACTTCCACCTCAGGGATGCCTGTGCAGGAATGCTCTTTGCTTCATCATTTTACTCCAAAACAGCACAATCTACCTATCTGTTAGGGATGCCAGGAAATATATAAGGAGCTGGCATTTACACAGCATTGTGACTGCTGTCAAGTGTTTACCCCAGGCAAGGAGAGTTTTTTGCTTTCTTCTGATGTTCCCAGCCTGCTATAGGAAACTGCAGTGCAAAGAAAATGGGTGCTGTAACAGTTTTCAAAACATTTTAGTGGACAGGAATTAAAAATATTTTTAGAAGTTTGCATATACATAAATACAAATTTACTCAAGAGACAAAGCTAAAAAAGAGCAACAAGTAGGTCCTTATCTGGATGAATAATTAACAAAGTGGCTATAAAACCTAGTTTTAAGCAAAATACTACACTCCTTCAGCAGGAAGAATCAAGTTTTGTTTCCATGATAAAAGGCCCTTTCAGGAGAGAGGGCACTGGTTTCTTTCCGTGCATCACTTGGGTTTCTGTCCATGTCCCTGCTTCCTTTCCCAGCTCCCGAGACACACAGCTTCAGTCACCAGCTCCTTCCTTATTCCCACTCCACTGCTGACAACTCCAGCTTCACTGAGGATCTGATAAACACCAGAGCACTTCAGCGAGAGCAGCGAACTCAGACCCTCCCCGTCCTGTTCTTTGTAAGAAACCCCAAAATTAAACCTGGCTCTTGTTATGTCAGTGCACCTCAGCATCACGGCAACTTAGTTCAGAACTTGTTTTCTGAACTGGGAATCGGTGTTTGGAGGATGTGAGCTGGGTTTCAGTTTTTTGTTTGCCTTTACAAACTGTGCTGTGAGTGATAACCAGAGAGCCTAAATACGCGTAAATGCATTGGGAAGTACCACGTAAAATACCAGGCATCAGCAGAATTCAAAGCAGTGGCTATAGCTGCTGAGGATAAGAACAGATTAAAGTGCTCAGATGTGCCCTGTGTGGGCTTCTTTAGCGCAGTTACACTGTTGTACAGCCAGGGCTACACAATCACATTAGCCTGGAGAAAAACGCAACCATCCTGTATCAAACTTCCCAGAAAGTGTTACAACAATGGAGAAGCACAGCAAGGCAGGACTGGCAGAGCAGGTGATCAAGAGCCTGTACCCTAACTCCCGAGCGAGTCACAGCACACAAACAGCATCCTCTGCTCCCTAACAGCCAGGAAAACACGCAGATGTGTGAGCAGCGCAGCCTGGCTGAGCAGGGAGCCCCTGGCAGAGCTCCAGGGGAAACAGACAGCACAGGAGATGGAAGAAGTGACAGCTACAAAAGGAGGAATTCAGAATCACTGTCCACTGTGTCTGAGGAATGGCAGAGCCCAACTGCAGTTCAGACTTGCAAAGAAACAAAAGAATAATATCAAGGGTAACAAGAAAATGTTCTATTGCTGTCCCAGCAGCACAAGGCTGGAAGTGTGGGAGCAGATTTAACATGTGATCTGAGCAGAGGAGCACAGGATGCTTTCTGTGCCTCACCTCCCGGCAGAGTCTAAAAGGTCTCTGCACTTCGGAAAGAGCTCCCAGAGAAGGGCCAGTGGATGAAGACTGAGCCAGGGACAGACTGGTTGAGTGAACTGGTCCCAGTCAAACCCATGGGGGGATGAAATGGGCTCTTCGTAAGGGTGCTGAGGCACCAGGCTCATGTCCCTGTCAAAGCTGTTTTGTCCTCGAATGATCAGGAAATTGGAAGAAGCAAGGTAAACACCACACACATCTTCAGAAAGAGACAAAAACGCACACACACAGCTCACACACACTCTACCTGCATGCCTGGAACTAGCGGAGTTTGCAGGGATCTCTCCTGGGACCTGCAGTTCACCTCGTGATCCATGTCATGGAGGGGATGGGAGTGTGCTCTCACCAAGCCTGGAGATGACACCAGGATGGGAGGAACCTGTCACAGACTGAAGGGTGGCGCTGCCACAGGGGACAGGCCAACAGGCGCCTCACGGAATGCAGCAAGGACAGATGCAGAGCCCCGGTCATGGGGAGGAGGACATCCTGCCAACAACAGACTGGACACTTACATGGAAAATGAGCTGGGAATCAGGGTATGGAGCAGGAGCCAGCAGTGCCCCCAGAGAGAAGGGTAACAGCATCCTGTACAGCCAGAAGACAGAAGGACGGAGATAATTCCCTGTTACTCAACACTCACTAGACCACACCTTGAATACTGCATCCAATTTTTAACATCCTCCAACACAGGAAAGACATTGATGAACTGGATTGAGCACAGGAAAGGACCACCAGGATGCTCAGGGGACTGGCGCAGGTGGAAGTTTCCCCACAGGACAGAGTCCTGAGGAACCTGGTCTGACCTCACAGCTGAGTCTGCTCTGAGCAGGAACTCTGGGAACTGCCCCATCCCGCGATCCCCAAGGACAGAACAAGGAACTCAACACTATGCCAGCCTCAGGTTCTTTCAGTTCCACAGCACAAAGGCCTTTTTCTATTGACAGCCAGGATGCACCCTTCATCTAAGGAGGGATGGAACAGAAATAAACACTAATGAAAGGTTCAGCAAAAGCAAAGAATCACACTTTTCTTCTGCCTTTTGAGATTTTCTCCCATTCATGGAATTATTTCTAAATTTTGATGTTCTTTCTAGTGTAGTCCTTAAACCAAAGCCTGGAACTACCAAAACTGCTACTCAGTTTGGAACAAAGGCTCTGCCAATGTTCAGTGGACTAGATATTCTATCACACAATTTGGAAGCACCCCCTCCCTCAGTCTATTTTTGTGTGAAAACTCATTCCCATAGGTTTCCACAAGATTTCTTCTGTCATTTTATGCCTGCTGGTCTAAGGAGATGATGCTGGTTTCTAGCTCCTCCTGATATCCTTCAGCCAAACATTACATCTGTTCCACATGATAATTTTGCCCTCTTTTTCATTTTAATGTTCTAAAATGCCAACTTCAGAACCTGACATGTTCTACATGTGCTGCTTGACTTGACTCTGGAGACAAGCACTTGCTATGTTTTACATCCTTGGCAGGTTTTGTTTTCATATTGCAAGGTGTCCTTAAAACAAAAAGAAAGCGGCTTCATGAAGGACTTCTGTCAAAACACATTTTCGGATGTGAACGAACATCTGAAGTATTTAATCACCAATTTTCGAAATTAACAGTTGAAGGGCATGATTTTCCATTCCATGTCTATGTTGATCAAATTCCATCATCACAACACATACAGTAATGAATAGAATAACTTCCAGCATGTAATTCATAGTGTGTTTTTTTAAATACAGGAAATTATGGAATCATGGAATGGTTTGAGTTGGGAGGGACCTTAGAGACAATTTCATTCCACTCCCAGGCATGGCAGTGACATCTTCCACTGTCCCAGGCTGCTCCCAGCCCCAGCCAGCCTGGCCTGGAACACTTCCAGGGATCCAGGGGCAGCCACAGCTGCTCTGGGAAACCTGGGCCAGGGCCTCACAACCAAGAATTTCTTCCCAATATCCCATCCATCGCTGCCCTCTGGCACTGGGAAGCCATTCCCTGGGTCCTGGCCCTCCAGCCCTTGTCCCCAGTCCCTCTCCAGCTCTCCTGGAGCCCCTTTAGGCCCCGCAAGGGGCTCACAGCTCTCCCTGGAGCCTTCTCCTCTCCAGGGGAGCACCCCCAGCTCTCCCAGGCTGGCTCCAGAGCAGAGGGGCTGCTGTCCTGCACTCAATCCTTGGTCTAGATGGTGCATCTCAGCTACTCTGGAAATACACAAAGTTGAAGTTAAACCCCACAGTCTGAACCAAAACTTTTCTCCTATCCAGTTCCCAAGCCCACAGCTCTGCGATGTCTCTCACCCGGCCCATCAGTGACACTGAGCAGCTGCTGTGTCTCTGACACAATCATTTGTGCTGTGGTGACCACAGTGAGTCCCAGAAAACACACTACTGGAGACAGAACTGAGTACAGGAGCTTCAGTGCAGGTACTGCTGCAGTTCATCGTAAACTTCACTTTTACTTTTCCTGCCAAAAATATTCTGCCATCTCCTATGCAGATTTTGGGAAATGGAAACAAGTATTTTTTTGTTTACCCAAAGAATTTGTTGAAGCAACAATTAAGCACCTGAAATATTTTCGTCTGCCTCATCTCTAGTTAAGTCATAAATGCTGCCCAAAACTATCATTAGTCACTGACACACCAAGATAGCCCCAGAAACCCCACAGAGTCCAGTCTGTGTCAGGCAGGGGGCAAAGCTCAGCACAGCCAAATAACCCAGGGCTGTGCCTACCCTAGAGAGGACCTTGGGAAGCACTGGGCTGTTGTGGGGCTGGGTCAGTCAGACCAACACTACACCAGCAACTGCTGCACCGTGCTCCACCTACACAGAGTACAAAGTGAAAGTTTAGGTTCATATTCAAGCATTTCCACCATGTTTCACCCCTTATGGTCAGTCAGTGCAGCAGCTCAGGATCTTCCTTCTACAGGACCTGCACCCAGCTTTGTTGCGGTTCCTGTGACTAAGACCCAGACTGCTCACTGAGCCAATTCTGGCTTCTGCTCAAGACTTCAAACCAGCACATCTTACTGAACAGACACTTGATGGCAGCAGGAAGGAACTAGCAAAGAAACAAAGAAAATATCTCGTTATATTGATAACAATTTTCCAATCCAGAATGTGTCCTCACTGCTTCCCCCGGCTTTAGCACCCAATTCTCATTCTGTTCATGGCCAAGCCATGAAGAATCTCATTTAAAGAAGTTTAAGGGCAAAAGCATAATTTTGCTGGTTTGGAAAGCCTGACCTTCAAACAACTCAGCAAAACATTACAAATTGCAAATAAAGTGGCCTCTTCTTCTTATGCAAAATCAGTGGTATTTGCCTTGAAACCAAGATGAATACAAGCAACTCAAACAGATACCTCTTTGGGAAAAAGTCAAAAGCTACAAAGCTAACTTGGCACAAGTTTGTTGTCAGCCCCGGTTCAGAGAGCTCACAGGGATCTCACCATCTCCACAATACTGCAAAAATTCAATCAGAAGAGTAACAGCTTTAAATCCTGAAAACAAAAGGGAGGCGTTTTTTTAGTAATTAATTTCACAAAGCCTCTCTGCATAATTATTGTTTCTATATGTTCTCTTTTGATTTCTTCCTTTCTCTCAGTTCCAGAACATTTCTCTATTGAGATTTAATTTCAGCTGCTCCAGGGCTCCTTTTCCAGATGAACTGCCAGCATCCGAGATTCTGTGAAGTGAAAATGGTTTGTAAAGTGAACACAGAAAACACCAGGCCCAAAATTGTGCAGAAATACCACAGGCTGTTTTTTGGGAGGGAGTCTGGGAGAAAAATGCCTGTAAGATCTCATTTCTTTAAACAGGACAGAATTTGTTCACCTGTTGTTGAAACAAAAATCTGACTGTTCAAGACGTTGAGGGCTCAAAAATTCATTTCTTCCATCTCTTGAGGAAGAAACTTCAGCTTTCAAATAATGACACTTCTTTAGCTGCAAACAATACAGTACAAAACCTCAGCAAGTGCTCAATCACCCCAATCACAGGCTGAGCTGAACCCAACTTTTACTCTGCAAAAATGCAGCTGCTCCATTGGAAGAGAATGAAAGTATTGTAAAATGTGGAACAATAACTCCCACTAAAAACATGCTGAGAAATATTAGAACACAACCAAAGATGTTGCTACATGGTTCATTTGTATATTTGTATTGCTTAATGAGGGGGGAAAAAAGCAAAGGAAGCAGAGTCATGGAACGGTCTCTAGAGCTCTCTTGGCCTTTCTGACTTTTGTACCATAATGAGGGACATATTTAAGCCTCTTAATGTATCCAGAAAGAGTGGAAGGATACCCAGGACCCCAAAACAGCAGGGAGTCACTGCCTGTTGTGCCAGCCCTGCCTCAAGGCTTCCAGAGAAAAATCTCAGGGTCCCTCAGAGTGGCAGCACCACCACCTGGTGAGCAGCCACTGCTCCCACTCTGCCATCACTGCACACACCCCGAGGGTGCAATGGGAACCATCAGCCTGCTCAGTCACCAACATTTCTAACAGATGTGGCCCTGATGTCAAACCTTTGGGTACTTCCCTCCAGCAACCCCCTCCAGCTGCACCTTGTGCTGATGATCCCCAGCCTCGAGGACTGGTTTGCAATTCACCCACAGGCCCTTCTCCTGGTGACACAGGTCCTCCTCACTTGCAGCACTAAGAACACATCTGCCCAGCCTGAGAGGTCCCAGGCACTCCCTGCACAGCTCCACCATCCTATTGAGTCAAGGCAGCTTTTCTTTGGCCAAGACCTCTGCTGTTCCAGGAATAGGTGCTGCCATGACTGCTGGAGATCACGGCATGTCACCACCAGCCCTGAGTGCACATGGGCTGAACACAGCAGTGTCTGGTCCCTGCCCTGCTCTGCCTGCTCACAGTGCTCTGGGAGCTGTGCTCTAGGCCAGACTGGTACATAGGCCTGGCCTAAGCAATGGCTAAACAAGTGCTTGACACTCTCCAGCCGGGGTCAGCTAAAACAAAAACTCCAACCTTCTTTTGATCAAGTACACCTGACAAAGCTCAGAGGAACCTGCTCCAAGTCCAGGTGTCCTGCAGCTATCCCGTCCTGACAGCGGCCGGCACTCTGGGTACCAGAGGTACCAGAAATCCACTGACAACCCCAGACATGCCCCAAATATTGAGCAGCAGAGCCCAAGAACTGCTGCTGCAGCTGTTGCTTCTGCTGGCTCTGCTCTGATCCCTCTGAAAGAACTGAGTTAACCTTTAGGGCTAGAAAGATGGAGAAGGGGCTGGAAGGGAAGGGGCTGAGGAGCGGCTGAGGGCACTTGGCTCGTTCAGCCGCAGCAGAGGAGACTGAGGGGAGGCTCCTCGGGGGCTGCAGCTCCTCCCGAGGGGAGGCGGAGGGGCCGGGGCTGAGCTCTGCTCTGGGCCAGGGACAGGAGCCCAGGGAACGGCTGGAGCTGTGCCAGGGCTTGGGATGGATCTCAGGGAAAGGTTCTTCCCCCTGAGGGTGCTGGGCACTGCCCAGGCTCCCCAGGGAATGGTCCCGGCCCCGAGGCTGCCAGAGCTGCAGGAGCGTTTGGACAGCGCTGCCAGGGCTGCCCAGGGTGGAACTGTTGAGGTGTCTGTGCAGGGCCAGGGACTGGGCTCTGATCCTTGTGGGTCCCTTCCAACTCAGGATATTCCAGGATTCTCTGATTTAGGTTAACTGTATTCCTATACCCTTGCTAGAACTCCATTACTACCTTCAAGGCAGTTTATGTGGCCACCTTTATGACAAAGGGAATTAAGTGGAGCTGGCAAAGCTGGTGTTCACATTTTCAGCGTTTGGGCAACTTGTCTGCAAACCATTTGCACTTCTCATTAAGTTAACCATTGCCACAAGGCACTCTTGAATGCACATTTAAAGAAATCACAAACCACCAAATGTGATTAAAGAGCTAGAAAAAAAAATCCAGAGGTAATGACACATTCCAATTCCACAGTTAACAGCAAAACTGCATAAACGATTTCACGGGTGTTTTGCATGCAAAAGGAAACAATTTCAGCCAAAGAGAATACTTAAATATTTTCCACAAACATGAACACTTCAGAATTCTGTTTCTACACTGAGTTCACTGCACTGGCAAAATGAGTAGTTGCCCTGTCATGTGAACTTGAGCTACTCACCACCCCTCAGCACCTGACAGCTGGGCAGTAAAACCCTCCTCCTCTTTCTGCTTGAAAAGCTCACATGGACAAGGACATTCATTTCTTTTTTAGCTGCATAATTTCTGAGAGTGAGTCTTCCAGAGAAGACATCATGGAAAGAAATAGGCAGGGAAAGGATAAAGCTTTATATCCATTCCTGAGGAATTTCAACTACCTGAAAGCGACTTCTTTTGGCGCTGTAAGCAACATGCCCCAGGCACACCTGCAGAGAACCATCACAACAGCAGTGTTTGAGATGGAGCCCAGATTCCTGCACACAACCTTAGCAAGTCATTCCAAAATGCCCTTTCTGTTCCACACTTTCCAGCAGCAGTGGAGAGATCCCTTTGCCCCTAAGAGCTGCTGATCAGAGGGTTTGACCTCAGCGAGCTCCATCAGAACTCACAGCGACACAAGCCAATGCAGAGGGTGCAGTGTCTCCCTCGCAGGCTCTGCACAGAGGGGGTCATATCTGGGGAGCTGACAGGTACAGACAGAGCCTTGGGAACAGTGTGAGGGATCATATCCTACACTTCCTAGAGCAGAGAGTCATGAGTACCAGAGGGAAAACACCCCCTGCTCAGGCAGTACAGAAGGTGTGAGGGAAGGAACAGGAACCCTCAGGAAGCTGGATGCCTCCTTTACCAAATCAATCACTGTCAGTAGGAACCCTCACAGAACAAGGTGTGCACAGCAATCCGTCACCAGGGACTCAGAGCGGGGATATGGTGTCAGGAGCAATAAATAGACCCCAAAGAAGTCTGAGACCATAAACACACGGGGGGAAAGGTTCATAGAATCCTAGAATAGAATCCTAGAATATTCTGAGTTGGACTGGTGATCCTTGTGGGGCCCTTCCAACTCCTGGCCCTGCACAGACACCCCAACAATCCCACCCTGGGCATCCCTGATAGCACTGTCCAAATGCTCCTGGAGCTCTGGCAGCCTTGGGGCTGGGACCATTCCCTGATGAGCCTGGGCAGTGCCTGACCATCCTCTGGAGGAAGAAACTCTTCTTAATATCCAGCTTTAACTCCCCCAAAGCAGCTTTGTGGCAGTTCTGCTGAATTCTTCTCCCTTGCACTCTGAGGACAGTTACATACAGTATCACAGGTGGGAGCAGCCCACAGCTCACACAGTCCAATAAGCAGGAATATTATTTTTAATATTACCATGTGCTGCCAATTGCACGTGAGTTTGTCAGCTTTTTATTTTTGAATAATTCCACACAAACCAGTTTAACTCAACTTTTTCAGAGCTTTAGGACAGTCAGGCTTCAAAGTACCAATACTTCAGCAGAGCAAGGGGAAGACAGAGAAACTAACACACTCATGACAGACTAATTTTAGCTTCAGCATTTGGTCCAGAAGGACTAACAAGCCTGCGTTCAGCTGCACAGACAGCAGGCTAAAGATGACCAGGCTATCTTGGAAAATTCAGAGCTACTGAGCAGAAGCATCTGTGCTGTGCAGAGTCAGACATCCTGACACAATGAGCCATCAGCATCGGTGCAAGAAGCTGAGCGAGCTCAGAGGAGCCCAGAGGCCTGGATTCCTGCATTAACAGGTACCGAAGGAAGAATGTTTTGGAATGTTTTAAAAAAACTCACCTGTTAGAGGAGTCCAGCCCAGCACACCGGCTGGACACCCAGACCCCAGAACCTGGATGTTGCAGCAAAGTCAAACACCCCTCAAGCAAAATGCAGCACGAGACATATTTCTTCTGTTGGATCATCTCCAGCACGAGGCAGTTGCTCCAAGAAAGAGGATACTGAACATCAGACACATCCCTGGAGAGGGAATCAGTGCAGAGCACAAGTCTGGCCCCGCTGTCTGCAGTCAGGGCTGCAGGGCTCCTGTCTGATCGGTGCAGGCCAACTGGACCAATCCCAGACTTCTCCTTGCTCTCAGCCTCAGGAGCCAGAGTCACAGGAAGAGAAGATTTCATTGATGGAATCACGTCAATGGCTACCCACAGACCTCAGCAATCATCAGGACAGGCCAGGAGATGCACCATTAGGAAGTGGGAATCAGCCTTCTAACATTTCCCTAGGGTTCGAAGCCCCAAGATATGGCTGGTGTTCAATTAAGATCTGACAGAAAGAACAGTGTCCAATGAATTCCATAATTCTCTTATGGAAATCCTGGATGTCCAAGACATACTCGTCATAAACACAAGTACAGTGAGCAGCACTGTATATCCAGTATTTGCCTGCTGACCCCCAGTACTGATTCACTCGTCACAAGTCAAGCAAAGCCACGTGTGGAAGTGCTGAGGAATGCAGAGCCCAGCACTCTATTCCTCCAGTATGATCAGGAAGAGCCCTGTACCCTTCTAATGCTCATCTACGGTGCACAAGCTTCTCTGTACAGTTACTAAAATAGGAAAAAAACCCCAGAAAAATAAGTTGTCACATCTCAAACAACAAACCAGACAGAGAGACACACCTTTACCAAGGGCTATCACCCATGTGTTCACAAAGCCAACCCTGGTAAGGAATGTGAACTGACTCTATGATTCGCTGCTACTTTCACCTTCCTGTAACTCTCATCAGTAGCAAATAAAGGGTAAGCAGTCTGGGGGCTTCAAAGAGTTTCTCTACATTTTATATCATCCATCTAACACATGGAACACAGATTGTTCAATACTGTGCTGCATTTGAAGCAAAACTCAACAACATATGTAACCATAATGAAATACTTTACTCAAACAAACCCAAACTTTGGCTTTCAAATCAATTCTTGAATCCCACTAATCAGTCTCCAGACAGCTCATGCCAGTTCAATAAGTAAAGAAAAACTGCATTCCAGGCAGAAGTATTTTCTGCCCCACATTTCATTAACAGACAATACATTAAGAAGAAATACACTTACCAGTCAATGTTTTACAAAAAGCTAGCAGTATCAACTAAAGGTTGATTTTAACTCTGCAAATACAAAGAGTAAAGGGAACTTCAAAGACAAAATACTCTGATTACTAGGACTCCATGGGGCACCAAAAGCTATGACTTCATTGAAAAGAACTAAACTGATCCAAAAAGTCTAATTTCAACAAATGCAAAGGTTCCCTCCCTCCTGTCTAAGCCACTCAACCCGCTATCTCTCACATGCCAATATTATGACTTATCTGACCAGAAACCAAGGTCAGGGAGCTGAGCAGGTTTTTCTGCAGCTCCAGTTTCCTGCTGTCTGCCACAGGGTCACAGAAATGCAAGTGGAGGCACAAGGAAAGCAGAACTCTGCCACAGGATTGTTCTGTTCAGGGACTGCCACATATTCATCTGTTCAACAGAGTTTGAGAACAGAGACATGCAACGTGAACATCAAGGGACAGAAGCAAAATCAAGAGGAAGAAAAAATGCTTAGAAGGAGCCAATTCTTTGGTACTGACATTTCAGAACTGTCAGTAAGCACGGAGATGACTGGTAACTGCTCCTAACAGTGCTGCAAGCAAATGAAAAATTAGGTAGCAACAAAATTCAGTGGCCTGACCACAGTGGCCACAAAGAATCCAGCACCTGCAACCACTTTAGAGAAAAGCCACTGCTCTGTCCACAGGCACGCAAGGACTCTCTGCAATACTAACAGCAATTTTACTTTTGATTCTGGCAGTTAAGGACAACCTCGAGCACACAAGTGTATGTTTTGGGCTTTAAACTACCCAGCACTGTCAAGTTTCAAGTTCAAGTTAACCAAACTTCACCAGAGTGTTTGATGCCACAGGAAACAACGTGAAGCAGACTCTCAAATTCAGGCACTGAGGAGTCTCTTGCTTCCCACTGAAAATATCTTTGCCTCCCACAGAGGTAGTTCTGTGCTTGTTTTACAGTCTATGGGTGTGTCAGCTATGATTTGCTATCCCTAAGCAAGGGGTCTTATTCCTTGCAAAACCAGCCTTCAGAGTAAGCCTCAACTTATAAATGCCTCAAAGCGTTTAACAACATCTGGGCCGAACCCTCACCTACCAAAACATTCAAAGAAATCAGTATTTATGTAACTATTTTATCATGACTGAACATACACATCCTGGAAGGACAGATTTAGACAGACATCACATGGTACTTCATCTGTGCGAGATCAGGAAAGCCAGAGACAGAGAAAGCAGAGAGGCTACTCTGAAGGGAAATTCTGAAGTTTTTAATTATTCAGTTCTCACGGGTATTCTCAAGCAAATAAAGCACTAAAGATGACGCACAAAGAGCTCTCGTGCATTCCACCAGCTCCCATGCAGCTTTTACAGAGAGGGGAGCAGTCTCAGGCCGGCTGCCTCACGGATTAGATAACAATCAGTACTGCCGGATCCTGAAATACAACACTGAGCATGTGCAGCAGGGAATTCCACAAGCACGGAGCTGCAGGCTGGGAACAAACACCAGTGCACAGCGAGTTAACAGCACAAGAACGTTTCCCTCCAGAAACAACCCAACGCTCTCACTAAATCCAAGATTCTGCAAATTCTGAACAAGAATAACCAAAACTTGTAAATGAAATATTTTAACAGTGCAAGGATTAGAACCTCTTCAGAGAGCAGCTAAAAACTCCTGCAACTAAACAGATATGGCTCATGGAAGCAGTTGCTCTGTCAGCATTTGTTTTGCTTCAAGGAAACCGTAAGTTTCACAAATTAGAACAATTCGTTCCTCTCATATTTTAAAGCTACTACTACCAATCCTATTTAAGGAATTTACAAGTTAAATTCCACAACAGTGATAAGACCTACAGCCGCTTCAGAACCTTGGCACACCTTTATTTTACTGATCAAAATCAGAACAAAAGGTTTGTTTGTATATTCAAAGCTCCGGTAAGGTCAAAAACGCTCAGACTGTAGGAAGAATAAATCAGCTGGGGACTAAATCCAAACCAGTTTTAGACCTATTGATGTTCAAATCTGGGACCTGTACTTTTTGGAATTCTTAGCCATAGACACAATAGTCATTAACGTAGCCTTGAGCATTCCATCCTCCCAATACCCAGTCCTGGTATCACTGGAGTTCCAGGCAAACTTGTCAATACTTTGATTACACATACAAATATTTAACATTTCTACATTAAGTTGTATTCAATCAGAGTATTTGCTTCAGCAGTCCAGCACAAGGTGACAATTTCTGAAATACATCATACCTGCAACTTTGTCCCGAATAAGTTTTGCAGATTCCACTTCGCCGATGCTGCTGAACAGACTCCGCAATTCATCCTGCGTCATGTTCTGAGGGAGGTAGTTCACAATTAAATTTGTCCTACCAATATCATCCCTGCAATCTTCAGCCATGTGATCTTCATAACCATTAGACATTTTACAATATATCTACAAAGAGAAAAAATCCTCAGTGAGGTTTAGATCTTCACATTTCCATAAACCAAACTTCCTCCACCTGAAATAAGTTTGAATGTTTATTTTAAAAAAACTGAGAACAAGCCACGGCTTCAGCAATGCATTTTTTCAACTCACAAAACAAAACACTACTTGTTGAAAATTCCAGAACAATTCATTCTTTCAAAAGCACAAACACGACATTTTACAGAACTATGTACCATTAAAGAGCTCCTCAAGATTTCTATTTTTTTACATTAATAAAAATAATCAAGACAGATTTTGAAGACATTCCTGTAAACACTAAAATATTCCCAACAGCCAAGGTAAAAATCAGGTCCCCCATATCCAGGCACCTGACCAGCCAGAACCATGCTGCCACTTCAACCTGAATTCCAACCTTATGCCCAGAACTCATTCAGACAGAGAGAGGAGAAGCAGCCAGATCTGACCCAGTTCAGTGTTTCTACTGAGGACTATTAATTTGCTGAATGTTTTCCCCTGTAAATGTTGCCTATGCTGCACCTCAAGGCCTGTTATTGTTCAGTGCTGCCTTTGGTGCTGCTTAACTGTGTGTGTGAAACTGGTGAGTGTGCGCTGCACCTTGACTTGGGGACATATTGAGTATTTGATAGAGTTTCTATTTTTGCAGCTTTTTAAAGAAACCCTTGAGAAAAAATACAGGATTCCCATCCCAGGAAGATACTCTCTGTCTCAGTCCACCATCAGGGACTGAATCCTGATGTTTTAGTTGACCTACAAGTAAAACTCAGACCGGACTCAAGCTGCTCATGGCTTGCCAGAATTGAAGTTTTTAAAGCACTTCAACTACTTTGAAATGGTCAAAATCAGGATATATGAACCCTGTTCCTGCAACAGAATCTACAGATCTGGATCTGCTAAAGGATAAGCCTTTCCAGGAACTGCACCACTACTGTCAGCCAGAAGCTGAATAATGGAAGAGGTCAGGAACAGCAACCAGAAATCCTCAATCTAGAAAGGGAATGCTCCCTGCACAAAGCAACTTCCAGGCCCTTCACCAGCAGCTGCTGTTAATTTATGTCTGATAGTGAAGGTCAAATTTTTAAATCAATACCTGAGCACATCATTCTAGAATAAACTATAAGAAGACTTATGCTAATTTGAGATTTAACACCGTATGGATTTGAACTGAATCTTTATCAATATGTGTTGAAGCATTAAGAGCTGGCAGCTCTTGCTCCCCTTCACCCACAGATCAGGTCCAACCCCATTTCTGTGTTTCAAGAGTCAACACAAGCCCGTCGCAGCACCCTCTGCCCATGGGACAACCCATCTGCACTGTGAAAGCAACGGAAAACTACACAGGAGGGAAGCGCTTTTTGTTGTGTCAGCAGTTTTAATCTGCTTTCCTTGCAGCAAGATAAGCACCCGTTAATGCCACAGGACAGGAGAGCAGGGGGAGGCACTGCAAAGCTGGAAGCTCGGAAGAGACTCCCCTCAGCCCACAATGTTTAAGCTGCCAGGTCACCTCAGCCGTACTGCAAATTCTCTCATTAAATACACATTCCCTCCTGGCTCTGTCAGAACCGGCTGAGCACAACCTCAGAGAAGTTTGCTGTTCTGGTAAACAACACTCAAACAGCTGAACCGTCTCTGGTCACCATAGCTTAAGTTATAAAACCACGTAACACACATTTTCAAACTTATTTTAATCGAAGGCAATTTTGCTTGTCTTTGCCCTCTACCAAATTCAAGACCTAAAAGCAGAACACACCCATATGTTGAGTATGCAAGTTGTATGGCACAGGTAGAATATTTAGTAAACAAAGGAAGAAACATTGAGATTTCTCCACCTTTAAGAGGCAAAAGTTCAAACTTCCTTCAATTTAACCAAATTTGCCCTTTATTGCCATTTACTTATGATAAAAATCCTTCCTGCTGCCAAGATTAAGAAATTGCTATATATTGTAATGATTTCAAGAACAGACACTTAAGAGACTGGGGGTTTGGGGTTTTTTTTGGTTTTTTGTTTTGTTTTTTGTGGGGGTTTTTTGTTTGTTTGTTCCGGCTTTTTGTTCTTGTTTTTGTTGGTTTTTTTTAATTCTCCCAGGTGTATCTGCTGCCTGAAAAGGAGGCACCACAGTCAGATACCAAGCAGAGAAACCTTCCCAGCACACCATGATGGCGAATTACCACACTTATATTTGGCATAAAGTAGAATTGACAAGTGGCTACTGACTTTCCATCACTGCACCACACCCTCTAACCTGTCTGCAATACTCACCTCCACCCCTCCCAGGATACCCAAGCAGTGCCTGGGGCAGTGCTGATTCAGAGCCATTAGAAGGTGGGAAGGAAGCTTCCACCTGCTCTTCTTCAGGCTTTTAGCAATAAAACACAGGAAGCCCTTGCATACAAGCCTGGCAAACGTTTCCATGGGATACCAGGAACAAAGCATGCGGGAGCAATAAAGGCACAGTGAAGCGCTAAAGGAGCAGAGCGCTCAGAGAGAAGACGTTTCTTTCTTCCTAATCTCTGGCTGAGCACCCAGGCTCTCTGCTGCAGGACCAACACTGTCCAGCCAGCCTGGGAGTTAGTGGGAAACCACTTCCTCCGCTGCTGGGTGTTAAGAAAACCCCCTCATCGGACCAGCCTGATGCCACTCTGGGGGTCCCACTGGAACCATCCCAGACTGGCACTGCTGGGATCGAAGCCCCTTCACAGTGGTGGCTCCAGTGACCCCACAGGTGCCGTGTGACTCCCCACAAACCCCACACTCCCTCAGTCAGACCAGCTCCTCTCTCCAGCTCGGCCCCAGGCTTCCCATAGCACAGCCACAGACTCCGGTTCCTTTGTGGTGCAGTGACACAGAACAGCTCGAGCTGGCACCCCTGGGGAGGGACCCCAGACAAAGCCCCCCTGGGCTGTGCCCTCTCCCAGTCTGTGCCCATCCTGATGCTGATGTTTAGTCTGGGGTCTTCTCAATGTGTCAGGGGAGGTTTAGGCTGGATATTAGAAAAAAGTTCTGGAAGAGGCTCCCCAGGGAAGCGGTCATGGCCCCAAGTCGTCAGAGTTGAAGAATCCCCTCCCAGAACAGCCTGCAGCTCACACTGCTGCTGCGCACCTGCACCAGCTGCATTCCTCACCAGGCAAACAGTTCTCACACCAGCAAAGTTAAGAAGAGCCCCTGAGGAATTGTAACCTCTGCATACCGAAAAGATACCCAAAAAGAAATAGGGCTATAAGATAGTCAGGATGGATGAAACAACCAATGCTACACTGGAAAACAAGTTTTTATTCTGCTCTCACTGAAATATGCTGAGGGAATGTTCTGATCTTTCTTCGCCAAAGAGATGACAATCCATTCCTATCAGTAAATATTCCAGATTTGAGAACCAGGCCTGGACACTGCTTTGCATCTAGAACCTTATTAACTGATGTCTGCCAATCCACAGTGACATAATCAAAATAGTAAGCGCATTTATATTCCCAGTGGACAGGCCAATGATGGCAAGAGAAAAAAGTTCTGGAAGAGGGGAAGCCAAGATTAAGAAAATGCTTAAAGAAAAGACAGAAAAGAGACTGGGAGTCTGCAGCCTTTCCAAAACAGGCCTTCAATTCTATGTCCCAAAAAGCTGAAACTTGAAGACTAGGTTTCACTGCACTACAGTTCCTAAAATGACAATTTTTTAAAAAATAACCGAATGCTGCAGAAGCTTGTTTGAAAAGGGAGCAGCCACCTTCTTCCTTGGGTAAGATGCCCTAAAACTTACGATGCTAAAGGTGCACAGAACAACAACAGGAACCGTATGTGCCCAAATTTTCCATTCACTCGGGAGATGCTCGAATCCACAGAGCCCAACACTTCACCACCTGTGCCAAAGACTGCCCAGGCACACTCAGCCAGGCCAGCACTCCCAGGATTGGACTGAAAAGCTCTCCAGGACACTATTTTCAGAAATGTAGCACGGACCATGACAACCACCTTCTCACAGAAGCGCACCAGATCCCAGAGGTTCAATGGTTCTGGCAACAGACCAATAAACATTTTTTCCTAATGACACTCTGTAGCTCCATCCAGAATTATAGGAATCAGTGCTATTAATTATTTCACTGCAAGATGTTTGCTAAGAAGGAAGACCTGTATGGATCTGAGATCACGCGAAATGAGAACACTGGCAAAAACAACTGTCTGTCTTCAACATCAGGCAAGGGGCTTTGTCTACCTTCACCTTGTTTCACAGGACTAAAAAGGCACCAGACCACTACTGGGGTCACAAACTTGAATGTACAAACCTAAACAGACGCTCTCAGAATCGCTGAATGGCTGGGTTGGAAGGAACCTTTGAGACTATTTCATTCCACCCTCTGCCATGGGCAGGGACACCTCCCACTGTCCCAGGGTGCTTCAAGCCCCGTCCAGCCTGGCCTTGGGCACTGCCAGGGATCCAGGGGCAGCCACAGCTGCTCTGGCCACCCTGGGCCAGGGCCTCCCCACCCTCACACCCAACAATTCCTGCCCAATATCCCATCCATCGCTGCCCTCTGGCACTGGGAAGCCATTCCCTGGGTCCTGTCCCTCCAGCCCTTGTCCCCAGTCCCTCTCCAGCTCTCCTGGAGCTCCTTTAGGCCCTGCAAGGGGCTCGCAGCTCTCCCTGGAGCCTTCTCCTCTCCAGGGGAGCACCCCCAGCTCTCCCAGGCTGGCTCCAGAGCAGAGGGGCTCCAGCCCTCAAAGCATCTCCATGGCCTCCTCTGGACTGGCTCCAGCAGCTCCATGTCTTTCTTGTGTTGGGGTTCCTGGAGATGGAGGCAGCTCTTCAGGTGGGATGGATGATGGATCAGCTAGTGCAGAACTTAAAACAGGAAATTCTTCCTGGATCAATGAGCTCCGTGGCACAGAGTTCATATCACCTTCACTGGAGCACTGGGAATGGGCCACAGTGAGCACAGCACAGCATGGTCCTTAAACCACAACAGACCTGAGGCTGCTGACCCAGCTACTCACCCAAAACCTCCATCTTCCTTTGCAATGAAGCGCAAGTCAGCATCACCCAGGACACTCTGTACAGGAAGGGCTTCAGTGGACAGTGCCTGAGCTGGTGAAATCTCCTTGTTGGAGTTGTCAGTGGTAAATGAACAGGAACCCTGAAACCAGTGATGCTGCAGTTCTGCCCATGAGCTGTTTCATCTATCGCCCTTCAGTCTCACAGGTTTATTCTTGAGCTCTGCCTGTGTATTTAAGCATCTCGACGGGTGCTTCAAGTAGCGCCTCAAGGCTGTTAGAGCCCTTCTCCTGTTTCTCCAGCACACAGGTATTTGTTGACGTGTCTCCCCCTCCCCCAGAGTCACGGCTGACTAACAGGCAACAATTTTCTCTTAAGACACTGCTCAGGCTCTCAGTCCTGAAGCTGCCAAGCCGTTTCTTGGAGACCATACCTGAAACAGAACAAAAAGGACACCACCACATCTAGGCAAGTGCCAAACCAATCCAGAAGGCAGGTGCAGAGGTGCTGAGATGTCCGGGATGGAACACATGCCAAAACCAATGCACGTAGAAGGGCCTGAAGAGCCTCCATGAATTTAAGCTGCTTCAGGAAAACAGTTTTCAAGAACTATCCAACACACCACTGTCATGCAAAACTGGCTCTGCAGCCAGCTGTCGTGTCAGGATTGCGAAGCAAAAGTTTAATCATAACAGAGAAGGGACAGACACTGGGGGAAGAAAAAGCAACGTACTTTCTTCTCTGAAATCACTCTAAGGAACAGAATAGGGTTCACCTGAGCAGCCACACCAGCAGAAAACCCTCCCCTAGGCCTAACTGCCTCCCAAGAAAAAGAAAAGGGTTTCCTACTGTTCCACAGCCAGGACACATCTCTCTCTATTACTTAATCCAGACCTCTCTGCATCACATAGCCTTTCCGCATACTCTCCAAGAAAAGCTCTTTTATTTTTTACAAACACTCTTGTCATGTCCCCAGCAGCTCTGCATATTGCACCCCACGAGCACAGACCTCTCCATGAACACCCAGACAGACCACAGGGCAAGTGCATTTGTTGCTATTTGATTCACTATGCATTCATGCACTATTCTTTCAAATTCATTCAGAATTCCTTCAAATCTTGACCAAATATCAAAAGCCACTTGGGAGGGAGAGGGAAATCACAAAATCCAGATTGTCTCTCAAATTCAGAACATTTATACAGTGTATAAGGGGAAATAGCATGAAGGTGAGAAGTAAAGGTCATGCCACCGTGTACTGGCCACACTCTTCAAAGCTTCAACTCAGACCCAAGCAACACCTCTAAGTCTTCCAACAGATTATTTCGCTGTACATTTGTGAGGGCAGGGGGTAATACTTTTCTTATGAATAAAATCAAATCAGGTATGAAGGAGTGTGCCCATGTTTGAGAGTGCCTGATGCTGTTCCAAAAAGTCTGTGACCACAATGCAAGAGTCTTGGTCTCACCTTTCCTTGCTCAGGCTGAGTGGCAGCTCTGTTTCATGAGCATGAATCTTCAGTTCTGTTGGAAAAGCCATCTTCCCGAACTGTGAACATGATGATTGGATACACATGGAAATTTAAAGGCACACAGTGAGGTGTGACAGATTCTTCCCCCAAACTAGTCACCCTAGTTCTCCTTCTACTGTCCCACAGCAATCACCCAGGTCAATATTCTCTGGCTCATCTGAATTCCTCTGCCCTGCAGTCACAATATTTTAAATCAGCAAACAGGAAAACTTTAAATTCAATATTCAGTTTGATGCAATTAGCATTTTAACTCTCCCTTCTCTCCCCACAAAAATGAAACTAACTCAGTGCTGACACATGCTATTGAGGGTCACAAAAAAAATATTTGTCTTTAGACAGGAAGATTCTTTTACCTTGAAACTCTGCGTGTTGTCACAGATGCTGTACATATACGATCCTTCCACATTGATATGTAAATCCTGTTTGTAAATTTGGCAAGCAAGCAAACCCCTTCTGCTTGCCAACCCTTTGGGTTTTCCAGAGGTAACAGATCTCATCTCTTTGATCCTTTTCCCCTTTGCAAACCTGAAACCAGGCCACTACCCTTGCTCTCCTCAGCTTGACTGCACCTAAGATTCCAACACTTTTGCCAGTAAAAATAGCTCAGCACCAGAAGTGGTCCTTACTAAAATCTGCTCCTGCGTTTCTACAAACTTTACTTCCATATGCTAAATCATGGATTTCAGTAAAACGTATTTTAAGCTCTTTTTTCTTTTGATGTTGTTTTATAAACACAGGGCATAAACCTGGTTTTGAGCATATTTTGGTCTAACAAATCTCAACCGTCATAATTTTAGTATTTCAGCAAAGCAGTTTTAGATGTTCCTTATCAGATTTGTCTGGAAGGGTTTAAAATGCCTCCTTTAGTTGTTTTTATTCATGTCCATATAATAACATCATCAAGGTGTTTTTGTCAATGCTTACATTGCCATTCAGAGACAAAAGCATTCTTCAGAGCAATGACCTTGCTTTACCAGTCTGATGAACTACACTGAACTCCTAGGAACAAAATTAATCATCGCTGGGATGCTGTCAGAAATCAGATACAGGCTGGCCATAATTACCATCCACTGCTGGTCCAACACACAGCAGGGATCGGGGCCCCTCTCAGCTCAAGCCGTACAAACAAGGGCAATCACAAACCTGTGGCTGAGACGCTGAACATCTGCAGCCAGATCCACATTTCCCCATCTGCCCAGGTTAACAGCCAGCCCTGACAGATAGAGGATACCAGGCCCTGCTCAGAGTTTCACATCAACACCCTCCAAGCAGCACAACACCCTTCCCAGCACAAGAAAGACATGGAGCTGCTGGAGCCAGTCCAGAAGAGGCCACAAAAGTGCTCTGAGGGCTGGAGCCCCTCTGCTCTGGAGCCAGCCTGGGAGAGCTGGGAGTGCTCCCCTGGAGAGGAGAAGGCTCCAGGGAAAGCTCAGAGCTCCTTGCAGGGCCTAAAGGGGCTCCAGGAGAGCTGGAGAGGGACTGGGGACAAGGGCTGGAGGGACAGGACCCAGGGAATGGCTTCCCAGTGCCAGAGGGCAGCGATGGATGGGATATTGGGCAGGAATTGTTGGCTGTGAGGGTGGGGAGGCCCTGGCCCAGGGTGGCCAGAGCAGCTGGGGCTGCCCCTGGATCCCTAGCAGTGCCCAAGGCCAGGCTGGACAGGGTTTGGAGCACCCTGTACAGGGGGAGGTGTCCCTGCCATGGCAGGGGTGGAACAAGATGGTCTTTAAGGTCCCTTCCGACTCCAGCCATTCAGGGATTCTGGGATTCCACAGCTGTTTGCCCCTGGGTCAAGGATGCTGCCAGTGAACATCAAGGAGCTCGTACACAGGGAAGAGACAGCCAAAGAACTTTGTGCAGCCTGGACTATCTCACCTTCTGCACTGGTATTTTTAAAAAAACAGGTTTATGATAAACAGATATTTAAAAAAAGGAAATCATTTATTATCCTCCTTTTCTAGACAGTATCAGATTGTCCATGAATCACCTTTGGCAATTTTTTCACCTACACAAAAGACATCTGGAGACAACTGTGCTGAGAGGGAATGACTCCTTTCTGAGGGACAGGGCAGGAGATGAGAAGAAGTGGACATATGACCTGTAGATTCCAGACACCTTCTGACAACAGCTGCCTCACAGATTGATCCAAGTTTGGATAACAGTGATCCATCTTCAAATATTTGCACTTTGATGAGGCAGGAAGGCAAGTGAATAGTAGGAGAAAAAGACAGCACTCAATTTGTTCACCAGCACAAAAAAACCAGCTGGAAATCCATCTCTGAGGGCCTGATGAGACACCATGACCTTCCTGCATGGAGGACATGGAAGCAGTAGGAGATAGGAAAATTATACCTTTGTAGTACAATGCCACTGCTACTAATATTAAAAACAAAACAAACACCAAACAAAAACCCAAAGGTAGTAAACCCACACACATGAAGAATGACTCTGCCTTCTCAGTACAGCTTATTTCCAACCTATTCCCTCAAAAAAAAATTAAAATCTATTTTTGCATACATCACCTACATATAACAAGGTTGTATAATCAAATAGTTCATTTAGGCCAGCAGTTTGAAGCTTGCAGGTGCCTGCTCACAGAACTGCACATCAGACAGAAGAGGTGCCCTGAGCATTTTCAGCACAAGGCAAAATTTACCACCAGAGTTTTGCTGAACTCTGTCATTCTCCCTAGATGCTTAAATTGGCAGGACTTTGCTGCCGCTGCCTTCCAGGCTGCTTCTAAAGTACCTGGAAGTGCAGAAAGAACAGCTTCTCTAAACTTCTTTTCAAAGTCTGCAAACATAGCAAGTTTGAGCTTTCTGCGACTAAAAGTCTACCAACTTCACAGGCAGCTTATCCATGAGTGGTCAATGACAGCCAATAACTTTGGGAATCAATTCAGGGAGCTCACAACAAATAAGCAAGAAACAAGACAGAGACCAGAGCTTCAGGAAAGAAATCAGGCTGGTACGACAGCTGAAAGAGATGGATTCTGAAAGTAAAATGGCATGTCTCAGGTCAAGACAAGGAGGGCTTTTTCCAGGGGGAAAAAAAAAAAGTGATAGAACATGCAAGAAAAAGAAAGAAAATAGTGCTTGAATTCAGATCATAGAGCACATTTCACATTAAGTTCATGGCAGCACCAGACACTGTTTAACAAACACAGATAAGTTGCTACACACAACATTCACATTTCCGTTCAGACTGTGCTTACTGCTGCTGGTGTTTGCACAAACCTGGGACTGCACAACTCCCCTAAGGAGTTCATCTGGTCCTGCAGAACCACCCACAGCAGGGCTATAAACTCACTGTGCAATACATTTAACAATCACACCAGCCTAAGATGTTCCTGTTCATATTCCAGTCAGGCCTGGGGAGAGCCTACTGCAATCACAGCTGTAACCCCGGACCGCTGAACGCCTTGAATCATGGAAACCACAGGAGCGCTGGGATCATTATACACACAGTTACTCTGCTTCGCAACAAAAATCAGGACACTCACAGTAACATCTCATGTTTCACAGGGTTAGGGGCTCAGGACTCTTATTATCCATCATGCACACAGACATAACCCAAGAGTCAACAGTAATGCAAGAAATCCCATCAACTCTACACGTTTGATAAAGACTATAGGACCTGTGCATCATCCTGGTTGTAATGGGGAATACACAAGTCACAGAATTGTTCACACAGCTCTAGAAAAAAAAGTGGTTAGAACATGAGTACAGGGAAACAACAGCTCGTAAAGAGGTGAGAGCCGAGCAATATGAGCAGCCAATTCCCACAATCAGAGAGTAAAATGAACACAAATACAAAGAACTCAAAAAGTGATCAAATGTAACAACAACAGGCATTAATAAAAGGAAATAATTTCTACCCTTCCCAACTCTTTCCTTTCTTGTTTTCCACAGATGCCTCATTAAGTGATCACAGGATCCCAGTGCAACTCCTCGTGTAACAAACCGTGCTTCCTTTCCCAGCAAGTCTCGGATACAATCCTGTGCCCAACAAACGCTCCTGCACTCCCAGCAGTGCAGAATTCGGCGGGAGCACCCGCCTCCCCACGACTGTCCCAGCCCAGCCCTCAAGTGTGCGCCGTGAAAGGGTCCCTAAAACAGCACTGCCTCTTCTAACCTCTAAAACAGAGCAAACGTTCTGCTCTGAATGGCTCCCACGAGCACAAACAACAGCGGCTGCTGCTTTAGCCGTGATCGCCGCGGCCCCGAGCATTCGCCACACCATCACCGACCCGCTGCCAGCACCGATGGTACCCAGCGCTGAACGCGCTGGCACGGACCCTCGGGTAGCGCCAGGCAACGAGCACGTACCAGTCCTAACCAACGTGGGAGATTTAAAAGCTGTGTCTGCGCAGACACAGGAAAAATAAACATGAAAGATGGGGCCATTAACCGGACGGAGAAAGGCCCTGAGACGCGGCGCGGCCCCGCAGCGCATCGCGGCAGCGCGCCCTGCGGCCTTCCCGCCGCAAGCGCCGCGGCCTCGGGTCCCGCTC
>VYZT01033047.1:1833-12539 GCA_013400735.1 Pomatostomus ruficeps | reverse complement strand
CATTGGCTCCTCCGCACGTCCGTCAAGCGCGGCCGGGGGCGGAGCCTCCGCGCGCTGGGGGGAGGGGAGCGGAGCGGGGCAGAAGGGGGCCCGGGCAGGAGCGGAGCGGGGCCGGGGCTGGAGCTGCAGGGGCCGGAGGGGGCCGGGAGCGGGAGCGGGATCGGGGCTGGAGGGGTTCGAGGGGCCTGGCAGCGTAACCAGAGCGATCTCCCCGGGACGGCTCGGGGCTTCAGGAAGGGCCGGTGCGCCCCGGCCGCGGGTCTCGCTGCTCTGGTGGGAAGGAGCCCGGAGGAGAACGTGGGTCCTGTGGCCGGCCGGGCTCCTGGAGAAGGAGAAAGGCGAGCGGTGCCCTGTGCCAGGGAGCCAGGCTCGGGTGGAGGATGGAGCACGGCAGCCCTGGGCCCGCCGGCTGCGAGCAGCGCTCGGGTAGCCGAGCCTTCCCTCGCCCGGGGCCAGTGCCAGCCGGACCCGGGCACAGGGAACCTCCCCGGGCACAGCCCACGGGAATGCTGGTGACTGGTTAAGAGGTTAAATGCTTCCTGTGTAAATGAGATGCAAATGATGATCTGTCAAAGAAACTGGTGGCCAGCACTTCCCTGTGCTCTGAGAAGTTCTGCAGCACCCTGAAGGGACCAGCTGCCCAAGTTTTCTCTCTTCCATTGCCACTTTTTGTAGCCAAGGGCATCCCTTTGTATCGGTACCTATTTCCGCTGCACGGGAGTCATCTGTAAAATTCCACTATTCTATAGAAAAAAAAAGTCTTTTTGTCATTGCCAATAGTACTCTGCAATAATACCCTGGTACAAAGCAGCATGCTTAGTGTGTGACATGTAAGCTTCAGGTCTGTAAATCCTGTGTTAAGGTACTCAGCTCGGGGGGGGAAAAAAATCAGAATACTTCTGCACTACAATACATGATGTTCCTTTTCATTCACAGACAACTCATTATTTGAGGTTTACTTAGTTGAGTGTCATACCTGAAAATCAAATTTATCCTTCTCTAGCTCCTTTTTCTAGTCTAGAAGAGTGAGATCTCACCTGAAGGATGAGAATTGTGATATAGCAGCAAGACAGCAGTTTGTGTTCTTTGGCATTTCTGTGCACACGTGTGGAAATGCTCTGTCCACTGGAATACGTGGCAAATTACACAATGAAAATACAAATATCTTTTCTCAGCCTATCCTTATGTGGCCTCTAGCAAGATCTTGTCTAGTAAATTCCCAACATGGTTGCACTGATGTTTTCTGGCTTAACTGCCCAGAAACCTGTTTCAGAAACCCCTTCAAGTGGCCCTATTATACTGGGCCATGTCCTGATCTTCCACATGTGACAGCCAGGGACAGCCCAGCCTCTGCCATATCCAATGGGCACAGTGTGAGAGGGATCCTAATGTTCAGCTCCATGAAGAGCCCACTGAGGATGTTAGATTAAGAGCGATGTTAAAAACATTGCCATTTTCTTTTCCTCTCTACAATAGCTCTCAGTGCCAGATGGGGAATCGTCACATGAAAATTCCAAGCCTGACAGGTTTGGAAATATCCTTCAAGGCCTCATAAAACATTAAAGATGTTTGTGCATCTGTTATTTGCTCATCCTGCCAGCCCCCAAATCACAATATTGTCATTCACATCAGTGGCAGCTTTCTTTTACTGCAAATTCCATGTTCTCCTTGTATCATCCGGGTTTTAATCAACAATCCCATTCTTGGACATAAGATAGGTCTCAAATCTTCAAAAATGGAGGCCATGAGCACAACACTGCACAGAGTATTGATGCCTTTATCTTTTGACCAGATATTTGCAATCTCGTAATTACATCTATCATGATAAACACTTACTTAAGATGTGATGGCAATTAAAAGGACCTTTGAAACAGTGCATTAGTTTTTAAACAAATTCTCCCTTTTTGCTAAGCGTATTAATGTTCAGTAACAGTATTTCAGTTCAATATGAAAATATCAGCCTGAATGTTTCATGACAAAGTGGAATTTTAGCAACATAAAGTCAGGTGTCCTGTCTGAAATTGTCTCAAGATGACAGTATGTTTGCCACAGGTATGTTTGGTCATGCCATTTTTGGGGTATCTTGAATCATGAAAAAAGCTCAGTGCAAATAGGGTGATGCAGAAAGCCCTTGGTGAACTCGGTTCTGACATGGGAGGGAAACGTGCAGCTGGAATTGACACATGGAAGCTGCTGCACAAGGACAAATGGTTCTACCTGGCTGTAAATAAACGTGGGATCCTAAAATCACAATGTCCTGGATTGGAAAGGACCCACAAGGATCATGGCGCTCAACCCCTGTCCCTGCACAGACACCCCAACAACCCCACCCCGGGCATCCCTGGCAGCGCTGTCCAAACGCTCCTGCAGCTCTGGCAGCCTCGGGGCCGGGACCATTCCCTGGGGAGCCTGGGCAGTGCCCAGCACCCTCGGGGGGAAGAACCTTTCCCTGAGATCCATCCCAAGCCCTGGCACAGCTCCAGCCGTTCCCTGGGCTCCTGTCCCTGGCCCAGAGCAGAGCTCAGCCCCGGCCCCTCCGCCTCCCCTCGGGAGGAGCTGCAGCCCCCGAGGAGCCTCCCCTCAGTCTCCTCTGCTGCGGCTGAACGAGCCAAGTGCCCTCAGCTGGGCACTCCGGGTTACAGGAGGAGAGTGGATGGATGGAGGGATGGCTGGCTGGCGGGCTCCCTAACGGCGCAGACGCCACACAGAGAGCAGCAGGGAGGCTCCAGGAGTCACCCCACTCCAGGAGCACTCTCCCGGTTCACAGCCGTGAGCGGCCGCCCCCAGACACGCTCGCAGCGGGAAGTGCCGGCTCCGCAGCCGCTGGGGCCCCAGGCTCCAGCCGCTCTGTGAACGCTGCAAGGCCCCGGACAGCAGCGCCGGTAACCCACGGTGGGGCCGTGAACCCCCGGAGAGCAGCGCCGTTAACCGGCGATGGCGCCGTGAACCCCGTGTGACGCCATTAACCCGTGTGGCGCCGTAAACCCCCGGTGGTTCCGTTAACCGGCGATGGCGCCATGAACCCTCGGAAAGCAGCACTGTTAACTGGCGATGGTGCCGTGAACCCGCGGTGGGGCCGTGAACACCCGGCAAGCAGCGCCGTTAGCCCGCGGTAGCACCGCTCCGCCGCCTCACGGCCCGGCCCGCTCCCGGCGCGGCTCTGAAATGGCGGCCGGAGCGCCGGGGCCGCGGGAGGGACGGGCTCTGCAGCGGCCCCGCCCCGTCCCCTCCGAGCCCTCAGGGGTGAAATGGCGGCACCGCCCGCTCCTGGCGTGGGGCGCTTCGGGCACTGCTCACTGGCCCTGCACAGGCTTTGGAGTCCCGGGCACGAAGGTGCTGCCGATGCTGGAGCATCCTGGGCAGCTGCCACTGCTCTGATCTCCCGCCCTTGTTCAATATGAGGCAGCTGGGGATGTTCAACCTGGAGAAAAGAAGGGGAGACCTCAGGGCTCCTTCCAGTGCCTGAAGGAGCTCCAAGAGAGCTGGAGAAGGACTTTGTATAAGGGCCTGGTGGGACAGGACAAGAGGGAATGACTTCCCACTGGCAGAGGGCAGAGATAGATGGGATACAGGGACAGAATTATTTCCTGTGAGGGTGGTGAGGCCCTGGCACAGGGTGCCCAGAGAAGCTGTGGCTGCCTCATCCCTGGAGGTGTCCAAGGCCAGGCTGGACAGGGCTTGGAGCAACCCTGTCTGGTGGAAGGTGTCCCTACCCATGGCAGTGAGTGGAATGGGAGGGTCTTTAAGGTCCCTTCCAACCCAAACCATCCCCTGATTCTATGATCCCTCCTGGAAGGGTGCCGTTGTGCCTTCCAGCCATCCCTCCTTGGCCCCTCAGTGTCTGGATGGATTTCTTTCCCTTCTTCAGGGTTTCACATTGTTCTCTGATTTCTCACCTCTGTGAGATCACCTTCACTCTCCTGTGGCTTGCTTTACACAGGCTTTCAGCCCCTGTTCTCCATTATCCTCTGGTTCACCCTTACCTCTCTCAGCACATGCCCCAGCACTGTTCCAAGGCTTTGCTCATAGACACTTTCTGATCTCTCATCTTTATATTTGTGTCTCCATCACCCAGACCTGAGGGCTCCTGTATTGCTCCACTGACGGCATTCTTCTGGATAACTCTGCTAGTTCCTTCCTTGGTGTTTCTTTGTTCCCTCCTCAGTCTTCCTGGTGTCCTGTTCCTTGATGCTTTTGTCTTTGTTCCAAGGGTCATTTCCTGCCCTGAGGAATAATATCCACCTGTCTGGAGCAGCTTGTCCTCTTTGGAATTCCCTTCTCCTGGCCGTTTGCAGAAGAATGGACTCACCCTTGCCGCTTTACTCCCGTGGGCGTCACCTTGCCTCAGGCTACCTGTAGCTGCTCTTCTTGTTCTGCCTGTGCTGTCATTTCACTTGTGAGGTGAATTATGTCACCTGGAGCATGTTTGTCTCTAGCTGTGCTGCAGAAAAATCACCCCCATTTACATTCCCAGTGATTTGTAGGAGAACTTTTCCTGGATTTCCTGAGGTCAAGGCAGAAAACACCGGGCATGGCCGTGTGAGCTCTGAAGCAGCGCTGCCGCCAGCAGCACGTTGACTGAGGAATTTGTCAGTTCAGGTTTCTCTGCACTGAGCTGCTCTAATTAAAGCAGCCACACTTAATCCTTTGCAGATAGATGTGGAAAAGTTTTAATTCAATTTATAGGCTGTTATTCAAATTCAAATTATAAGCTGTTATTGAAACTGGTTTTTTCCTTACTCTTTCTTTGATTTCCCTTTTTCTTTATGTATTAATGACCTCTGTATATGTTCCCCGCTCGATGTTTGTTGTGCAGCAGCCACTATCTATTAGCCTAGTTTCTGAAGTAATCTCCTTTAAAATTTATCAGTAGGTAAAAGATTTAACAGAAAAACAACAAAATGTAAGGAAGCAAGCCATAAAAGCTTTCCTGGTTGCCAGGAGTCATCTTTATTCCAAGCTCATAATTTATAAAGCTTGTGGTTGTGTGTGGTTTTATTCTGGTTGTGAATTAATTTGCAGCTTAGTTGTATCTGTCCAGTGAGCTGTTGGTGTGAAAAACACTTTGTCAGACTGTCAGTTAGACAATATTAATTATATTTCTCATCATTTTCCAGTCCCTATTTTCCCAGAAGATGTGAAGCAGTACTAAAATGCATGGTAAAGACACTGATCAATTTACTGCTTTGATTACAAAAAAAAAGGTTAGGGAAAGGACCTGGTTTTTCGGTACTTTTGAATGTTTGACAAAACCTACCACTCAGGTGTGGTACTACGAACTAGCAGTAGGGAGTTTTGAAGACCGTGATGTGGGCTTTAATAATGTTCTTGGGGAGTAGTTTGTTAGGCTTGAGATCAAGCATTTCAAGCACAAACCCAGAGAATGGATCAGAAGCAGTCCTGGGGAGAAGGACTTGGGGGTGTTGGTGGGTGAGAAAGCTGCTGCTGGTTTGTCCACACAGACAAAAGAGCAGCTTTTTTTTTTTTTTTGCCTTTTTTTTTCTTGGTAATTGAAAAACTACCTACAAAAATTCAGCGATTCAGCGCTTACTTGTTATTTTGTAGCATACTAAGTCAGAGAACAGAGTTGGACTGGTCATGCTGGGCAGAAGGCTTTTAACAATTTAAAATCCTTAATTGCTAGGAATTCAAGAGCTATTTGTTATTTGCTTGGCATTTTCTGTCTGGTTTGTGTGACTTCATCTTAGTCCATGTCTAATCAGTTGTGGCCTCAGTGTTACATCATGGATTGACCTGCATTAGTCAGTCTGTCTTCACAAACTGCCTGGCTGCAGGGCGATGCTAAACTGGTGTTATCACTAAATTCTCTGCCTGGAAGCTGGGTCTGTTAAATACAATTTTTTTTACTTTTTTTATTTTTCTTAAGCACTCAGCCATATACAGTTTAAGCCTAATTCGTCTGTGGAGTGAGCTCTACTGGAGAGCAAACTCCCATGTGAGCATCTGTGGCTGCTGGCCCAGGTGAGCTGTCTCTTCCGGCTCTCTCCAGTCCAGGTCACTGGGCAGGGCTGTGGTCCTGCCTGGCAGCAGAGGAACTTATTCCCCAGCCTGTCCTAACAGCAAACCTTCAGGAAGGGAACATGGATTAACACCTGGGGTGGTTTTAGTTGGCAGCCAGTATTGATAGTATTTGCGTATCATAGAATCATTAGCATTGTAAAAGACCTCCAGAACTATCAAGTCCACTAAATCATATCCCCAAGTGTCATGTCAACTTCCAGGGTTGGTGTCTCCACCACTGCCCTGGGCAGCCTGTTCTAACCCTTCACCATTCATCCAGGGAAAAAATTCTTCCTGATGTCCAACCTCAACCTTCCCTGGCACAGCTTGGGGCTGTTTCCTCTTGTTCCATTGCTTGTTCCTGGAAGCAGAGCCTGACTTCCACCTGGCTGCCCCCTCCTGTCAGGGAGTTGTGCAGAGCCAGCAGGTCCCCCCTGAGCCTCCTTTGCTCCAGGCTGAGTCCCTTTCCAGCTCCCTCAGCTGCTCCTGGTGCTCCAGACTCTTCCCTACCTCCATTCCTGTGTCTGGACGCACTCCAGCCCCTCAATGTTTCTTGTATGCCAATTACACAGTCAAGACAGTAAAGACTGAGATTCTCTATGATTTGTGTGGCAAATGTTTAATTGAAAAGACTCAATTGTCACTAACTTCAGTGTTCTCCATGCCCTCACAGTTCATCTAGGCATTCCAAGGTGATTTTCAATGATGGCATAATGAAAAGAGTTTAATGCTGTTTGAATTTTACTGCTGAATATTTCTCCTTGTGTAGCTCTGGAAGTAATAGTGCATTGGAATTAATAAAGCTCAACTTTTGGTCTAGGTTATGGCAAGTAATTTTCTGGGAGTCCTGACAGGAATACCTCGCCAGCAGCACTGTGTCCTTGGGCAGGGGCTTTGTGGCATCATGGTTGTATTTCTGAGCTTTCATCAACTACATTTATTTCCTGGGTTAGAGTCAGGATTTTTGATCATTTTAGGAGAAATTGGTTCCTGTCACCTGTGGCTGTTTGATAGAGCAGATAAAACAGACCTGTCCAACGTAAGTACCCAGGCAGCTCCAAGAAGACAGGGATGTGGCTTGTGGGCAGGAAGGGCTCTGGGTGAATTCAATTAGAAATTCCCTGGTTTGGCATAGTGTCATGTTATGACGATTTTGCAGGTTTTTATTGCTTGTAATAGAAGTGTCAGTTTTGGAATGTATTGAACTAACCCTTGTGATTATCTACAGAAACGATTACCGTGTCCCACAGGGTTCCTTTCCTCTGGCCACCAGAATTTTTGCCGCTGGCATGTTTGCTCCTCAGCTCTGTATATATTTAGTTTTGAGATTTTGAGGCTTTAATTTGGAGACCTGTTCCTCAAAGGGAGCCTTTTTGGAGCTGTAAAATGAGCATGTATAACACAGAAATCCAAACTAAAATCCTGTAATCTCTGCAGTTCTGTTTTTGGGGAGGTTTATTGGCATTGTTTTATTGTTCCTTGCTGCCACCAGAGAGCAAAGTGCGGCAGGTGTCAGCATTTCCAAGGGACTTTTGTCTCAGCAGAGTATTTTGTTCTCATGCTTTGAAGATAATGAAGTGAGTCATTGTCTTTACATCTCATGTGACTTATTACAGACGTACATTGCTAATGCTTTCCAAGGAAGAAAACAGACCTTTTGTTCAGACTTGTGGCTTTGAACTAGTGGGCTGGTTCCGAGTTTGCTTAACTAGGGAGTTGCTTTGATTTGTTCTTTTAATCTATGTACTGAGAGCACTTCAGCAGACAATGGAGCTCATAGAATGTTTTTGATCCGTTTCAGTAGGAATACCTCTGCTTTGGCATCAAGGATGAATAAATTCAGCAGCAGTTTTTATTCTATATGGATACATCAATGTTTTGTTCTCTTACTAAAGCATGAGGCTTGTCTGCACTGGGTGCAGGTCAGGAGCTCTGATAAAGGAGTAGATTTGACATCTTTAAGAAAAAAAATTCAGTTTGTGAAGCTTTGGGAGAGTAGAAAACTGCCTAGACTGACCATCAGTACACACTGTGCTGTAACATCTCCAACCCACTCTGTCTTTAGCATTTCATAGAACCACAGAACTGTTTAGGTTGCAAAAGACCTTTAAGATCATCAAGTCCATGTCCCTAAGTACCACATTCACGTGTTTTCCAAACATTTCCGGGGATGATCACCACCACTGTGTTGGGCAGCTTGTGTCAGGGTGTGACAACCCTTTCCACACAGAATTTTCCCTTAATATCCAGCGTGAACCTCCCCTGGCACAAGTTGAAGCTGTTTCTCTCATCCTGTCCCTGTTCCCTGGGAGCAGAGCCCAACGCCCACCTGGCTGCACCCTCCTGTCAGGGAGTTGTGGAGAGCAAGAAGGTCCCCCCTGAGCCTCAATTTCTCCAGGCTAATTTGACATATCTACTAATGACCTACTTCATCTTTTGTCATGAAGATCACAAAGTGGAGTCATAACAAGAAGTAAAATAAAAGGAAAATACAGGTTAGATATTTGTCTTAAGCTAAAGGATTT
The DNA here is from genome assembly GCA_013400735.1 of Pomatostomus ruficeps. NCBI lineage: Eukaryota > Metazoa > Chordata > Aves > Passeriformes > Timaliidae > Pomatostomus > Pomatostomus ruficeps. The sequence goes on along the minus strand of VYZT01033047.1, from coordinate 3,993 downwards.
ACTTCTAAGGGCAAGTACCAAATTACTGCCAAGAGTAGGATGGGACGTTTGGAGGAGGAAGGAGTCCTGTGGGCTGCCAAGGAGCTCCAGTCAAAGGCAGAGACACTTGTGCTGGAACAGAAAATGCTTGTAGCCCTTGGTGGATGTTCCATGGTCACAGCAGTCAGGAGTCGTTCCGCAGAGGGCAGGGAAAGAACAGCACCATTATCCAGCTCCCATAATAAACACTTCTCTCAATGATAAGCCCTCCTTGCCCACAGTGGCAATTCTTTGCCTGGTCTGTGTTTAATGCCAGTGGTAGCAAGTCTGTAGACCTGATGTGCCAAACATAACAGCCTTTAGTTATTCTTGCTCCAAATCAAGATTGTCAGTAAGGGGTTTAAGCTAGGAAAGGTTATTCTGAAATGCTGCCTGTGCCTGGTGTAGTGTAAAATGGGCAAGAACCATGGGGCCACAGGATTACCCCTTGGAATAAACTGTGTGGTTCGTGCAGGGAGAAATCCCTTCTAGGACTGAAGACTGCTATTCCCATAGTTTTCATGGACCACTAGGAAAACAGAATTGTACATATTTTGTTCTCAGAATACATATATCACTTACAGCTGTAATAGTATATTAATGGAATCTTAATTTCTGGGCTGTAGGAGGTGCTGGGATCCAGCACACAATTGGCTCTATGCATTAATGTCTGTTAGAACCGCAGTGAAATTTGGAATTAATAGTTGGAGATTAAGAGATTTGGGTTGTTCCTGGTAGGTTTTATGTTGAAATCTCTCTCCTGTGTGAGGAGCTATTTCTGCCAGATTACAGGAGGTGATGCTGGTGACGTGGTGTGGCATGAATCATAGTGTGTTTGAAAGTTCACAGTGAGGTGTGGGTCAGTAGATTCACTGTCTGAAAAAAAAGATGAGCAGTGAGGTGACAAAATCCAATGTTCTCTAGGGCAGACTTGAGGAGTTACAGGAAGCCAACATGCTTGACTGATTAGTTAAGATACAGAAGTAAAGCCTGGGGGAAACTCTCCTGGCTTTTCCATAACATAAGGAGCTATGCTGGCCATCGCCACTCAGGAGCAAAATATTGCAGTTTATGATGTTGCAGAGCATTAGCTTATAAAATGTGAACCATTAGGAACAAAAATAGAAGACAGAGAACATTATGCTGCTATTTTGTATAATGACAGTGATTCACCTGTGCTCAGGATATGGAGGGCATGCAGTTCTGTTCCTCTTGTCTTCAAGACATTCCTTCACAGAAGGGGTTGTCAAGCCCTGGCACAGGCTGTCCAGGGTAGAGGTGGGGTCTCCATCCCTGAAAGTGTTCAAAAATGATGTGGATGTGGCACTTGAGGACACGGGTTAGTGGTGAACATGGTGGTGGTGCTAGGTAGATGGTTGGACTTGATGGATGTCTTTTCCAACCTTAACAGTTCTGTGATTCTTAGAGAGGATATGTAGGATGTGGGGAGGGCCTGGGACTGGTGACAATAATAAAAAATGGTTTTGATAATCAGAAGCAGAGCAGAGCTGCCATTGCAAGAATGAATGAGCAGGCTCTTCAGACTGGAGAGATGATTTAAAGCAGATACTGGATCTGAAGTGGCACAAAGGCACTGGATAGGAACTGATTGTTTGCTGTCTCTTCCTGCACTGCACGAGCTGGGGTTGCCAGTGAGGCTGTGAGGAGCTGGCTCCAACACAGATGGAGGAGGTGGGGATCCTGGGAATAGGCACTGTATCCGTAGGATGCTCGAGGATGTTGCGCCTACAGAATGTTAAACAGGAAGAAAAAGCAGGCTGAGCAAGTACTTCAGCTTTACCAAAGGACAAATTATGACAGGCTCGGGATATTCTGGGGGCTGATAGTTGAAGCAGAGGGACTTGCGAGGGAGGATTCTGTGCTGCCTCTTTCCTCAGCCTTTGCTTATAGGCGCCATTGGAGACAGGATATCCTGCTGGACAGCCCTGAACGTGTGTCTTGGTTTGAAAGACTGGTGCCTGCCAAGGAAGGCGGGAACCTCACCTGGGATGGAAAATAGGACCCTCTTCCCTCCAAATAATTATAACTTTGATATTACGGGGCTTTCAGGCAAAGATATGGGAAAAGGAGTAACAGTTCCTTACTATTATATATATGTTGTTGCTGCCCTTGTTGTCTTGT
>VYZT01033046.1:180724-198464 GCA_013400735.1 Pomatostomus ruficeps | reverse complement strand
ATAACAATATACATAAATATATAAAGATAATAAATATAAACATGCAAATATGTTCCCAGAATAAAATAGTTTAGACAAGATTATGCCAGAAGTAAAAATAATAATGAGTTCTTTAGTGCTGCAGTTGTGGGGGATGGTTTTATTATTATTATTTTTTTTTTTTTCCTTGTCATTCATGTTGATGTTATTATTATTTTTTGCTATGTAATTACTTCAGCTCTTACAAAGTAGAATCTATGGCAAGACAAAGAAAAATAAAAAAAGAAGATTAAAAAAACCCCACATTTAAATTTGCTTTTGTATTAAGCAGTCTTGAAGCTTTGATCTGACAAAAATGCCAAAAGGAGGAACTGATCTGTCTGTTCTTACCTGGAGTCTCGTCACAGCAGTTTTGCACTTGCTGAGTTCTTAAAAAGGCTCAAATAATCAGGTGGAGTTGAATAAAATTCAGAATTTCAGTCCATTGGACATCTCTAATATCCTGTCACCTGTTTAGGTATTCGGTTAGAATTTTAAAAAAATAAAATATCACAAAGAATGTAAAACTAAAAGCTTGGAGAAATTTCTGTATCAGAATCAACACTTAAATGAAATTAAAATGAAACTAAATTAATAAAATTAAATGAAAAGTAATAACATTGAGTTAAAATAAAGTTCAGGAGGTTTATTTCAGAAAATGCAAATTTAATTTTGCACTGAAACAAATCAGGCTTCCTGGAATTTCAGGAGACAAAGAAATGAGGATTTTACCCTTTTTTCTTTGACCAAATCCCACTTTTAACTGGAAAAAATTGAGTTACCAAAACTGTAAGTGAATCTGTTAAGCTGTGATTTCTTGGGCCCCACATGAGCAAAGGTGAAACAATATCCTTGTCCGCAATCCCACGGAGCTCACAGCAATTACACGAAGCTGGAGCAGCATTTGTAGTTACACAGTTTTAGATCCTAAAGGATTTCATCCTTCCCAGTCCCAGGACACGGAACCAGCCCCTCTATTCCTTATTTCCTCAGACAAACAATAGAGGCGCAGAATGGTTTGGGTTGGATGGAACATTTAAAGGCCACTTTTTTCCACTCCCTGCCATGGGCAGGGACACCTCCCGCTGTCCCAGGGTGCTCCAAGCCCTGTCCAACCTGGCCTTGGACATTTCCAGGGATGCAGGGGCAGCCACAGGGAGGCAGGCCACCCTGTGCCCGGGCCTCACTGCCCTCATCATAAATAATTTCTTCCTTATATCTACTCTGAATCTATTTTTAGTTTAAAACCACTACCCCTTGTCCTAGCAAGCATCACCATTTGTGATCCAGCAGGGAGAGGCGGAGGAATCCAGTTACTGCTGGGGAAGGAAGAATTCCCAGATATTGTGAGCCCAGCCCTGCTGGCACCACTGGGTGACAGCCAAGCAAGAGCAGCCCCGTGCAGGCTCTTCAAAAACTTCCTGCCAGTCCTTCTTGGCTTGCCACGGATTCCAACAGCTGGGAAAGGTGGGAAAGAGCTGATTTCCTGGGTTTAGCTTCCCTTGCCAAGCTCTATAGGAATGAGGTCAGGGGTACCCTGCCCAGGGCACTCAGACTTTCCTGCAGCCCCATCAGCAATGGGAAGTTGTTTGGGTTCGATGGGCAAACAGCTCCCTTTGGGAAGCTCTTCCCTCTCCAAACACATGACTGCGCTACTGGACACCGTTCAACCCAGCAAAGTCATCAAGTTAAGTCATCCGAGCGCATTTTTGCAGCGAGAGGAGGCCGTGTGGTGGGCTGCTTTGGGAGAACAGTTGGATGCAAAGCTCCCCGGGGGGAACAGATGCGGATGACACGCTGGAATGCGGCTGCTCTCCGTACAGCGCCGTCCACTGCGGCTCCCCAGCTTTACTACAGCCCTGGCACGCCGGCCAAACCCACACCAGGGGTACCTTAAACCCATTTCTGCCTCTGCCTCCTGGCACAGCTCATCCCAGAGCCCTCTGCAGGGCCCTGTCTGTACCTGGCCCCGAGCAGAGCAGCTTTGGGGCTGCTCTGTGCTGTTGTTGTTGCTGGTCCTGCTCTGCACAGCTGAAGCATCTTCCCTCCAGATGTTTGCAGGGTGTGTTTGTGCTCACGTCGCTGATGCACGAGAACAGTCACAAGACAAGATGCTCAGCACCAGCCAAGATGCCCCAGCCTAAATAGGAGCCTTTATTTCCACCTCACCTGTCCCCCAAACACAACGGGCTTTGTGATTTCCTATGTGTGTAATACAGCAGTGAACGCTGAATAAATAAACAGGAAGCCCTTAGGTCTGGTGGTGTTGCTCAAGAAAAGGCACAAAAGCAAAAATTCCACTTATCTGAGCATCCCTCCCAAATCTGCTTCCCACACAACCTTTTGGGACATCACGTTTGCATCAGTTTCCTCAATTACTGATTCTATCACTGGTGCGATTCTTCAAGCGGCCTCCCCAGGGCACCCCAGAGATGAGCCGGGGGAGGGAGGAAAGGGGGTGTAGTAACTCAGCTCTTGTTTTCCTGAGTGCGCCTGAGGCCACAAGCCATGAGTTTTCAGCCTGTGATTTAACCAGGTTTCCTGGAAAGGCGATTCCTTGGATTTTCGTCCTACACCTTCCTTCTGGCTGAGCTCTTACCGGTCACACCAACCCACTGCACAGCCAACCTGTGTGTGTGGGACCAAGCCGGGGCTTGTGACAGTTCTGGAGGACCTGAGACAGGCAGGGACAGAGTTTGGGGGGGCTGAGCAGGGGTCTGTGCATGGAAAGGGATCTGCAACTCCTGCACGGGGACTCAGAGATCCGAAATTCTCGGACGTGCTGTGCAGCCGAAGGAAATCAGAGCAGGGGATTGAAAGAGCACTTGGAAAACATTAACAGCTCATTACTGACGGTCTGTTTAAAAAACCCCATTAATGTATATACATACGTCCCTGGACAGCACGTTTACCCCCAGCTAATGGCACTGAGTGGAAGCTGGAATGATCTGTGCGTAACGACTGAGCAAACTCCCAGCCCTCCCTCATTTGCACTTTTCCCGCACGGGCTCCTCCTGACCTCTTCAAATCCCATCCCAATTACAGCCTCCCACTTACCCTTCAAAGTAAATAAACCCTGCGTGGTGGGGATGGCTGCTACCAGCACTGATAAAAACAGCGCAGGGAAAGCACAACCTGCAGCCGCCTCTGGAAAAGGGCAGGAAAACAAAGCTCGGGAGGGAGGGAGGGACGGTGGGGCAGAACCGTGGGGTGGGAGGTGACACCCTCGGGATTCTTAGAGCTTGGAGAGCTCAGAATCATTCAGGTTGGAAAAGACCCCGAAGATCATCGAGTTCAACTGTTCCCCCAGCACTGCCAAGGCCAAAACTGACCCCTGTCCCCAAGTGCCACATCCACAGGGCTTTTAAATCCCTCCAGGGATGGGGACTCCACCACTGCCCTGAGCAGCTGTGCCAGGGCTGGACAACCCTTCAGGAAGAAATTTTCCCTGATATCCAAACTAGAACTCCCCTGGTGCAGCTTGAGGCTGTTCCCTCTCCTCCTGTCCCTGTTCCCTGAGAGCAGAGCCCGACCCCTCCGGCTGCCCCCTCCTGTCAGGGAGTTGTGCAGAGCCAGAAGGGCCCCCGGAGCCTCCTTTGCTCCAGGCTGAGCCCCTTTCCCAGCTCCCTCAGCCTCTCCTGGTGCTCCAGACCCTTCCCCAGCTCTGTTCCCTTCTCTGGACACACTCCAGCCCCTCAATGTCTTTCTTGTCCTGAGCGGCCAAAACTAAACCCAGATCTTGCAAGGAGGAGATCCAAAGCAGCACAAAGCTATCCATGCCAGATTGATGGATATCCATGAAATCCCTGAACATTACCCATGCACCTGAATCTTCTCCTTGCTTGGATGCACAGGAAACTGCCTTAGGAAATTTAGGATCTTCCCCAGGGAAAAAATGCCATCAAGAGGGCTCTGGGAGAAGAAACCTGGATCTCTGTTGGCTTCTTGAGGCATCCTTAGGCTGCTGCTGCACTGACAATATTTTTTCTGGATTTGTGGACACCGAAAGGCACTTTTGGGCACTGGAGCAGGGTGACTGCCATGTGGATACTCCTCACAGCACAATGGAGGAAATGAGCCAGCTAAAGCCATCCAGCCTGTTCACTCCTCCTAAATCTCAGCTCTGAATGCATCTTCCTCAACTTGCACCGAGTCTCATCCTTGGGCTGGGGTGCTGGGACCTCACACTGCAGTTTCCCCAGGAGCCATCTCTTCCTTTGCAATTTCAGGCCACTGCTGCAATGACAGGTGTGACAGGCCAGAGTTTCAAGTTGCTGGAGGTTGGGGGTATCTTTTAGATTTTTTTTTTCCCTTACTTGTGGGTTTTTAATGTGGGACTCCTCTACTGATCATTAAACAATTACCCTGTGGCTTGAAATTGTTTTCAAAGGACTAAATGATGTTATAATGCTCTGGAACTGTCAACTTAATATATGGGGCTGTATTCAGCATAAATTATAGGCAGTTTCCATGCCACAAAAGCCGCACGAGTTCATGGATCCAGCCAAAATATTCAGCAGCAAGTTGTGCCAGGCCGCAGGGCCCGTTCTGCCAAGACGTGCAGGTGTTCACCATGGAGAGCAGCCCCACCACCGATCCAGGAGATTCCACATCTCCTCCCAGCCAGCCACAATCTCCCTGGGTCACCTGAGCCAACGCGTGGCGCGATCCCAGAAGCCACAGCGGGGATTTTCAAAGCCCTGAGGTGACACAGCCTTTCACCTGCAGGTGCAGCAGCTGTGCAGGGAGACCTTGCCAAGAGCTTTGGAGAGGTTCAGCTCCAGGCTGCAACAGGGCTTGGAGCCCTGGGCATCACTGGAGCTCTGTGGGATGGAGGTGACACAAGGCCATCCACCTCCTTCTCGCTCGTGAGGCAAGTCCTTCCTGTGAGGAGAGCAGAGTTTGGAGGCTGGAATATCGAGGGACAGATTTCACACACACAGTCCTGGAGACAGGGCCCAGCTCATGGACATGGACACAGAACATCCGAACTGGACAGGTCCTCAACAAAGGCCAATGCTGCTGCTCTGCCGCCATAAATCCCAGATTTGGGGCGTCTGCAAGTAAAGTTCTTCCTCTGGAGGATGTGTGTGAAGATCAGGATGGCAGTGCCTGCAGAACAGTCGGAATAATCCCGATTATCCCAACAGCTAAGCCAGCTGCTGCTGGGGTGCTGGGGCTTGGCATGGATCCAGTGCAGGGGAAAGGTTATTCCTGTGAGTCTGGGGTTCATTGCCATGGTTTTCCCATGTTTCAGAAGAGTGTGGAAAGTACTGGAGAGCATGCCAGGCACACACACTTCACACTCCCTCCATGGAATGGTGCTCCAAGGCCTAATCAAGGCCTTTGGATCCCCAAAACACCACCATAGGCTGAGGAAATGCCATCTGTGCTCTGACTTGGGTTCAGGGGTTGCAAAGAGCCTGCTCTGCTCCTCCTGGAGATGGGGAAATATCTCCAAGCCTGCCAGATTTCAAGAGGCATTTGGAGAAAGCCCTCACTAGTGTTCTTTAACTTCTGGTCAGCCCTGAAGCGGTCAGGCATCATTGGAGGTTTCTTCTAACCAAAATGATTTCATTCTATTCTACCCCAAAGAACATTCAAGTAGCAATAGGAACCACCAGGCAATGCTGCCTCGTCTCAGCATAAATATTGACTTCATAGCAACTTGCAGAAATAACAATAAAATAATCATCATTTTGGTTGCTCAAAGGGCACTTGGTTCACTGCTCAGCTGGACAAGGCTCCCACCAGCAGCTCTGTGGGACGTCCCCTCCTTGGCCTCCCTCTTCTGTGCCTGCCACAGAGATGGTGAACTCCAAAGCAGCCCCAGAATTTGGAGATGCTCCTCACCCTGAGCTCCCAGCAGATGGGAAAAGGGTTCTGTCATCCACAAGCCTCAGGGAACGTGGGAATGATGGAGTCCCCTCAGCTTTTCATGGCAAATTTGTCCACCAAGTGCCGGCTCCTCCAAGGCAGGGATGGAAGAAAATTCCGCAGCATTTTTGTGGCAGCTTCTTGCACTGCTTGGCCTGGCTGTGCCCCTTCCAGGGAGCAAAGGGAAGAGCCCTGTGTCCTCACACAAGAACAAGGTCAGGAAATACTTCGCCCATCCCTGCTCCTGGTTTTGCTGAGTCTGAAACTAGTTGTCCAGAACAAGATAAACGGAGAGCAGCGGATGTGAGCAGGATGCCATGGGCTCCGTGCAAAACATCCTGTTGTCCCCTGCACTGCAAAGTGGCAGGGACAAACTCGGCTCATCGGGGTGGATGCAGGGCAAACTGTCCCATCTCTGCATCAGGGACCTCCTTTGGGATGGAAAAACTCCATTCTGCAATCACATTTGGGTGGCCTTAATTGCTGGATGAGCTGAGTTTGTTATCAAGGATCCTTCAGGAAAAATTAACTGCAGCAGAGACAAACTTTCTGCCACGGTGTCAGAGCAGGGCTGAGGGAAGGGAGGGGAGCAGCTGGCCCCCAGGTACACAGGGCGCTCCCCTAGATGTCACATTTTGCTCCACAAATGACACATTCCAGCAGAAAACACCTCCAATCATCACTCACGTGGCCTCTGGATCAGCCCCACCCAAACCGATCGCATCTGCCCCCCAAAAAAGAAAACATCCACTTGTGTTTCACCTGCTTTTCTGGGAGCATGAACACATTTCAGCCACGTAAAACCTTCAGCTTCAAAAGGGAAAGGAGAGAGACGGAAAGGGGAGCCACGGAAAACAACCGGCTTAGCCCCAGTTATGAACTGAACACCACCAACCCAAGAGGAGCTGACCTGGTGCAGAGGGTTCCTCCACATGGGGCTTTGGATCCAGCAGGGATCTGGGGATGCCACGTGGCAAAATGATGGGATGTGGGGACAGCATCAGGGTCATTGTCCCCTGGTTGTCCCAGGATGCTGGGATGCTGCCACCACCCCGTTCCCAGGCGCCACGTCCAGCCTGCAGCTGCAGACAGCCGTCACCGCCCCGGCTGTGGGGTCTGCCCGCGGTGGTTTGGGATTTTTTCCCACAGGAGATGCTCCTAACCAGAACCAGATTTGATTCCCAAATATCCCCAATCTCCCTTAAGGCTTACAAATCTTCCACACCTGTGTTTGCTCGTTGCTGCCGCTGGGCCCTGCCCTGGGAAGGACGATGTTTATCCCGCTCCTCCACAGCTATTTACAATGGGGTTTTCGGATGGAGATGGAGCACATATTTGTCTAATGGCAATAGGGCAGTGAATTTAATTCTCCTCATTAACAGTCATCAGCTTAACGGGAAGCAATAAAAGATTTTTTTTTTTCAAGAGCAGCTGCTTGTGAGATAATATTTATGGCCAGGACTGTCAGCAGGATGAGTGCATTGCTGGCTTGCAAGGGGGGAAACTGAGGCACGAGGCCATTCACTGACCCACCCTGGACCACACAGATGGAGGTGGGAAGAAAATCCAGCCCTCCCCTCTCCCACCCTGAGGCTGTGCTGCCCCAAGGCCACAGAAGCCATGGTGTTATCCTGAGCCAGCTATTCATCCCACAGGAACGGGAGTTTGTGAGCAGTGCCCTATTTCCAGCACCCGAGGGAGTCACAGCAGGGTACCCCGCCCTCTTTTTCCCTCCATAAGCCACTTCCAAATCTCTGGCTGGCTGGGGACAGCAAGTGCCCCTTCCCATGTCCCCCCAACACCCATCACCCCAGGAAAGGGCATTTTGACCGCATTCTGATGAGGAGAAATAATTTTGTCCGAGGTTGCTTCTCTTTTACCATGGCTGGCAACATCCACAGTGAAACCTGGGATTGCAGATGTTCCCTGAGTGACTTTGGGTCAAGGTGCTCACCTGACATCCTGTGCCCCAAGCTGCAGAGTCCCCCAGCAGGGGAGAGCTGCTCTCTGCTCTCCTGAGAACAACATTCTGCTTTCCTGTTGGTAAAGAGGAGTCACCTCCAACCAGGACAGATTTTTCACCTGGGTAGTCCTGCTGAAGTGGCCCATTTTTGACCTGGGTAGTCCTGCTGAAGTGGCCCATCTGGGATCTCATTTCTGATAACTGGATTTCTTTTCCCAGTTCCCCAGATGTTCCTACTCAGAGATGAGCAGCTCTTCCCTCTCATTGGGATTTACCCCAAGACACACACACAAAATTCCCCTCCAGCCTCCTGTTTTCCTGGCAGAACCAGACCAGGCTGCTCCCTAAGGTTGTTTGATCCTGATACCAGTCCAGTGAGGTCTGAAACAACTCCCCAAGAGCGCAGGGATCAGAAAACCAGTCAGCCTTTGGCAGCTCTAGGGGAAAATCCTTACTTCATCCATCCCAAGGGGAATTTGGGCACTCTCAAGTTGATTTCTGACCAGAAAGCCCCCAGATCTTTGTTTTCTGCCACATCCAAGAGAACTGCTCAGCTCTCTGTGGAACCCTTCTCACTACATTTCATTGCTTGTACCACCAAATTTTGCTCCCAAGTTCCGTCCTGCTACCGAGGCACACGTGAGTCCTGCTCAGCGCCACCATTGGTTAATCAAATTAAAAATATTATCTTTGCAAATCATCCTTGGGGACTGCCTCTTACTGGGAAACCGTCCAGCTCCACAAACTGTCTTTCAAGGAACGCTGCCGTGATTATTTTTAATCCTTTTAAACACCCAAATAAATAGCGGCTCCTCAAGCTGTGTATATTAAATCTCCTCAAGTGACACCTGGAAATACCTGTTTCTGATGCTCCGAGTCCAGAAGTGGGAAGGAGCAGGATGTTCCAGAGGATGTCTTGCTCAGTGCCTCGGCCAGAGGTGTTCGTGATGGGAAGGCCTTTGGATGAGGGTTCCTGGGGTGGAGAACAGGAGGGCAGTGCCCTGTGGGGTTGGAGCCCTTCTCAGACATCCAAGTAGGAGACACTGATAAGGGCCCCAATTTTCCTCTTTGATGTAGAACAACAAGAACTCCCCTCCAGGACCAGCCCAGCAGCGTGGGGTGCCCTCAGAGCAGATCCAGAGCCCAGCCACGAGCAGCCAGTGAAGCGCCGGTGGGGCTGCGCTGCTTCCCCCAGCCCCTACCCAACCCACAACCTCATCCATTTACTCCCTGTCCCCAAAGAGCTTTTTCCAGCCTGGAGAAGCATTTTCATAGAATCCCAGACTGGTCTGGGGTGGAAGGGACTTTACAGCTTATCTCGTTCCACCCCCTGCCATGGGCAGGGACACCTTCCACTAGATGAGGTTTCTCCGAAAATCAGGGGAAAAATGGACATGGGTGGCTCTTCACTGAGCTCCCCAGACCTCCTCCTTTGGAGATAACTGCTTAGAGTGGCATTCAAGCAGAATGTCTGCTTCTATTTATTTAATTCCCTATTAAATGCTCTTCAACCTGCACATCCTCTCCAGGGCTCCCCCGGTGAGGTGTAAAATCAGTTTCGCATTTCGGAGCTAATCTTGGCATGAAGGGTTTCACTGATTCCAGCACTAAATAGCAGGTGTGCATTACAGCCCAGACAAAGCCCACAGAGGCAACAACAGCGATGCAGATTGTCACCATCTCCCCTCCAATCTGAAATGTGAAACAGCCCAGTCTTTGTAATATAAAATCTCATTTTCCTGCAGGAGGAGGTGAGGGACAAGCCGACTGTTTGAAAACCACTTGCTCTTTGCCTGTGGGACTCCACTGTGTCCAAAAACATAAGAAATGAAGATGAACTTCTGGGTCATGGTTTCAAAACCAGTAAAAGGCAACAGTTCAAAAGGAATGGATAAAAAAATCACTGGCACTGGGTTACACTGAAAAAAAAATTTATAAATTCTATAAATTACTAAAAGTAAAGTTCACAGTGGTCTATTAAATACAATAACCCTGATTTGGGGTTTGGAAGCTCTGACCTGTAAATAGCTGGAGACTGATGGGTGATGCAGAAAAAAGTTGTTACAGGCCTGCTGTGCTCCTGCCTTCTCCCACAGCACTAGGGGGGCTTTTGGAGAGAATTAGCACAGAGATTTTTCCTTTTCTTCATTGTGAGTATAGAGTAACTTCAACATTTTCCATCCATAGTCTGCAAGAACTGGGAGCCAACATCTCCTCTGGGAACCGTGTGGTCTCCCTGGGTCTGCACATCTGTGATCTCCAGGAAAAGGGTGGGTCAGACCAAGCGTGGAAAGGAAAATCTGCATCTATAAATACATTCTGTGCCAGCACCTGAATGAAGACTGGAAGAAATGCTGGTGGTGTAAAGCACCTCGAGATGCAGCCACGCCTGGAGCACACGGACAGATCCAAAGCACAGGATTTGGATAAGGATTTCCTTGGCACCCGCATGTTACACAATGGGCAGCTCATCACAGGTCCTCTCCAGGATGAAATCCTCCTGGTGATGGCCTGGTTTGAGCAAAAGGTCCATCCAGCCCCTGTGGTCTGTAACAACTCTGGGGCTGGGAGTGATGTCCCATCCCTGGAAGTGTCCAAGGCCAGGTTGGATGGGGCTTGGAGCAACCTGGGGTACTGGGAGGTGTATCCATGGCAGGGGGGTTGGAATGAGAGGAGTTTTAAGGTCCCTTCCCAACCCAAACCATTCTGGGACTCTGAGATTTTACGTCCCTGCTCATTGCAGGGGGTTGGACTCTAAGCCCTGGAAAGGTCCCTTCCATCCCAAAGTATTCCATGATTCCATGATGCCTCTCATGGACACAGGTCCCATTAACTCCACTGCCATTGCTCAGCAAGTGGGCTCAAAGCAGCTCTCCACAAACCAGAGTTCTGGGAGAACACAAGGGATCGATGGGATCCTGCTATTCTGGTGAAAAATAGGGAATCAAAGCATGAGCAGGCAGTGCATGAAAAATCTTGACAGTGCGAAAAGCAGCACAGGACTCCAAGCTGGGGCAAGTTCTGGGTGGATCATTCAGAACCGAAGTCCCAGCACATTTTTTTCTTCTGCTGGGTGGAATAAATGTCTCACAGCTGATCCAACAGAACCAGAGCTCCCCATGGAAGCTTCAGACCTCCTTTGGCTCTGCTAAGGTGCAAGTGACTGATGGAATTTTTCCTTCACTGATTGTGTCTTAGTGGGTGCTCTGCAGTCAACTAAGAAGCAGGTTTGAGGCACTTCTTTAACAAGACAGGTGAAAATAAGGTATTGACAATCCTGTTTTACACTTTCAAACCTGAATGCAGGATCCATGAAGTGGACGAGCATTGTCTGGGCCATTTCTGATGCTCCCTGTCACTATCACTCCTGCCTGGAAAACAAGGTGGACTTTGTAGCTTCCTCTTCATTATATCATGCAGGAATCCACCTCTGGTTTGAGGATAAGTGGTGGATATTCAGGAGGCCAGACCCTAGATCAGAGAAGAGTTTTTTTGATACCACAGGACGGGGATGAGGTGTCAGATACCTCTTCTGGCTCTGCCTGCTCTTCATACAGGACTCTGCCCAAATTTCTCCATCTCTCAATGCTCAAGACCCTGATCTATGAGGGGTCAGTGATATCTCCTCTTACCTGTTTCAGTCCTGTGATTTCAGACTCCGCAGCAGAGGACCTCAGAGCTGCTCTCATGCTAGGAAACCCCAGGATAAAGACAGCAAAGCCTCTGTTGATGCCAAGATTTCCAAGGCACCCCAGCCTGACTGTGCTCATCATTTTGTGCTGGATGAGAAGTTTTCCAGAGGTGTCCAAGCCCTGCAGCAGTGAAGGGCCCAGTCTTCCTTCGCTGGCTCCGCAGCAAAGCCCCCGTGCTCCTCCCGGAATAGCAAACCTCGGGGCTTCTCTTCCAAACCATTTGCATTTTTAGAAACCAATTTGCAAAGCCTCTGCCCCTGTGGCTACCAGCAAAGCCTGGCTGGCTGTGCAGCCTCCTCAGCCACGGCTTCTCTGGGGCAGCAGCTTTGCTCAGTGTGATGCTGTGAGCTTGGACTTGGGGTGGATTTACACCTGGGAGAAGCAAGTCCTGCCTGAAGACTTTTGGGACCCTACAAGGCAAGAGGGAAGGGCTGGGGATGGGATCAGTGTAACCACAGGTCTCTGGGGGGAGCTCCTGACACACGGCAGAGCCCGGGACCCCGTTTCCCAGCACACCTGACCCCACACTCTCACCTGTGCTCAGCAACATCATCACTCCAGAGCATCCAGTGGTTCTCACCACCACCATGGTGACCACTGGAGCACAGGGAGCTGGCAAACCCCACTGAGACCTTCTCCTCGTTTCCCATATCAATAATCCACACAGACAGCACTTTTTAGGTATCCAAAGCCACAACCTTCCCGCAGAGCATCTCCCACCCAGCTCACACTTCTGGGGATGCTGGTCCAGGGACACAGCTGCCAGAAGGACACCAGATGGTGGGAAGTGGCTGCACACCCACCTTCAACCTGCTCCCCTTTCGTTCACAGCTTGGATTGAATACGGGGGGGATTAAACTGATATCCCTTATCTCAGACCTCCCAGGGATCCCTGCACCGGCCAACACAAACACAGCGCTCGCTCTGGAACAAGGCACATTTGCAAAGAGTGAGTTCCACGGTCAGAGGGATGATGGCAAGATAAATTTGCCATATTTTTAAGCAAAGACAAGCCTGAGACTCAGCCTCACTCCAGGTGTGCCCTGTTGGAACCAAACTGGCACATCTACAGCACAAAGTGCAAACAGGATCAGTGATCAAGGTAAGGATCAAACCCCAATAACTGCTGCAAGAAATGCACAAAACAATGGCCAGAAACGCTGTGTGGAACTCCAAGGTCTCTCCACACCGGTGCTTCACTCCCAGCTTCCCAAAAGCAGCCCCTCTCCTCCTTGCCAGGATGGTGAAGAGAGCTCAGGTTAACACCAGTATAAAAATCAGCATAAATTGAAGTGGTGGGGAAAAAACACCACTGCCTGTCAGATGGAAACGAGAAAAGGACTAATTCTGGCTTCGCTACAGTTTTGCTGTGTTTTCCTATTTTTCAATGATTTAGCAGTTTGAGAATTTCACCAAGTGCCTCTCCAATCACACAAGGTTATGCAGCAGTTTGCCACCCACGTGTGACAAGGACACACACAGGGAAGGGAACCGTCAGCCCCTGTGCTCGGTGTAAAACGCAGAAGTTCAGCCGTGATGAATAAATTCCTTAATGCATCCATGAGTATTTTGACACAGAGATCACTTTTACTGTCAGCAGGTTTATAGCCACAGTTTAGATTCCTATAAATTTTACATAATTAAAATACTTTGATTTTTTTTTTTTTTAACAGTTGACTTTTTTACTGCAAGAACACCCCGTGGAGGATCTCACCAGCCCAGGCAAAGGAAAATCTCCCAAAGGCCTCAGGACAAGAGCAGCACCTACGGAAAAGCGAGAGCCTGTTCCTCCACAGGGTCAAAGCTCTGATTTCATCATTGAAACGCAATGCAAAAAGAAGCACCAAAATAAACAGCTCCATAAAGCAGCGGGAACGCAGCAAAGCGGTTGGAGGCTCCTCCAGCGAGAATGACCTAAATCCAAGAGGCATTTGTGCAGATGCTGCTCAGCTCCACAACACCCTCCGAGCCTCCGGGACAGCCTGGGATGCACCGAGGAAAAGGAAAGCAAACCTGGGGGAAGGCTCTTTCTTTTTACTAAAGTCACAGTGATTTTTTAAGGTTTTTTTTCCCCCAAGGTACCCTCCCAGAGCGGCTGCTGGGGGGCCCGGAGACCCCTTTTCCCGGCCGACCCCGCAGCAGCCGGGGTTATCGATGGAGATGTGTGTAATTGCCCTGTCAGGCAGCTGAAAGGCGCTCGCCTTTAGCTGATGCCACTTCAAAATGAAATTCTTTCTTTGGCATGGCTATGTCTGATATGCAGGCATCAAAGGGGAGGCAGCAGGTCGCCGATGCCCCGGGCCACACATTTCCCTTCTAAAGGCAGGAATGAGAGTGTCAGCTCGGGGCCGAGGGGGCCCCGGAGAACCAACATCCATCGCTCCTCCGTGGGGTGCTGGGAGCCTGGGAGGACCCCCCAGCACCCAGAGACACCCGAGGGCTCTCCAGGGGCAGATGGGACCCTGCGGCCTCAACCCCGCTGGGATGGAGGGGTGGGAAAGCATCCCTGGCACAGAGGAGGTTGAGGGTTGGGGTTTTTTCTTTGCGAGAGAACCACGGGGCCACGCTCGCCTCCCCCCCTGCAGCTCCCATCTCCTCTCTCCACCTGCACTCCTCAGGGAGCCAAGGCTTTTGGCAAGCTTTCCGCTCCAGTTTTTATTGGTTTCAACTAAGCTGCCCCTTTCGGAGGCTTGGAAAGCTTCAATCATTAAAGGAAAAGAAGAAAAAATAGAAAAGGAAAAAGAAAGCATCGTGCACCCTTCACCCTGCTGCCCCTTCCCACTCCCACGATGGTCCCACGCCACCCATCCCAGGCACGGCTCCCTGTTTTCCAAGCAAACATAGCCCCTCCAATGCATTTGAGGCAGGGTTTTCAAGGCCCTGGACACCTCCAGCTGTACCTGCTCGGCTCCAATCACCTTCCTGCTCGGAAGCAATTTAGAAAGGACACAGCACAGGTAGCTATTAGCTAACACATATTTAACTGCTCCAGATATCTTTTTCTTTTTTTTTTTTGGCATTGTAATGGAGTGATTTGATCTTCAAAGGACCCGTGGAAACCTTTGAAGCTTCCCAATCTCCAGTGGGGAGGGAAGGAGGGGGGGGGGAAATGTTAATAGTTTTAAAACCTGGGGAATCCTGAAGTCAGAGAAAGGGTATAAAACCCAGCGGGTTTAGCATAAAGCCCTCAGGTAAATCTTCACCTTCTTTTCAAATGCATTTTTGGTGGGTTGCTTTGGAAAGGCTCGGGCCAGGTTAGCAAGGTCGGCTCTATTCCCAGCGGCTCTTAAATCTCCAGGGACCCTCATCTCCCACGTGGCACAGCCCCAGCACCGGGGGATCCGCGGTACCTCGGCGAGAAATAGAAATACTGAAGTTTGCAAAGCCTTTAAGTGGAAAAAAAAAAAAAAGGGTGGTGGGGAAAGGAGTGGAGGAGGAGGAGGAAGGGGGGGTAAGAAGATAAGGAGACAAGATAAACTCCCGGCTGCACTCCCAGCCAGCACAGCCTCAGCAGCACCCTGAGAGGCGAGACACAAAATGCGTTTACCTTTAAAATAATGACTCATTTTATTTTTTTCTTTTAATATGTAGTTATAAATATATTTTGTCAAAATATATGATCATTATTGTCAAAAACATTTGCACATAAAGTCATAAATAAGGTCAAGGTGAACGTTTAGTTTAGAGAAGAGTCCAGCTATAGCAAGCAGTTCTGGGGTGGGACGGGAGGGAGAGAGAAGGGGAGGAGAGGGCGGCGGGGAAGGGGGTCAGCGGCACCCGCACCCCTCCACCACCATCTCCTGGTAGTTTTTCAGGACCACCTTGTCATACTCATCCAGGTAGAGCATGGAGATGGCGCTGAGCTCCGTGGGCACGCAGCAGGCCTTGGGAATGCTGGAGTTCACGGAGTTCACCAGCGTCTGCACGATGGCGTGGTTCGTGGAGTTGAGGTGGTCGGCCAGAGGGAAGGGGCAGTCCCCGTGGCAGTAAAACGCCTGGTAGCCCGGGGGTGCCACGATCCAGTCGTTCCAGCCCACGTCGCTGAAATCCACATAGAGGGCATGGCGGCGGCAGTTTTTTTTGTTCTTGCGGGAACGCTGGTGCTTGGGGCTCCGGCGGGCTCTGCGGGTCAGCGCGTGGCCTCGCCCGTCGTGCCCAAAAGTGACCAGGAGCGGCCTGAGCTGCGCCCAGTCCCCGCGCCCTTGAGGTAAAGATCGGCTAATCCTGACGTGTTTGCCCTGATGAGTCTGTGCGTGGTGCAGGTGGGTGACCTCGATCACCAGCCCGTGGTTCGGCTGCTTGTCCTTGGTCCACCGGATCACGGCCGGGCTCACATCAAAGGTCTCCCAGCGCGTCACGTTGTGGTGCACCAGCCGCGTGTCCAGCAGGCGCGTAATGGCCTGGGCGCGCTCCGACAGCGGCTTCATCACTTCGTAAATGTTTATCCGGTGGAAGCCCCTCTCCCACGCCGCGCTCGGCTCCTCCACCTGCTCCCGGTACAGCCGCAGCTCCGCCGAGGAGATCACCTCGTTTTCCGGCACGCTGCTGAGGTTGAAGACGAAGCGGATCCGGGGCGCCTCGCTGGGACCCGGGACGCTCTCCAGGTGCTCTGGAGGGGAGCAGGGAAGGGGGGTAAGACAAGCAAACAAGAGCGCGTCAGCCTCGGGGCACCCAGCCACGGCCCCGGCTCACACCCACGCTTCACCTGCCCGGCAGCCACCGGCTCCTCTCCGCCGCCCCCCGCATCCCTCCCGGCCGGACCGGGAGCAGCTCCTGCCCCGGCACCGCTCCGGCCCCGGCACCGCTCCGGCCCCCGAGCTCGCTCACCCGCGCCCGGAGCAGTCCACCCCTTCCCATCTCGCCTCCCCGTTCCGGGAGACTTTTTCCCCTTTAGCTTTTCCCCTTTCGCTTCTCCTTCCCCCCAGTCTCTCCAAAATCATCTCCCCGGCGAGATGCGGCGCCACGGAGCACAGAGGTGCCTTGTTACGGGGGGCAGGGGGAGAAAGAGAAGCAAATTCCAACGCAGTAATGATGCGGCTGGATTAATAATTCAGATTTACTTTGGAAAAGAAACATCCGCTAGGAAACATTTGGATCAGATTACAAGGGTCTATTGAATAAACCTTATAAACACACAGCTGTAAGTATTAAATCGAGTCGGGGTTTGAGGGGATTTTTTTTCTTTTATTTTTTTTTTCTTAAGAGTAAAAGCAGGCAGCAATTGCTTTGATAGTTCAAAAGAAACACTCCAGGGGCGAGATCCCGCCCTCGCTTTACTCCCGCATCCGATCCAGAGCCATTAAATCCACGCGAGCCCAGGGAGTGACCCCGAGGCAGAGGCACCGAAGGAAACTCACTGTTGTCAACAGAAGCAAAAGCACTTCAAACTATGGTCAAGCTCGGGTTAAGCACAGGATGCTGGAAAAAATACCGAGCAGCACGCCTGTCACCCACACACGGCAGGCTGGGGGGGCGGTTTTCCTCCCATAAATTTAGGGCCGGGCACGTCCCGCTTCTAAAGGCATTTGTGAGCTTCCAAACGCAAGGAAATCCCGATCGCTACCGGGGCTGGGAATTTACCGCCTCCCATCACTGACCTTCATGGTGGAAACTCCTCACGGTGTTTGCCCGGCTGGTCGATCGCTCAGGGTACTGCAGGCTAATTTCCTGGAGGCTTTCCTCCTCTTCTCCGGACTGGAGTCGATAGAGATCCAGCATGTAACTAGGAATGACGGCTGACTTGCTGGGCTGAGGCCGCCTTCGCAGCCCAAACATCTGCAGCAGAGTTGTTTCGAAACCCCGCAAGAGTTCATGGCTTTGGGCAGAGCGGCGTCCGGATCCGGCTTGTCCCTGAAGCTCTGCCACTTTCTTCCTGCCGGTCTCAGGGATCAGGCTAGCATGGTTAGTACCTCCTAGAAGGACTTGGCATAGTAGGATGACCATCAGCATTCGGTTACCAGGAATCATGGTGTCTCTGGGGTGTAAAAAATGCGACAACAAACAAGAAGGAAAGTCAGGATGAGAAGCGAAACCCCCCTCCTCTTCCGAATAAACTTAAAAATAATAATAAGAGTACTAATAATAATAACAATAAATGCCAAAAGGACGCGGGGAGCAGCCCCCATTCGAGCGGCAGCCGGCGCGCCCCGGCGGGCAGGGACCAGCCGCCGGCCCCGGGCTGCCCGCAGCC